>OX463855.1:9044113-9644113 GCA_949825065.1 Odontocerum albicorne
TATATATATATATATATATATATATATATATATATATATATATATATATATATATATATATATATATATATATATATATATAGTATATATATATATATATATATATATATATATATATATATATATATATATATATATATATATATATATATATTATATATATATATATATATATATATATATATATATATATATATATATATATATATATATTATATATATATATATATATATATAATTATATATATATATATATATATATATATATATATATATATATATATATATATATATATATATATATATATATATATAGTATATAATATATATATATAGATATATATATATATATTATATATATATATATATATATTATATATATATTATATATATATATATATATATATATATATATATATATATAATATATATATATATATATATATATATATATATATATATATATATATATATATATATATATATATATATAATATATATATATATATATATATATATATATATATATATATATATATATATATATATATATATATATATATATATATATATATATATATATATATATATATATATATATATATATATATATATATATATATATATATATATATATATATATATATATATATATATATATATATATATATATATATATATATATATATATATATATAATATATATATATATATATATATATATATATATATATATATATATATATATATATATATATATATATAATATATATATATATATATATATATATATATATATATATATATATATATATATATATATATATATATATATATATATATATATATATATATATATATATATATATATATATATATATATATATATATATATATATATATATATATATATATATATATATATATATATATATATATATATATATATATATATATATATATATATATATATATATATATATATATATATATATATATATATATTTTTTTTTTTTTTTTTAAATATAAGTGTATTTTTTCTAAAATCTGCCATATATTAAAACAGTTACATGTTTCCAAAATGAGCTGGTAGGCTGAAATAAATTGCTGTATAGCAATAATCTCGCCCGAGGTTCCATGCGTAACTAATTATGTACACAAAATAATGAAAAAAAGAAAGTAAACACGTTATTAAAACCCTTCCCTTACGGTGCTAAAATTGAAACGCGCGCTCCGGTGTTGGGTAGTGAGTACGCGATCAAAAATTAGCGATTTTAAATCGGAAAAATAAGAACATTCATAGATAATCCCCTTAATTAATTATAATTGAAGTTAAAAATTATAATGATTGAGATTTATTTGCTGAAAACATTGAAAAACCATCTGGCAACGCTCACGGAACGGGCGTATGTCTAATCTATTAGCCATCCCAAAAGCAACTGCGGCACGGAGCAGTAGTCCCGGCGTTGCGACGATTGAGACAATTGAGCTCCTCGCAATTCAGTGGAGTATGCAAGAGTGAGATGGGAATATAGTGTCGCGCTTCCCGCATACTCTTCACCTATCGTCAAGACACAAGGTCGAGGCACTCACAGCGTTTAAATGCGAATTTATTTTCGATATTCACAAAATACCCACGATATAGTTGATAAACTCTGATTATTATTAATATTATTTTTTAAATCAATGCGTAAATATATTATGGAGGAATTCCTAAAATCTTAACCTTGTATTTATAATATTTATAGAGATATTGATGGTTATTAGAAGCAACGTGTAGAAGATACCCAACACAGGGAAGGAAAGGTTAAGAATATTACAGGAGTGTCCTTATTTCAGTTGTGGTGAAACAATGAAACACTACGCACGAATTTATTTATGTAACATACTCTTTTGCGCAAAAATCAGACATAAGAATCTCATTACAGAATATTAGCTTTTATTTATTTTATACGAACTCCGTAATTATTTGGAATTAATTTCATGTGGGTTTAAACTTTTTGCTTCTATTTAACCCGTTCTAAATTTTTAATAATTAATAACACGTTTCCCTTTAGTTTGAAAAAGGATTAAGCGAGATTTATTCAAATTGATAACTAGTTTCCCAATAGTTGGGAAAGGATTAGTCAATAAACTTCGAAATTTGCTGTTCTTCTATCTTCACTCCTGTTTTATGCATTTTGTGTGGATCTTAGTTATAATAATTTTTTGTTTTAATTTAAATTTTTATTCTTATGATTGTGTGCGGTATATTGGGGGATAAATATTTTTGGTCATTCTGGTTTGGTATTCAGGTTGATGAGAGCGTGCAACGGGGTTTAATTTTTGTGTAATCAAAAATCGGAAAGAAGTATTGATTTATTTTTTCATGCTAAATATCCTCAGTGAGATACAGGCAAAAGCCTAGTTTACTGGGGATACGACAAATGAAAGGCAACAAACCCAGATCCATTAAAATTGTATGTCCAAATCAAATTACCTGTTGTTTTTTCGTAAATTGTGTATATTTCTTGTCATGTGTAATAATAAACAAATAAATAAATTGCTGCCTTGGAATTAAAACATTTTCTGATCATTTTTTTAAAACTTTTCAATGTCGGGGTGATTTTTACACCAGTCAGTAACTGGTTCCAGAGTTACTTACTTATTATTTCTATTCGTATCTTAATCGCAAAATGGAGTTATATTGTACTGTTTTAACGTGTACTGATAATTATAAACTGTCATGTATTTTTAGCTATAGTGGGGTCAATGCAACGGGTGTAATGTAAAAATG
Source organism: Odontocerum albicorne (assembly GCA_949825065.1). Lineage (NCBI taxonomy): Eukaryota > Metazoa > Arthropoda > Insecta > Trichoptera > Odontoceridae > Odontocerum > Odontocerum albicorne. Next base: position 9,046,890 of record OX463855.1, read on the forward strand.
AGTGGATATCTTTAGAGAATTTATGTATACAGAAGTGGATAGATAGACGTATATGATGAGAATAATGGCTTATAAAAATATAATCTTAAGAGTTCATTACCATTACGAGATCATTGCCCGACGAGTTGATTACCTTATCCAGCAAATAATACAACAGTTAAAACAAAAGGGCCAAAAAATGATAAATTCTACAACTGGTAATTTTGCAGTGTCAAAATGATAAAGTAAATGTGTTTTCTAAATGATCTTTTCTTATTATTAATCTTTTTTATATTTTTTTTTAACCTGGCGAGTTTATTGCCATGAAGCAATCTCTTCCAACCAACCAGAAAGATGTTTTTATAGGCCCTAAATGTTAACCAAACTGGAATCCTATTTAAAAAATCTGGGTTCCAGCGGGGATCGAACCTGCAGCCTCCGGATCGGCAGACAAGTGTCTTACCACCAGGCCACGGAAGTCATCTTCTTCTTTTTTTTTCTAAATCTTCGTTTTCTCGTGTAATTTTTCAATTCCATCAATCTTTGTCAGTCTTAATCAAAATGTTAGATACACATATATGGGTAGCGTGTGCAAATTTAGAAAGCACTTGAAGATATGTCTTTTTGGGAGTCTCATCAAAATACATATGATTATATACGAATTCTACAAATATACGAATAACATATATTACACTCCATCTAATGCAGAGTGTGTTATTTTTGCACATCGGCATAGCGTCAACGGTTTTTTTTGTAGTTGTTCTTCCCATGGTAAGTTTTTTGCGATTTTCTTACCAAATATATTTGTCTTAACATATGCAGATGCAGAGAAGTTCCTAATCTAATGGCCGAAGCCATTGTCTATTTATTCTTACACTGAACTTTTTTTTCTTTTGTTATATTTTTAATCTGTCAATAACAGTTTTCAAATCCTGAGTAAAATTAGACTTGAGAAGAGTTTGCTCTGTGTTATTTTTTTTTTCTTTATTCTTTACATAAACACAAGAATATTCTTTATTGCAATGTTTAAATTTTTTAAAGATTTTTTTATTACGAAAAATACTTGTACTTACGTTTTTTTTTTAATAAAACTAATTAATGCTATGTGTGATAGTGGAATAAATTTTACCATTTTAAATAGAAAACGAAGCAATAAATAAAAGATGACATCCGTAGGCTAGCTGATAAGGCAAATGCATTCCACCCAGGAATTAAAAGTTTGATTTCCAGTCTCCAAATAGTGAAATATATATAACATTTTTTTATGATAATATTGAAATATTATATTTATATCCATTTTGAACCAATAAATTTTTTTTTTTGAGAATTTCTAAGATTGAGAAACACTGTCACTCATTCTTGAAAAAACTTTGATATCCCGTTGCGTCAGAATCATGTCAGACCCAATAATATTTTTATCTCAACGTGTTGTAATAAAACAGCAGGATATTGAGTTATTTTAACACTTAATATAAAAAAATTATAATGATTTTTCAACATATTTTTAAATTTAATGACACTTTGAATTATATCAAAAGTAATTACCTTGCTTCCTGTATTACTTTAAACAAAATAATTTATGAGTATTTTTTTACAACACACTTTAAAAAAATGCGAGTCATTATTAACAACAAAAAATATTTACAGAACATACATGTAAGTAAACATTGTAATAAAAAAAACAGCAAACACGCGGAAGTTTAAATATTTTTTTATTGGAAAAAAATAATGTTAATATTACTAACACTTTCTTTACCAAATAAGAGCATGAGTCCACAAATTAATTCTTCACCAGGAAATCTTAGGGAACAAGAAAATTTACAAGTTTTGGTTTGAGTGTTTTTTTCTTATATTACAATAATAAAGTTGGCAGTTATAAACTCCACTAATCCAGAGTAATTATTGGATTCATGCCGTGTTTGGCTGGCTTAAAAAATGCTTACATTTCGAAAACGTTGCAGACTTAATCCTCAAGGCGATTTCAAATAGATATTAATTAACATAGTGAGTGCACACACTGAATATCTCTTCAGAGTCACAGTCCAATCTTGAACACCTTACTCCTTCATTGTATGAATTCTGACTGTTATAATTGATATTTTTGTGTAAACGCACAAATACGTCTATTTAGTTACTCTCACTCGCGACCGTAATGAAATAATGTGCACATCCACTAAACATGGCAATACAGAGCAACTGCGTTCATGATTTTCCTTAAGTTGTCCTTAAACTCAGCTGACTGGAGTTTAAGGACACTACTAAAAATCCTAGCGTTGCCTTGACTTGATCAATTCAACGTAATACCCCCTCCCTCTTCTTCCATCGACTTCACCCAATCACGACAAGTTATTCCAGCTTCCACCCCGTCTCCAAGTCCCATGGTCAAATAATTTAACAATGCGTCATGACAAATTAGTTTATTTCATCGTTATCATCAGCCCAGTTGACTTCAATGATAATTCTACTCTCACCTCCTGTAGGTACTCAATCCTATCATAGATACAATACTTCAAGTTGTTCCTATCAATGTCCTGGTGTCATCCTCATCCAAATATTCCGACTTCAGTACTTTCTGGGTCCATTTATCATCGATACATCAGGCAATATGCCCTGCCTAGTTCCACTTTAGGACTTCAACCTTCTCAACGACATCTGTACTTTTGGTCTGCTGCCTTATCCATTAATTTGTGTTCCGGTCTCGTAATGAGATGGCACCCAGAGTTTATACGTTTTTTGTATTTTTTATTTTTTATTATTACACATGTCACGAAATACACATCATTTGTGAAAAAACAACAGGTAATTTAATTTGGACATACAATTTTAATGGATCTGGGTTTGTTGCCTTTCATTTGTCGTATCCCCAGTAAACAAGGCTTTTGTCTGTATCTCACTGAGTTTAAAAAAATTATAAAAAATAGTTTTAATCTATAATAGTTAATTTGCACTTTTTTTTTATAAAATTGTTAAGCGCTATTTCTCAATTATAATGACCACCTAAAGAGTGCGTCCTTATTTATTTATTTATTTAACACTTTTATTGCAATACAATCTGGCGGGCTTATTGCCAGGCGGCAATCTCTTCCAACCAACCAGACAAAAGTAAATGAAGCAAGTTACGTGGTCGCATAAATCATTCAAATGACTATCCATCCCCACGAAATCCATAAACATATACGTGAGAACATGCCCACAAACCCCACAAAGACGGACAATCACCCGAACACTATTTTTCATATAAAGTAAGACGAAAACAAAAAGTAAGGGAAGTTGAGAGATACTAATGTCGTTAACAAAAGCGGCATCTATTATTTTAGAATATAAACTACATAAAAACATAAATTCAGATGTAAAATGGCCTAAAAGTAAAACTAGTCCGGAATTGGATCCACCAGAAATCGAACTTGGAACGCCCGCTTGTTAAACATGAATGCTGTTAGACTACGGCCGTCGACTATTTCCATATTTTTTTTTTACCTTTTTTATATTGACACTTTTTTTCTTCAACAGTTTGTAAATATATCTATATAAAATACGTAGATAATGAAAACATTGAGTCTGAAATGAGCTGCCCGCACCTAACCCCACTAATTTTACATTCATGCATATACAAAAATCCAGTACAAATTCATTAATTCACTAACTCTGCAATCAGCACTCGAATAAATATCAGCAAATTGATTTCTGTTTACGAGAATAGCGGAATTTGTTAGTAATTAGAGGTGCTTTGTTTCCAATAGGAAACAGTCTTATAGCGAGAATGAATTTATAAGCTTTATTTAGAACACGTCATTGTGTTCTCATATCGAGCATTAGTTTCGCAACATTTTTAATCCTAGATATTCACTAAAATATCATAACACAAATCCATGTCGGGGAGTGTATTTTATTTTGCTTTTTACGAACACATTCCGACGATGTCGTCCATTTGTATAAACGGTACGAAATTGAGATAAAAACATTTCCGTGAAATCGACGATTTTTATGGAAACGATCAGCGGCGTACGTGGGTGGATGTCCATTGGACACGTTTTTCAATATCAATGCGATATATTTCGCAATTTAAAACATTAACAACAGCACTTCATTTGGATTTGCTGTATACAAGAGTAAAAATTAAAGTGTATCTGTAAAAAGCTTCCACTCCCCCACAAATATTATTTTACGATACTATTGACAGAATTTACTTTGTAAATTGTACAATTTTGGTTAAAATTACAAATAGAGTTTTATTTACTTTCATTGATTAAACCATTTATGGATTTTTATGTATTTATATATGGAGCAAGGATAAGTTATGTCACCCTGGTTGTTTAATATTTTCTTATATTAGCGTGTAAAGGAACAACAGAGGTCAATGAGTATCAATCAAATGTCGAATTAGAATGTTAGCCGATTGTTGCATGTTTCAAAATTGCATACGCGAATCGTATGACAGATCTAAAAAAAATATGTAAGAATGAATATTGCAAAGTTGAAAATCGTAGTGATAGAAAATTATGAAAAGTAAATGCGATAGATGGGTGAGAAATGAAAGATCAAAGAAAGTTCGTAAGAATTCTGCTATTTGGGTAGTATTTTCTCAGATGGTGGAAGAATTTCGAAGGATATTGAACGGCGTGTAGCGATAAAAAAAAACAATGTTAATGGAGCACTAAAACATATATACTCGAAATGCAACGTATAAAAATCTGCCAAGGTCCACAGCAGTATTTAAGTACCAGCTTTGATGTATTGGAGTGAAACGTGACTGTGGAACAAGACTAAAAAGTGCCGAATCAACGTTGTAGAAATGCGTGCACTTGAAAGAATACACGGGGTGACAATGTATTACAAAATACGGAATGAATTATTAGGGATAAGTGTGAATCTAAAATTGATGTGTTGATCAAGATAAAGAAGAGCTCTCAGAGATGATTTGAGTATGTGGAATTAATGAAAGGAGAAAGACTCACAAAACAAATAGAGTGCAAATATGAGTGGAAGATGTGTGTCGCAATAGAAAAGTCTGGCACTCGGGCCCTTTTGCCTCACTCAGGGGGGAGCCAGCGTGATGGCATGTATGTATGATATATATTAGGTAAGTAAAGGAACATTTTACTCACTTTTAATAAAATATATATATTTTTATTTTAAAAGATAGATATGACTGAATTCGTACATATCTTTATACCCTCGAACACTAGGCGAAAAAAGTGCCTGGGTCATTCGAGTGGAGTAGCACAGCGTGGGGCTCGAACCGACGACCTTCCGCACGGAAGTCCAGTGCGTTACCGCGCGGCCATGCACCCCTATTGTTATCAAATAAATAAATAATCCGATTCGATCCAATAGGGCATGTGCAGCTTTAAGAAACAAATTAAGAAGACCCTTTTTGGGAAATATTACCAACATTTTTAATTACATATGTACACTTCACACACTACACTACACCAAAAACCGAATTTGTTCCTATCACATACTGAAAGGTCTACAAAGGTGTATTTGTAGTTCGCCTTCCCTTGGTAAAGTTTTTTGCGGTTTTCTTACAAAATATATTTTTATAAACATATCTAGAAATGTGCAAGATCTAATCTAATGGCCGCGGGTACTACCTTCGTATCATTACACTCTACTTATAAATATTTATTTCGCAATATTTTTAATCTTTCAATAATAGTGGGTACGAATCCTGAGCCCACGAGGAGAGTCTGCTCTCTAAACGGCGCTATGAAAAATGTCATTTTATTATTTATATACAGTATACGATATTATAGAATACGAAAAAAAAACATTTTATTAAATTTTTAATCAATTTTTCGATGCAAGCATAAGTAGAAATTGTGGTAGAGTATAGTTGAACGAAATGATAGAAATTTTCAAAGGAGAAGCTAGAAATAAGAAACACAGAAGGAGATATTTGTTAAAATACATGAATGCATAGGAGGCGAAGAAAGTTCGTCGTAATAAGAAAGTTTGGCGCTCTGTTCGCTCAACCTATCTCAACAGGGAAATGGCGTTATTGTGTATATGTATATATCTAACAATTTCATGCAAATGCACCTGGCAGATTTATTGTTTTAAGTAATGTAATTGTAATCACACACTGTGATGCCCATGTTTACAAAATTGAAAGCGTATAGCGGAAACTTTTACGTTTTATAAACTTAAAACCCCAGATCCCAAGATCTGTGTTGGACTTCGGTCTATTGTTGAAAGTGGTAAGTCTTACAACCTTGTTTGACTTCAAAACATTATTAAACGCTGTCAGCTCATATTACAGTACTCCAGAACTAAATTAGTTTGCATATTTCACCTATCTTGTAAGTCCACCCGTCAAAATGTGTTGTTCCGTTTCGAAAACTTTAAAGTTTTGATCAATCGGAGTCTAGGTTATTTTAAAATCGTAACCTGAACGCATGGGTCCAACCCGGTATCGTAAGTTAAATCCCACAGTACAACACTCCGAAATATCGGTATCGTAAGCTAAACCACACAGTTCAAGACTCCGAAATATCAGTATCGTAAGCTAAACCACACAGGTCAACACTCCGAAATATCGGTATCGTAAGCTGAACCACACAGTTCAACACTCCGAAATATCGGTATCGTAAGCTAAACCACACAGTTCAATACTCCGAAATATCAGTATCGTAAGCTAAACTACAGAGGACATCAAATTTCCATGATGTTCGGCAGGTTTAGTTTGATGAAGTATTTCTTTAAGCAGTGTTTTAAAGATCATTAGTTTCGTTTTTCCTAATAGTGTTATAAAAATATATGATACGTAACATATCAGCTGCAGATAACCATAAATTCAGATATAAATGGTCTAAGAGTAAAATCAGTTATGAAGTTATCGACCAGGAGTCAAACTTGTGGCTTCTACTTTTTTAGCGTGAAAGCTAACCGTTAGATCACGGCCGCCAGTCTCTTTATGAAGACTTCATTGATAAAATATATTTTAACAATATCTTATTTTTTAAATTATTAAGTAAATTCGGAATTCAATGCACTTTATACCGTTTTTACTTTTTTTACGTGTATCTCAACAAAATTCAATTTACGCGTATTTGAAAATCAAACAATGTCTGTATTTGTATGAAATGTAATTTCAATTTATTTTATGGGCGTTAATAAAATAGTTTCGATTTACTTTTAACAGGGTTGACATTACTATAAAATTATTAACTAATAATATTTCATTCTTGTTATATTCTATTTAAAGGATATGTACGAGTATGTTTGCCAAAATAATTATTATAGTTACTTTCAAAATGCCAGAAAAATTATCGTTTGCTTTTTTGCATTACTTTTTGGTTCTACATAGTACAACTTCACGGGCGTATTACCATGTGGCGATCTCTTTAGACCAGTGAGATATTTACTTCATATACATTATATGAAAACCAGACCGGATTTTTTCAAACGGGAGCCGAAACTGCAAACTCCGAACTGGAAGTCAAGAATCTTAACAATTGAACCACCGTTAATTTAATAAGAAAAATATTAACCTGCGATTTTTATTAAGTAAATTTTGACACACTGTCAAGGATAATATTTTATATTAACATGATATTTTCTTTGTGGAACCTTAATTAAGGTACAAACACGATATGTCTGCTTTGGGGTATGCACAGATAAGAAATCTCCACGTTTTCTCACCGTGAATACTGTCTTAGTCCGTTTTCAAGTCCATAAATATGGTATGTGGTGTTTTGTATTTTTTTCTTTCCCACAAATATTCTTTATCTTGTCAATTAATTTTCAGTGTTCAGGCTTTACTTACGTCAATCGAGGGCATTTGCACACATCTGTGTACAATATTTTTATAGACGATAGATTTATTATCAAATGCATTACTTAGAGCGCCATTAGCATTGTTTCCTGCAACAACAACACCTTTTTAATATTGTTCTTCAATATTTGAAGAAATATGGTAGCATAATAAATACATGTAGTTTCAATACTACAATCTGATGAAACAAATAGAAATAAAAAATGTGAGTTATTTAAATTTATGCTGAATCTTCTCAGTGTTGAAGATTTTGATTACAGAGTTTTCACGAAATCTATGGATCTATAATTGCTTGGTTGGAATTGATCTTTTTAATCTATTTTAAATAGAAATAAAAAAAACACTTCTGATTTTAGTGGAATTCAGTATATGGTATTAATTTAAGTTCACAACGCTGTTTTTTGTTGCAAACTTTGATGTAGGAGTGAAATCCAAACGTGGAAAAAGACTGAAAAGAGACGTTCGGTTTGCCATCGGATTTAGTACAGCGGTGTGACTGGTGAGTTTTCAGGTGGGCAACGGCCCACTCATATCAAAAGAAACAAACTCAAAGCTTTGCTTTTCAACTGAATTGGCGTTAGAATAGCGAAGGATCCTCGAGTATGCTGTGAAGTAAATAAATGTAGGTTTATTAAATAAATAAATATGACAACAAAGTATGTACATTTATAAATACATTCCGAAATCACATATATATCTCTAGATAAACGGCAAAAAATACATTTAAGAGAGAAGCTATCAAAAGGTGTGCGCTCATCTCATAGACTAAGAAAAAAAACAAAAAATCAATAAATGACAGAAAAGATAAGAAAGTAAACCCACAAATGCCACATCAGTTTAACTGTCAGCAAAAAAGAGAATAGCTGACAGGAGTCCAAATATTATCCAAATCAAAAATGATGTTCACACATACAAACAACAACACAAAAGATAAAAATAAATAAGTAATAATATAAAAATTTATGAGAAGATAACGCACGAATACGCACTCACAACCACCGATACAGCCTGCAAAAAGAGATAAAGCAAATAAGACTTCAAATCACAACAAAAAAACCTCTAACTATTTAGAAGATAACATTTCTTAGCATTTCTGAATATGCAATTATCCACTCGCTCTTCCAAGGATAGGGCAACTCATTCCAGCATTTGCTGGCTGAGTATGAGAAGGATCCCTCAAATAATGTAACATTATGGTTTGGGATGATTTAAAAAGTTTCTCTTTTTCTAGTGCCATAGCCGTGAAAATATCTAGCCCAATTCAGTTTTTCGAAGAATTAGGTGATATTTTTGTCTTGATAATTTTATGCATGAGTACGTTTAAGTGAAGATAGCGTCTCTGTTTCATGTCAATAATTTTAAAAACTCAAAAAAGGGGAGATACGTAATCTGGAAGGGATGTTGAAACAATGCCTACAACAAGCATTTTGTAATATATGCACCTTTTTTCCGTTTTCTTTAAAATGCACGGTCATATATAACAATATCTCAGCATTCGCGTTCATAGTCCAATATCTAATTCAAAACAATATTTTTTTATACATATTTATTTAATTAACGACACAACAGTGTCTTTCATATACAAATGAACATATGACAAGTTATAACATACAAGTACTTAAAATTATTGAAAAAAAATACAAAACGTTGTCTTAAACTAACGTGGAGATAAAAAAAGCAGTAGTAATAATAAATTACAAAGTCATTGTGTAAAATTATTCAATATTAATATGTATAATATTTAAGTTCAATATATTTAAGTATATCACAAAATAAGTAGACTTACGTAATTGTCGAAGACTTGTTTTATAGTGGTAAAGAACTTACATTTGTTTTTAGTGGAACAACGCTTACATAGAACAAGAAGAATTGGATTTTTAGAGAATTTTATGGATAGATCTTGAAATATAGAAAACACATGGGCTCACTTGTAGAATGAATGTAGTTGAAATTTGCTTAATGTTGCGTTTGATTTCAATTGAACAGACTCAAACTTCGTTATGAAAAAAATCAATAATAGCTTATTAAATATATTTTTTCAGATTAACATATCAATTTAGTATTACACACATCATTTAATTATTTAAAAAAAATAATATGATTTGTGGCATTCTTACTCAAAGTTCAGAAAGGCTAAGCATACTGAAAATATATTGCATTCCATCTCCAGTTCTCAAATGTCAGTCCTCCCACGAGGCTTTGAGCAGAATTTATTAAATTTGATACCGTCTAAGAAAGCACCTACATGAGGCAACAATACAAATAAACCCTAGATATTATTGGGCACTCTTTGGGAGCGGCGAACTGATATCAAACGATCAGATGAGTAAAAACCTGTCAATAATGGAACATAAAAGTGATACATTATTGGTTATGGAAAAAAGGTGCTAGTTTATATCTCATTGAAAAATAGAAACGATATTATCCATTGTATATATCCATTGTATTGTATTACACGTTAGTTGCATACAGTAGGCGGGTTTATTTCCACATGGCAATCTTTTCCGCCCAACCGGAAAGGTGTTAAATAAGCCTTAAGTGAAAACCAGATCGGGACTTTGTTAGAATCTAAATATCAATGGGAATTGATCTTGCAAAATTCAGATTAAAATACGAGGCATATCCAGAAAGTAAGTGTACTGAATTTTTGTAGGTTACAATTTTTTTTATTTAAACAAAAAAATTACGTGGTTACCGTAGTACATATGTAAGCTATTTTTCGACATAGTCGCCATTCCTCTCAATGCAGGTGGTGAAGCGGGATATCAACTTTTTGATGCCTTCCTCGAAGTAGTTTCCCGCCAACTCTTCCGTCCACTTCTCTACCTCCTCATTTATCTCCTCGTCGGTTGAAAACCTTTTTCCACCCATGTGCAGCTTCAAGGAGGTAAAGAGATAGTAATCTGGAGGTGCTAGGTCAGGGGAATGCGCGGGATGGTTCAGGACATCCCATTTAAACGATGCGAGCAGTTCCTTTGTGGCGTTGGCCGTGTGTGGTCTGGCATTGTCGTGCAGCAGGTAGACTCCCTTTGTTAACATGCCTCTCCTCTTGTTCTGAATCGCCCTCTGCAATTTTTTAGGGTCTCACAGTATCTTGCAGAGTTGATGGTCTCCCCTTGAGGCATATATTCAATTAAAATTATGCCTTGACAGTCCCAAAACACGGATGCCATGATTTTCTTGGCTGAAATTGTGGTTTTGAACTTTTCTGATCATCATGCACAGACGTACGACCGTTTTTAAACTCGCGACACCATTTGTACACACTTGTACGATTCATAGCTTTATCACCATATGCAGTTTTCACCTCATTATAAACCTCAACCGGAGGTTTTCCCTTCCAAACGAGATAACGGATGACGCCGCGTATTTCGCACTTGGCGGGAGATTGGATTGACATTTTTCACGAAACGTGTTGTCGCGTCGACACTTCTCAACGTACTGACCTCGAACCGGTCTCTTTGCTGAGGGGAAGGGTCAGGCTACACGGAAGTGTAGCCAACATGTCGAAAATAAAATCCATCCGGTCGTGAGAGCCTCAGTACACTTACTTTCTGGATACGCCTCGTATATGTATTTAATCCACGGTCAAAATATCTTGTGTTCAATTGATTTCATAAAAAAAATCAGCTTAGTCGTACAACGTTTGTCTTCTATATGGGCTTTTTGATTTTATTTACGATGGTGAACAAACAAAATAGAATGATCGTGTCTCTAGAGATTATTTGTCTTGAAAGTTAAAAGTTTTGGATTCGATTGCTGATGGAACCAAGAAAAACTATAAAGAGGGGTTCATCTGTTAAGTATTTCGATTTTTTTATTATTACAATGATTGTGATGTATGAACAATATTCACACGTACGACAACGATCTACGCGGTAGGTATCTGCTTCAGAGGTTTTAATTGGTTCGGGTTCGATTTTTGGTATTTTTCCGCTTTTATGTGTTTTTTCATTCAAATAAATGTTTATATTGACACATCAAGTTTTTCTAACTTTTTTGACAGATTATGTATGACATGTGTTACAAAAAAAACCGTATAAATACTTGTTTTTCTTAAAATTTTAAGTAGTATAATAGGGTCGATGAAAATATCTTCCATCCATGCATTTTAATATCCGCATCATTATTGGCAATATGCTGAGGATTACCATATGAATAAACATTATGATCCTTTTTAAATGCAGGACTTTTTACGATTTTCCCATTGATTGTAAAATATTTTAATCATGACATTATTTGGCTTGACTGCATTTTACAATTTACTTATTTTACACATGACGATAAATATACATAATTAGCACAAACACAACAGGTAAATTTAATTTGGATACACAATTTTAATAGATCTGGGTTTCTTGCCCTTCATTTGTCGTGTCCCCAGTAAACTAGGCGTATGCCTATATCTCAAAATGCGTTATCATATTTGTTTTCTGTTTATTCGTATTTTATCTTTGTTTTCTAATTGGTTTGCTTAATAATGAGAATCATATTTACTATACTGTACGTTAGTTATTTAAAAAAATCCATTAACGTGATGCTCGGAAGTTGAGCACAAAAAATCAACATGTTTTTCATTATTTTATAAAGTTTTCAGGGAACGTACTATGTCTAATTGTCAACATTAATTAAGCTTCAATAATTCGCAAAAATCTCACAATTAAATAATTAACCGAATAGACTCAAATGCTTCGATACTCTTAAAAAATCCAAAATGTTGATACAACGACTAGTTTATTTTACCTTAGTCCCTACCTAATTAATATTAAATGAAATATCGCATAAAAGGATACACATTTGTTACAGCGATTTTCAAATATTTTGAACTTCAGTTGCCTTAGTTCTACAAACATATATCCAAAACCCTTAAAAAGAAAACAAATCGAGGATTTTAATAACAATATTTCGTAACCGCATTTTAGAAAAACTTCAAAAATACTAAGTTTTAAAAGTGCGTCCGTTGGGAATCGAACGTTATGCAAGAAGTTAGGGTGCAAAAGAAGTATATTTACGAGAATCACTACGAACGACCCCTTGTCAAGTTTATACTACTGATGGTATTACAGTAGAGCATCGATTATCCGAAACAATTCGGGACTGGGGGTGTTCGGATAACTGATTTTTCGGATAACCGATCGTCACAAGTGAAGGCTCTGTTACAAGTGAAGGCTCATACGCCCCTAACGACGTTAGTTTGCTCACGTAGGCTGGTTGGCAGGGAGGAGGAAAGCGCTGCAGCGCCACATCAATTTGAAATTCTATACATACTATGAAACACGATAAGTTTTCATAAAATTGAAATTCTATACTAGCGGCCGCAAATTAGAATTTTCGGTTATCCGATGTTTCGATTGATCGGTTTTCGGAAAATCGATGCTCTACTGTGTTATGATAGATTGAAAAACCTGAAGGTACAATCTAGAGTTATATATACTTGAGTTTATTGGGTCAAAAATATTAAGTTTTAAATTGCGTCCGTTTGAAATCAAATGTAAGGTGCATGTTAGGGTTCTGAAGAAGCTTGTTAATCACAACGAACGAACCCTTATCAATGTTATACTATTGATGGTGTTATTATGATATATGTATATTAAAACCTGGAAGTAGAATCCAGAGCTTGATCCTTCAATTGAGTTTCTTGGGATTCCATCCTTCGTCCAAGGATTAATATTTGTATTATTTTAAATTTTATTTATACATGACAATAAACCAATAAATACACAATTAGCGAAAAAACAACAAGTCGTTTAATTTGGACACACAATTTTAATGGATCTGGGTTTATTGCCTTTCATTTGTCGTGTCCCCAGTAAACTAGAATTTTGCCTGTATCTCACTGAGGACAGTATGTATCTCACTGATATACATATATGTTATGGTTACTGCAGCATCGTGGATATTGATGGAATTGATCTCCAGATTTATCAATTGTACTATAAACGTCTAACATTCTGAGTTACTTCTAACATAACCCTTTCCCCTCCATGCCTTTTTATATAGGTACCGGTCATTGTGCTTTGAGCGTCTTCGTAGCAGAGTTTCACCAACTTTGGGAACCACTGTTTTATCACACAAGAATTAAAAGTGTTTATTACTTTCCCTTGTTAAATAAATGTAGAAAATCTATTAACTAAAAGACACTACGCGGCCTTGATATTATAGTGCAAAGCGAAAAATAAATCATCTCGGTGACTTTACAGAAGATATGTCACAAAGTTTTTTTTTTTGTAAATTTCTATACTGGTCAAAAAATACAAAGTAATCCTTTCATTTACGTAAGTAATTATAATTGATTCTAAGAAAATTGCGCGTTAATGAAAACCGCATAAATAGTGCCTTTGAATGTTTTATTAAAAAATGTGATATTTTACTTATTTCTAGATATTCTATTCATTCTGAGTTGAAATATACTCAAATGACAATTTATGAAATGCTATTAAAGAACAAACTCTCTTCAAGAGTGATCTTACTCGAGAAAGGAGCATTTTAACTAAAACAATATAAAATACAATCTCGATTACGTTAATTTAAAAAATAATGAAAATTTCGTTTCGTCGAAAATAGACACAGTTTTCGTTTTAAACAGCGATATGATTAAACACGTATTTTTTTTTAAAGGAAATAATAAAACACATTGCTCTCAAAGGACAAAAATACTATTAAAATAAATGTCACAAAAACATTTTTTGACATCAACTGAAATAACAATAAAGCCACCTATTTCGTTGATAATGTTGACACCAACGATTTTAATGAATTCAAAAAACATATTCACAGTGTTATACTTAAAGTCATTACATAAATCAAAACACAGACAGTCTTCTAATTCCCACAACAGCTTAATCCTTTTATAGCCCTACGCACAAGAAAGTCGGTTTTTGATTATCAAAAAAAAAAAGTTCAAGTCAAAAGCTATAAAACTAAAATTGTTATGTTTATTTTGATTCGAATTCTGTTTGTTAAACAAATCAATTTTTTTTATGGCCCCAGTAAACATGCTATAAATAAAAATCTAAGACGTATATTGGATTATTACTCAGCATCTGTATCATTTATATGGCGTTCATCTTATTTTATGGCATCTCAAAATATAGCCGTGATGTTTAAATTGGGATAATATGATCAGTAATCGTGCTGGGATTTCTGATTATTGGTTTAAATCAGGGGTCTTTAACTAAGGAACTGTAATATACTCGAAGTTTTAATAATATTAATAATAATGATAGTCATATTAAAAATAAGAAAGTAAATGTCGTAAATTATACTGGTAGACAATGTAGACAATGTACGTAAATTGTACTGGTAGACAATGTAGACAATGTACGTAAATTGTACTGGTAGACAATGTAGACAATGTACGTAAATTGTACTGGTAGACAATGAAAGATTGGAGCAATTTTAAAATTATGCTACTTGAGTATTATTTTATCAGACGATGGAAGAATTACGAGAGATGTTGAACGGCGTAAAGCGATAGGAAACAAAGTCAATGGAGCCCTTTAATATAAAAACTTAAACCAGACAGTAGTAGTATCTGCTGAAATGATAGTTCACAACAGTATTTTTGTGCCAACTATGGTGTATGGGAGTAAAACGGGAAAATGGAAAAATACTGAAAGGAGCCGAACAAATGCTGTATGAATTCATGAACGGAAAAGAATACTTATTCTATCGCTGCTAGCTTTTTATTGCAGGAATGATGTTATAATACACAAGACATATTTGTACAAATTAAAATAAGTAAAACATGACAAAGGTTACGTGCAGGAACAAAAAAAAACAAAAATATAAGAAAAATAAAAATTAATCGAAAAACGAAGCTTTTAAAAAAATATTATTTAAAAAAAATATAAAAGTTACAAAATGTCAAACAGGAAATAAATTGGTTTCCTCCTATATTCACCCTTTTATATTGAAGGCTGTAGCTTTTGTAAGTCAATGATCAAAGTTTGATGTCGAGACCAAGTGAGATAAAGTTTTAATAATTAAATTTTGAGATTCAGTAATACGCTACCAAAATCCTGCGACGCGATGTCAAATTAAGGCTTCTAATTATTGTATTATATTATGTATATATTCAACCAACATAATTTATTTGATAAATTTTGAAGTTATAACTAGACGCACATGTGATAAAAAGGGTCCAGTCTATATTTGTGTGTGTTTGAATTAACTGATAAGTATATCTATTTCTAGTCTCTGAAAAAATGTAAGTAACATCTTAGTTGAATTTGGTCTTAAAAATATGTTCTATAAAAGCTAAAATTGGTTGGCTCAAATATTTTAAATTTGGCAAAAAAAATTGTTATACTAACAAATATTAAAAATGAGAAGTAACTGAAAACAATTTACCATGAATATTAGACTTGAAGCACAAGCAATAAAAAATAATATTAACTGGTGTACTACGATGTAGTAAAAAGTACTAAGCTGGAACCTTTAAAAATAAAGCACCTTTCAGCGTTTGAACGTCTTTAAATAAGCTATTCTAACGTTTTTTTCTTTATTTTACACAAATTTATAACTTGTGTTATACAGAAACTTATGACAATATAAAGACAGCTACGAATCAAAAATCGTAGGAAATTTTGCAAATCACACGTATATTTTTTTTTAATATAGGCTTTTATTTTTTTCCATTTACTTTCATGATTGAAATAAAATCTTCCATTATTTTATGCAATACACAAGAGAATTTAAACTGTCATGAGTATCAACTGTATAAAATGTATAATTACATTATATAATATCTAGAAGGCATACGTCGTTAGAAAGCATTTAGTTAAAACACCCTCTTCATTAACCTTTCCCTTCCTGTGCTAAAAAAAATCCGCCAGTTCCGGTGCTGTGCATTCAATACAGATGTAATAACGAGTGATGTAAAATCGGAAAAATAAGAATATTCATGGCCAATCGCTTAAATTATTTAAATTTGAAGTCAAAAGTGATAATAATTGAAATTTAATTCCTGAAAACACGAAAAAAAAAACATCGGCCGATGTTCACAAAACGGGCAAAGAGACCACCTCAAATGGATGCCCCAGAGCTACTGAGAGATCAGACGGACTAACACTGTGTATGTTATACCTCGAAGGAAGAAACACAAATGCAAGCTGAGATTCTATTTCTGGCGTTCCCATATACCGAAGTAGACTGAGAGTGAGACGTGAATAGCGTCGCTTCCTCACCCATAGCGGTTTTTTAGAATGAATATATCTACGTCACACACTAGCACACGTTTGATTGTATTGATGAATTAATTCCCGATTTTCACAAAATATCTCTGACGTGACCGATAAGTGCTAATTATTATTAATTTTTTTTTTCATTCAATTCGTAAATGTATTACGGAAGAATACCTAAAATCTGAACCCATTATTTATTATATTTATAGAGATATTAAAGTTTTTAGAAGCAATGTGTACTAGTTACACATCACAAGGAAGAAAGGGTTAACAATACTTGTCAATAAAATGATATTTTTTTTATGGAGAAATATTTTGTGTTTTTTTTTGTTTTATAGCTTTGTTAATATTGTCTAATTTTAACAAGTGACTAAAATAAAAAAGGAGAAAATATGAGTTCCTTCGACTAATATACTAAAATTTGGGCCAGAACTGTGGGAAGAAAACACATCTCCTGGTTGAAGAACTTACATGAGTGGTTGTACCGTGGTACCGTATATTTTTTCAGAGCTGCTTCCACAAAGGTCAAGAAAACCTTGATGACCATCAATCTCCGAAGAGGAAAATGACTTTAAAATACAAAAAGCATAATAAAGTTCAACTGTTCTTTTATTTGGTTTCCCAGTAGTAAATAATCATTTGCAAATAATTGGAAAGGAAAAATGAATCTTTACTCTAATATACTGCACTTCCAGAAGAAACCACAAATTCTAAGCTTTTAGTTATCTTTATTTCCTTTTGAGACTATGTCCTGAAGTAAGGAAAGGTTCTTATGGATATGAAGGTGTTAAAAATGCTGATATGCAGAATGAGACGGCGTTACATTTGTCTTTTAGTTTATTTTAGGATAAGTCAGAATATTCATTAATGATTTTATATATATATTTTTTTAGTAAAAAAAATTATGAAGAGTTTATAAACCCTGATTCTACGATATTTTATTTTCGGAAGTACGTACGTCGCGTGGTGAAAATGTAGCACTTATAAGTGTCTTGTGAACCCATAAAGGTTGTACACTTTATATTTTAAGAAATATTCTAAGAAATTATTTTTAGATCATCGATCTAAATGTACGAGTATGTTTACACTGAAGCATAATGCAAAGCTTTGTATATCCTTAAAAATGGTTAATTTTTAAATTTCTGATGATTTCCTAACATTGAATTTCATTACGTTTCATAAATGATACCTGTGTTGAGTTAACTTTTTTTTAAATTTTGCTTAGACTTTATAATCTATCGGGTGTTAACATAAGTTGTGACCTTTTTTTTCAAATTTAAAAATGAGTGGCAAAAGTAAAATAAAATGGTAAAGATTATACGCCATTCGAAAGAAAATATTCTGCTCTACAAGGTATTGTGTTTGCTTTTACGTTATATATATTATTTTAATTGATTACAAATTACAAGCCTTTAAAATGAAATGTCAAGTAGACAAAAGTGAATATTTTCAACACATCCTTCTGTTCGCGTTCAATCGAGGAAATAAAGCTGCTAAAGCTACTCGCGATATTTGCGAAGTGTACGGTGAAGATGCTATGAATGAAAGGAGAGCCCGTCGATGGTTTTTGCGTTTCAAAGACGGTAATTTCGACCTGAAAGACATGGAGCGTTCAGGACGACCAGTAGACTTCGATGAGGACCGCTTAAACCATATTATTCATGAAGATCGCCTTCAGACCACCGTAGAATTGGCTGAGCAGATGAATTGTAGTCACATGACTGTATACCACTGTCTTAAATCAATGGGAAAAGTCCAGAAGTTCGGCGCTTGGGTTCCACATGTTTTGAGTGAAAACAACAAAAATTAACATTCGACAATATTTTGTAGAGCAGAAAATTTTCTTTCGAATGACGTATAATCTTTACCATTTTGTTTTACTTTTGCTGCTCATTTTTAAATTTGAAAAAAAAAACGGACACAACTTATGTTAACACCTAACACCATATAATGTTTCCAAGTTTGTTTTTGTATGACGAATGTTCTAAAGAATTATTCAAAAGGTTAAAATTCTCATTATTTTTTTTTCAAGAAAATCAAAATTAAACACTTTAATAGTTCTATGTCCTCTTTTATTGGCTTAATGAAAGCTATTTCGCTATACATTGTCTTTGTCAAAATGTTACCAAGTTAATATACTCGTAGAATAGTTTAGATTGATCCATGCGTTTTATTTTCATTATCCTAATAAATTGAGTTTTATAGAATATGGAGTTAAATGAAACCATTATTCCCAGTATGACTGAATTTAATATTAACAAAACTGTTTTCATGACTATTTTTTTTTTAAATTTTACTACCGAGAGATAAATACTTCTTACAATATCTCAGGCAGGCTTGTCTCGTCTCATATGATATATGGACTGGTTTATAATGAATTTAATGTCCTTAATTTTAAAAATTAATCCGATTGAATAAAAATAAATATTAGCAACCTTCGTGGCCTAGTTGATAAGACGTTAATATTCGTTTTATCAACTAGGGGGTTGTAGGTTTTATTTCATTTGGAAAATTGTTTGAAAAAGGGTTGCAGTATGATTTTCACTTGAGATTTGTTAAACACATTTCTATTTGGTTGAAATATATTGCTACATGTCATTTACAGTTCAACTTCACTTTTGTTGTAATGTGGAGCTGTATACAACGCAAGTCAAATACAATAATGTTATTTTTTTAATAACGTCTTTCAAAAAGCTTCGTCTTTGAAATAAAATTCTTGATTGCGTAATGATTTTAAAAAAATAAAAAAAAGCTTTTGGCCTGCAGTGTTTCATATTTCCTTTAATTTAATACGCAATACGCGTACACAAAGATAAAAATATCGACGCACAATACCTCACAATGATTGGGAGAAATCGTCATTAGAAACATGACCTTCGGCACACCCGAACGAGTAGCGCCAAAATTTAAAATGCTTTAAATATCGACGGCCTGGAATCGGTCTGTTTAAATCTTTCTTATGGATCAAGTACTTGAAGTTTTGATGGTTTTAAAAGAGATGTCACTAGAGGACACGTTTTGTCTTATATTCAGGTTAAAAAATTTAAAGAAGGTGGCCGTTTGCCAGTATGACACGTTTTATGTATGGGCCAATTAAGTGATCCCCCGCCGTGAAAGAGTTAACAAAGAGTTATATTAAAAAAAAACACAAAATAAGTTATCTGTTTTTTGTCTTTACGAAGGTGTTATTTGAGCAATCAATCTATCATACACATATATACCGCTGGGTGAGCTCGTCTAAATAAGTATGGAATAAACTAAAAATATGTGGTCTGTATATAAATGGTGATGATGATGAAATAAAGCAGATCAGACGATTCATTACGTTTGTATTGTACCCTTAAACAAATTCAACATAATTATTTGGGCACATCGAAAAGCGTAGCCGGGAAGCAATTTTGTCTTCGGTTCCATTGACCAAGAAAATAGTCACAGAAATTGGAAAACAATTTGTAAAGAAAATAATACAAAACGAAAAGAAACCTAAGTAATGTTAACTGATGGTTAAAGGTCACATCCATAATGTAATTGGTAAGACCCGGGAGCTTCCTGTTCGATTCTCGATGGTACCCAAATAATATAAATTAAATAAAAGGGTACCATTTTTTTGTCTGGTAATATAACTCCACTTGCAGTCATATTGTCAAAAATGATGACGATGAACTACGAATTATGTGCCTACTCCAGTAGTTCTTATCTCGAACAAACTAGATTAACGGAGATAAAGACAACATTGTCGTCTCCCGGCCATGCTTTTCCTTAATTGATTCGACGAATCAATCATATTGAACGTTGACGGAATATGTCAAGAAAATGAGAAATAATAATAAAAAATCCTTTCCTAAATTTAATTTATAAATGCCTTTTCGACAAAAGAACAATTTAAAATTTTATCCTGAAAGCTTTAAAAATATCCAATCAAACAATAATCTCAGGAGTTAATTAAAAAAAGAATAACATGAAAGTAAAAAAATAATATTTTTATGATGTAGAATTGTTGTGTTTAAATTTAAATAGTTATAATTAAGGTTCATAATAAATAGAAGAAACAAGAAAGTATTTATCATCATAAAGTAATTTCTAAAACAAAAACAATTTTTCAACCCAATAAAAACAAACTTAAATTTTGGAATAATCTAACCATAAAAAGAAAAGCAATGTTTTACAATATGGCGTGCAGACAATCGCCTTTTTCTCAAAAGCACGCAACAACAATACATATATGTTTGAGAACTCTCAAAAATAGCACACATTGATCGCAAAAACTGTTGCCGTCTGTCAGAAGCGATCAAAACTAGTAATAATTCAGAGAACATGTCATGTTTACATTAAAAGTTCTAAGGGACTCGGAGGCGGTTTACACTTTCAGTTGTTTTGTGAGCTTAGGGGAGAAAACAAAACGGTCTTACATAATATATGATCATTAAAGAGTTATATATGACTGCTTTTACATTTCGAATAACAAATTCAAAGATAATGTGTGCTTAAAACGTAACTTGTTTTGCCTTTACGTATTGTTCTGGTTACATAAACAATTGGAAATGGGAGATTTTGCTTATGTTTGCCTGACTGCATTTGAACACAAATGATCTCATCTCAAACTAAAAACAACGGCTTTTTAAGATTATTTCTGTGGAATTAATACATCGTACATATTTAGATAACTGTTTAAGGATAAAGTACATAAGTAAGTAAGTATTATTTATTATTTATTTTTCATATTCCAGTTTTAAAATTACATTTAGACATCGTTTCATCTGAATTAAAAAAACCATATAAGTTCAAGCAACAAAAAAATCAAAAGAAAATATTATTAATTAAAAGAACTTATAAATATCAAGCCTAAATAATTATGCATTAATTCTACATATGTCCATATTATCTGCTACATATATGATCACGCTTTTAAATAAATTCGTACATACATATAATCAGGGTGTGGTAAAAAGTATGTGCCATGTATGAGTTTACTCAGAAAAACTGGAACAGGTTGATGAGTTTTATTATCTGGACAGTATATTTACGTGTTATGAGCGAGATGAAAGAAACATTTAAAAAAGGGTCGCGACAGGCATCAAAGTAAATGGAGCGCTTAATGTTATATACAAAAACCGTGCAATATATACAGTAGCAAAACTGACTACATAATAGTGTGGTGGAGATGCGTGAACTAACGAAATATGTAAATTGTCAATATTCAATGTTGGAAAGAAGGCAGGATGAAGACGTCAGAAATTAATGCATGGATAAATCGGATGTTTTAGTAAGACCAAGAAAGGAACTTTAAGATAATTTGGATGCTGAGGGAACGGATAATGAAAGAATGACTAAGCAAGTAAATAAGTCAGAAGTGCAAGATGTTCCTTGGAAGAGGCAGACCGAAAAAAACCACTGCTGGACTAAATTTGCTGGACCAAAACTGATTTTGAAATAAGGTAAAAGTGAGGAGTATGAATAACAGAAGATTGGGCATGACGAGATGTATGAATGTGGAGGAAGCTAAAGTGGTGTGTTTAGATAGAAAATTCGGAGATCCATTCTCTTTTCCTACCTCACAATGGACACGACATGATGATATTTATACAAACATATAATCAACTACATATGTGTTTAATCATGCCTTTTAATTTACATTCATATAATCAACTACATATAGTACATATCTATAGTATATAGTATATATATTATAATTATGTATTTAAATGGATAATACGAGTACACGCAAAAATAATCTTCAACACACAAATCTGTAGATATTCTTGCCTTTGAATCAATATGCATACTCAAATATCGGAATAATCATGTCTTGAACCCTTCCCCTACGGTGATAAAAATGAAACGCGTGTTCCGGTGTTGGGTAGTGAGTACGCGATAAAAAATTAGCGATTTTAAATCGGAAAAGTAAGAACATTCATAGATAATCCCTTTAATTAATTATAATTGACGTTAAAAATTATAATAATTGAGATTTATTTGCTGAAAACATTAAAAAACCATCTGGCACCGCTCACGGAACGGGCATAGTAGGTCTAGTCTCGTTGCCAGCTCAGCAGCTACTGCGGCGCGGCAGGGTTGGGGGCTAACTCGGGCGTCGCTTACACTTACGAGGTGGAGACAATTGCGCTCCTTGCTATTCAGTGACGTATGCAAAAGTGAGATGCGAATAAAGTGTCGCGGTTCCCGCATATTTTTCACCTATCGTCAAGAGGCACTCACAGCGTTTAAATGCGAATTTGTTTCCGATATTCAGAAAATACTTACGATGTAGTCGATAAATTCTGATTATTATTAATATTATTTTTTAAATCAATGCATAAATATATTATGGAGGAATACCTAGAATTCTAACCTTGTATTTATTATATTTATAGAGATATTGATGGTTATTTGAAGCAACGTGTAGAAGATACCCAACACCGGGAAGGAAAGGTTAAGTCTATACGATTTTTCAAGCAAGGATCTTTTTATTTGCATGTTTTCGTAGTCATTGAAGCTCTTTTCAATAGTGAATTGAACAAAACAAATAATCGTTTTTCTTTGATCCATGGTCGGGCGCATGATGATGAGGTTAGTTACTTCCAGTGACTTCTACCTTCCGTTAAATTCAAAGCCTCTTTCCAAACCTCATCCATTGTACAGCAAGAACGTTGCTACTTAAGTTTTGAGACATGGCAATACTAGTATAGATACGTCAAATCTGACATCAGCATCGTAAAGTTTGACATTTTTAATGGTATACGTGCTCAGAAAGTTTTGTCATACGAGTGCTGTTTGTGTTGTTTACAGTGACTTGAAAAATTAATCTCGGCCAAAAATGGAATTAAATCGTGAACATTTTCGTGCGATGATTTTTTATGATTTTCAACGTAGACTAACTCAACAACAGTGTGCCAATCAACTGGTTTCGACTTTTGGTAATGAAGTATCATCCCGGGCCACTGTGTTTCGCTAGTTTTCCGAATTCAACCGTGGTCGTAATTTGCTCAAGGACGAATTTAGTGAAGGTCATCCAAAATCGGTTGTTGTACCAGAAAGCATCGATACTGTGCGTGAACTGATATTGCAAGATCATTGTGCGACTTATCGTAAGATTGAAACATGTTTGGGCATTAGTTTTATTTGTATACATTCAATATTGCATGAACATTTGGCCGTCAAAAAGATTTGTTCGCATTAGATGCCGCATAATTTGACAATCACTCAAAAAAAGACTCGTGTCGATTGGTCCAAAGAAATGTTGAAAAAAATCGATCGCGGTGTTTCAAAAGACGTCTATAAGATCGTGACAGGCGATGAATCATGGATCTATGCATATGAGCCAGAAACTAAACAGCAGTCGACTGTATGGGTATTTCAAGACGAGCCAAATCCAACAAAAGTTGTTCGGGCACGAAGCACTTCAAAGCAAATGGTGGCTTGTTTATTCGGTATAAATGGTCATGTCGCCACAATGTCTTTAGTGGAACGTCGTACGGTCAATTTTGAATGGTACGCCACCATTTGTTTGCCAGAAGTGTTCGGTGAAATGAGGAAAACCAACCACCGAAGACGGATCATTCTCTACCACGACAATGCGAGCTCTCACACATCGACTCAAACAAGGGACTTTTTGAGTACTCAAAACATCGAATTGATGGGTCATCCGCCGTACAGCCCTAATTTGGTACCCAATGACTTCTATTTATCCCGAACATCAAAAATAAATTGCGAGGTAACGTTTTTCGACGCTTGAAGAAGCGGTTGATGCGTTTAAAACGCATGTTTTGAAGTTACCTCATTCGGAGTGGAAAAAGTGCTTCGAAAATTGGTTCAAACATGCAAAAGTGTATTGATTTTCATGGAGAGTATTTTGAAAAACAATAAAGCCATTTTCGATGATAAATATTTGTTTTTACTTGTCTGTCTCAAAACTTAAGTAGCAACCCTCGTTTTATATTAAATTTTAGTTACATATTTCCATGGTGTGTTTATTTATATGTGGTATTATCTTATGAGTAATAAGAAGGATGTTCAAGAGCGCGAAATAGAAAAAAGAATATGATTTTTTTTAATATCTGCATCCACAAGACTCGTGTTAACAAATCCCTGGCTGGAAGAAAAAGTGCTGGTTAATTAGGCCACGGGGTATTTTAATAATACGAGTTACTTAACAAGTCCGTCGATGTCATTGTAGACTTCAAATTAAATTTTTAAAAATCCTACCCTTGGGCTTCGGGTAAGATTCCTAATGATACAAAAAATATAAGCAAATATGGGTTATTTACGCGATATATATTTTGAATTTCATTTTAATTAAGTTTCACGGCTTGCATCGTGGTTCCAATAAAATAGGCTTTCTGCTGTATTTAGTAAAGATACAAACATGAAGCCTAGATTTCTGAGGTCAGGGTGGACACATACATTATTTCAGGATTAAAATTAGATCTACATTATTTTAGAATTTAGTTTAAGTTAGTTTATATTTTTTAAGTCTACCATATATTATTTCTGAAACATTTTTGGTATTTTTTTTCACCAAGTGGAAATATATATGATAAAATACAATACAATCGATTTGTGTCTACCTCAAATTGTCCAAAATATAGGTAGGAAGCATTTAAAGACAACTTTTTTTGGAGACTTTTTTAAAATGTTTAATTATATGTGAAAACTAAACACATACACTACATTTACTTAAGCTAGTTTATCTTCACCTGATGATGAAGACGGAGGTCTTCGAAACCGGTAGTAAACTCAAAATAAAGCAGTGGTGAACGCAAATATAAAAAATACCTGTTTTATTTATTTATTTTATTTCTTCTTACATACACTTCACTCCACCTAAAACCTAATGTGATATTATCACATATCACAAGAACTACAGCGGTTTCATTGTAGTTTTCTTTCCATGATCAGTTTTCTGCGATTTTTTTTAGCAAGCATGTTTAACTATACATGTGTAGATGCGAAGAAGTACTCCATCTGATGGCCGCAGCCATGATCTTCTTATCGTTAAACTAAATTTGTTTTTGTTTTTTTTAATTGCGTTGAAGAGAGTCTGCTCTCTAAACGGCGATGTATTGATTGTTCTTTTTTTTATTATTATAAGGATCTTGATATTATTTTGGATCTAACAAATAAAGCGATGTGTATATTTTGGAGTTAATTATGCTTTAATCAATTGATTCAAAATTACTGAATGTGTCAAACAAGGATGTTTAATGTCACCATTGTTGTTCAATCTACGAGTATATATGGACACTGATTGTACGGCACCGGCACAATGATTGTACGGCACCGGCACAAAGACTAGAAAAAGGTGGATGGCTGCTGCTCAATGCTCGGAGATTTCGGCTCACGATTTCGGCGTTCGGCGCTCCTTATGTGCGGCCCGTCGCTCATCGCAAGCCTCTGTTTCGGCCCGTGTATGCCATCATAGCTTGCGAAATATCACAATTTTCGCAATTTTTCGCATGCATGGGCAGGCCGACTTTTGATACTGTCTCGCGATGGCCGCATATAAGGAACATTTTCAGTTACGGTCGCGACACATCACGGACCTCAACAAATATAAAATTTACATACAAATCATAAAAAAATACCCAAGAATTTATACATCAAAATTCCAAATAACATCAAAATATAATATCATAAATGTACTAAACAACAAACAGGAAAACAAACACATCATTTGTTTTGGCTAACGCATACGTCCGATACACTGATTGTTGAGTAAGATTGTCAGGTTCCAATATATGTGTGGTATGTTGTATGCAGACCTGATAGTGCTAGCAGAAAGGGAGGAAAATTTAAGAACTCTTGTATGAAAAGTCTGAGTATGAATAGTATGAATAATAGTATCGGAAAATCGAAACATATTGATACAGAGACGGAGTAAAATTGTTAGAAATAAAAGTAAAAAGTGAAACATTAGAGAAAGTTGAATAAATTTAATATTTTTATGCCCATAAAGCTGGTGGATTTATTGTTTTAAAGCAATCCCTTGAGATGAGCCTGTTCTTTAAACGGCGCTACATAAATTGAATTTTTTTTTCTTCGAATCAACAAACTTTTTCTGTCTTGTAAGCATGTTCACGTCGGATAGCCGCGTTGAATATTGAAAGAAGAGTAGCAACGGGCAATAGAGTGATTGGTGGGTTATACATATTTTGTAACAATCGGAGCATTTCAAGAGGACAAATCTGGCTGATCATTATGGAATTCTGGTTCCGAGATAAATAAAATAAAATAAATAAATAAATACATGTTTATTAATAGCAACATATAGTATGTACCTACATAATACATTTAAATACACTTCAAAAACACATAAATGGCAGCTATCAAAAGGTCTGGGCTCATCTAATAACATCCCCCCGGCTAAGATACACCCCACCAATATAGCTATAGTTTTTCAGCCCACAACCTAGATAAGGGTATGCAAGCGAAATTTTACTGCGGCAAAAAGTAATGACAGTAAAATAAATACATATAAATGAGACCGATACGTAGAATGTGTTGAAAAATAATATATGACAGGATAACATTTAAAAATAATGCACATTGAAAGAATACTCAGTGTTTAAAATAAAGAAAGAAGCATTGATATGATTAAAACAACTAATCTATACAAGCAATAGAAAAATAAAAAGTTTGGACAAAATAAATTTGTCGTATTAGGTAAGAAGAAAGAGGGAAAAAATAAATAGACGAGTATGGGTGAGGAGTTGCATGGACGTAGTAGAATCGAAATGTATATACCAGGATAGAATGAATTGGAGATCTGTTCTCTCTGCCGTCCCTCATAGTGATATGACATGATGGTGATGATAATGATGCGAGAAATCTCCTGTAAGTGGGAAAGTAAGAAATTTGTGGGTACATCAAAAAGAAACTAAACAATACAGGAAACTAAACAGAAATGTTTCTAATTTAACTAATCTATGTTTATAAACAACTGTTTTATTTACTCACCATTTTGTTCCTTGCGTCTTTTCTCTCTTTTATGTATTTTTTTTAAATCTTGAACTATTTTTAACTTTACCATTGGACGTAAACAGGACAAGAAACAGATGTAAGGTTTGTTAACATCGCGTATAAACATACGATACTAACCAATCGAGAGTTACCCTCCTGTCAAAATGTGAGTAAAAAGTTAAATAAAAAATAACCGACTGATAGAGAATTAAAAAAATATACTCATACCGTCGTCGTCGTGGCTAGGCCTAATTGTCAAGAATCCCCTCGCTATTCCGGCGTCAAATGGAAAGTGAAACTGTGCCGTGCAGTTTGTTTTGTTAGTCACTTCATGTTTTAAGTGAGTGAGTCGTTGAACAACAGTAAACTCACCTGCCCCACCAGCACTGGAGACGATCAAAGCCCACCGGCATGTTTTTTTCCTCTTTATTGAAAGAATAGAAACGAGTACCATATATATAAAAAAACAGATGCGTGAGACTCTCGCACTGTAGAAGTGAAACTTCTTAACTCCTAGGAAAAGATGATTTTAAGCATTGCTTTTTTCCATTTGTTAACGATTTATATTATTTTTTATTATGTGGAATATAATTCAAGAAAATCTCTCTTAGTTAAGCAAAAAAAAAAAATTTTTTTTTAAATAATAATATTTTAATAATACTTAATAATTTTAATAATAATATAATACACTTAATAATATTAAATTTATATTTTTTACATAAAATATATTAATATTTTTATATTATTATCGATTTTTAAATTAATTATTTTTAAATAATTATTTATTGATTAATTTATTATTATATTATTTTTATTATATTATTAATAGTATTATTATATTAACTTATGAATTAATTATAATATAATACATAATAATGTGATATAATTATTAATATTATAATAACATATAAATGATATATTATTATAATTATATATTAAATATAAATTATATACATATTAAATAAATATTAAGTAAAATAAAATAATTTAATATAAAATAAAATTAAAAATATTAATATATAAATAAAATAATCAATTTTTTATTTTTATTTTTTACAATAAAAACAATAATTTAATTAATAAATTATGGTTTTAATAATAATATAATACACTTAATAATATTAAAATAATATTAATTATTATTAATAATAAATAATTATTAATATTAAAGTAATTAATAATAATTTATTAATAAATAAAATATTGAATAATTATAAATAATAATTTATTAATAATGAAATAATAATATAACACTCCGTTTCACTTTTCGTGACGTTCGGGTCAATTTGCCCTACCGCGCCAATAGAAGTTTCACTTCAAAAATCTTCTGGACTCGATGTGACTCTGTGAAACCCAAAGATTGAGCACCCATGGGCTACACTTATGGAAGTGTTCTTGGATGTCCGCGTATTTTCAACACGAAGTATAGCGAACTCAGTAGTATTTCCAACACGAACTATAGCGAACTTTGAGTTACCTGCCTACTCCAGTATTTCTTAATAGGAAGACTCAATTACTGAAGCCAGTGACAACGTTGTCTCCAAGCCACTGTCTTCAACATTTTCTTATCATCAATTCAGTTACCGTACAAATTAATGAAAAAAAATCTTAAACAGTTACATCGACACACCACATATTTTTCTCACTTCTCGCAATTCCGTATAATTTATATAGTTTCTTCCATTTCCTCGCTGCCTTTTCCTTCTTTACATCAAAACTAATAATAGTGTGTCGTTATGAACCATCATTATGGAAGAAGAAATTAATTTTAACCTTTTGTAATTAATGATATGATTTTGGTTAAATGTAATTCTATCATGGCATGCGATATTGTGTGTTCTTTGACTATTTATGAGTACAAGGGTCTAAGAATAATATTTGAACTATAACCGGGAATTCGAACCGATTCATAAAGTTTTATTTAATATAAAATTTAAAAAAAGTCAAAAATTGAACCCTAAACCTTGGGCTAGAAGAAAAGTGTGCTACTAAGACATTTATCAGTATAATAACTTCTCCTTTCTCAATATAAAATTTATGTAGTTGTCTATGAACATATTGATAGTTTTATGGTGACGACCTTCATGGTTTAGTTGGTAAGTAGCTTGTCTGAGGGATTTCGGGTTTGATTCCCGATGGTACTCAAAAATAAAAACGTCCTATGCTAGTAAGAGTGCGAGCTCGCTCGCGAGTTAAGATCCGTGCTCAACTTGTGCGAGTGTTGTAGGTTTTTGCGTACCGGGTAGTATTGTCAATACGTGAGACGACGAGCCTTAGGCTTGGTGGCTACTCAATTTGATAACCCTTCCTGTCCTGTGATGTGTAATTATTGTAACATAGTACACATTGCTTCTTAAAACTTTAATATGTCTATAAATATAATATAATAAATACAGGGTTCAGATTTTAGGTATTCCTCTACAATACATATACGCTTTAAATGAAAAAAATAATATTAATAATAATTATCACTTATCGGCCACATCAAAGATATTTTGAGAAAATCGGGAATAAATTCAACAATACAAGCAAACGTGTGCCAGTGTGTGACGTAGGTATATTCATTCCAAAATAATTCTATGGGTGAGGAAGCGACGCTATCACGTCTCACTCTCAATCTACTTCGGTATACGGAACACAAGAAATAGAATCTCAGTTCGCTCGCTTCTCTCGCTTCAGTAGCTCGCGGGCTTTCGTTTGAGGTGGTCGCTTCGCCCGTTTTGTGAATGTCGGTCGATGTTTTTTTTTTCATGTTTTAAGCAATTAATTTCAATTATTATCACTTTTGACATCAATTTTTATTAATTTAAGCGATTGGCTATGAACATTCTTATTTTTCCGATTTTACATCGCTTATTTTTACATGTGTATTGAATACACAACACCGGAACGCGTGTTTTTTTTTAGCACAGGAAGGGAAAGGTTAAAAACCTGAAGAATCGATTACTTAGACTGAAAACAATTTCGTCTCCCGGCTACGTTCTTCAATATCTTTTAAGTACCAATTTGAAAGGGTTACCATACGAATGAAGTAAATTATGATTTTCAGATCATATTGTACAAACATGTCATCATGCCGTGTCCTTTGCAGGACAGGCAGAGCAAACAGATCTCAAAACTTCTATATTCAAGCACATAACTTTCACCTCCTCTACAGTCATACATCTCGTCATTTACACTATCATAGTCATATATTATATTGCTCATGTTTCTCCCTTTGCTTTCTTTCGAAATCTGGTCCATTTGGTCCAACCACGTTTTCCTCGTTCTACTTCTTGCGCTTCTGACTTGTATGTCTATGCTTCTGACTGTTGTCATGATTTTATCATTCATTCTCTCCACATGTCCAAACCATCTTAAAGCTCCTTTTTTCATGTCACTTAAAACACCCATGTTATCCATACATTCAATTCTGATGTCTTCATTCTACCTTCTTTCAAACATTGACACTCCACAACTTTTCCTAAGGGTATGCATATCCACAGCATTAATTTAACTCTTATTCTTCTTCTGACAAATCCAAGATTCACTTCCAAACATCAAGGTGTTCACCGACACGCTATTATATGTTGTCATTTTTTATTGTTGTGTATAACATTTAGTACACTGTTTACCTTATTACATTCCGCTACCCTTTTTTAAATATCCATTTCAACTCGCCCATCATATCATTGTTCCATAAAATTATATTTCCTCAAGAGGGTGTTGTTTAATACTTCAAGAATGGAAACAATAAGCGTACCTAGAAAAAATCCTAAGGTTCAAAAGAGGTCTATGATGAAAAAATATTTTATAGGTCATCCGGATTGATGTCAAGATTATTACGACCAAGTAAACTTATTGCAAGGGGATAAGTTTTATGAGGGTCATTCTAGGAAAATCGGAGATAATTTTGGTTAACTGTTGTTTTTCCTTGTGGCAACACTTCCCTGTTTACCGAAATTGAAATTATAATCGCTTTCCAAGTTAAATACAACTTCAATTCTTTAGTACTTTCTCAGCCGAAAAATAAAGTTTATAGAAATAGACTTGTTTATTTTATTTTATAAACAAGACTTAAGTAAATAGTAGACTTCATTCCTTCTTAAAGAAATCTTGATTCCTACGGGAATCAAACACGTGACCCTCGAGTTGAAAATCAGGCATATTAAACACAATATCACAGAGGTAGTCAACATAACAGAATATCCCGTTCGATATATCATCGAGTATGAAGTTTCAGTACTTCTTTCTCCCTTAAGTCCCCTATAACAAGCAACAGCTGTACACCATTTGGATGAAACTGCTGTTGGTTCTCATTAGTGTTGATTTATATTTGACACCCTTTAGGTTGGTTGGATTGTACTGTATTACAATTTCGTTGTATACAACACAACCTAGTGGGCTTATTGACTTGTGGTAATATCTTCCAACCAAATAAAAATATATAAAAGAGGCCTTTAGGGAAAATTATACAAGTATAGTTTAAAAAAAATCTGAATTCAAACTGGAAATGAACCCGCAACCTCCAAGTCGGGAGACACGAGTCTTACCAGTTAGGCCACAGTGGTCGTCGACAGAGGATGTGATTGCTACATTCTTAAAACACCCGCCACGTATTGTACATAAAAATGAAATATGATAAATCTATAAAAAAATGCTGAAATAATTATCTCTGTTTTGGATTTAAACAACTTAACATATCCAAGCTGGTCAGTTGAAAGAAATTGCTATATAGTTAGTAAGTCCACTACATGTGCAAAATAATTAATATCTGCATTTAAAAAAAATAATTAAATATATATTAGCGGCTACCAACAATGAGTACCTTAATTTTACACTTTGTACTTTATATTAATAATATTAATAACACAATTTATATAGCGCCGTTCAGAGAACATACTCTTCCCAAGAACGCTATAACTCGGAACTTGAACCCGCTATTATTGATGGATAAAAAAAATAAGATATATAATTTGAGTGTAAGGAAAGGAAGCTAGTGGCTGCGGCTATTAGCTTGGTACTAATCCGCATCTACACACACACGTATTCAGAAAAACATATTTGGTAAGAAACCACAGAAAATTACTAAGAATTTTTGTAGACAGACTTCTATTTAAACTCTTTGTATTGTATTACAACCTGGCGGACTTATTGCCATGTGGCAATCTCTTTCAACCAACCAGAAATATACGAAAGTAGCATTAAGTGAAAACCAAACTAGAATCATTTTTTTAATCTGAGTTCCAGCGGGATTTGAACCTGCAACCTCCGTGCAGGGAGACAGGCGTCTTACCAACTAGGCCACGGAGGTCGTCTCTGAGTAATGAGTAATGGGCATTCATTCGCACCTCCAGTATTTTACAATAAACAGTCTTGTTATTTTTAAGTGTAAGTACAAAGAAACTATATTACCCGGCGGTAAGTAATACACATCGGGCTTAAACTCAAAACGTATGAATAACAG
Organism: Odontocerum albicorne; assembly: GCA_949825065.1. Lineage (NCBI taxonomy): Eukaryota > Metazoa > Arthropoda > Insecta > Trichoptera > Odontoceridae > Odontocerum > Odontocerum albicorne. The sequence goes on from OX463855.1 coordinate 9,080,233, forward strand.
AAAGACGCTCTACAAAGCCGAAGTTAGCCGACTAAGGCCGATTGTTATATTTCTTAAGAAAGAGACAGTCGGCCATAATCAGCTAACTTCGGCTTTGTAGAGCGTCATCTCTGTCATTCATATGTTTTGAGTTTAAGTCCGATGTGTATTACTTTACAACATATTTACAATACTTATTACTTCAGGACACTAAAACATAAATAATCGAACAATACAGTATCAAAATCTGCCAAGATGGCAGTCCGCAACAGTATTGTAGTACCAATTTTGATGTATGGGTGTTAAATATGGACGTGAAACAACACTGAAAAGAGCCGAAAAAATGCAATGGAAATGCGTGAACTAACAAGCATACCACACACAAGGTGATAATGTATGACAGAATACGCAATGAAGTTATTAGGGATGAACGTAAACTTAAGGGTGATAATATTGAGCAGATTATGGCCGACTGTCTCTTTCTTAAGAAAGAGACGGTCGGACATAATCGGCTAACTTCAGTTTTATAGAGCGTCGTCTTTGTCATTCATACGTTTTGAGTTTAATACTTGCCTTACTGTGCTAAACAATTCGGCCTGCCACTATGCTGGACGCCCAGCATCCATAGAAAAATGTATGTTTTAAATTAAAATTATGCAAAATCTCCTAGGTTATTTTTTGTAATTAGCTATAAAATAATTTTATTATGTAAGTCCTGGTCACTCACTATCCATCATAGGGTGACAAGTGTTAAGCCCGATGTGTATTACTTACCGCCGCGTACTCGTATTATAAAACAATTATAATTTCAATCTAAGGTTAATGCATCTCATCGTATGACCTAAATATTCAAATTCTGTTTTTTTTTCGAATAAACATCCGCCTGGCACTCGATATAATATATTAAAACTAAAGAAGCATTAAATCTTCAAATCTGAATAATAAATATTGAGATAATAATTCTTTGTTTTTTGCCAAACTTGTGAAATATTTATGACTCCGTATCCGTGCGTATCGGCAAACATCTTGGGGGAAGTACTGTTCTGTTACATGCCTTTGTGTCTAACATTTGCGCGAGTAAACAAATAATTCATGAAACGATTCATTTGTTAAGCTTATTGATTCACAGAAACTTAAAAAAAAATCTATTGTTATCGGTGTGAATCTTTCTATTTTGATTCTTCTACAAAAATAAGTGGTTTTTTTTTTAAATAATAGCATTCTATCACAGAGTTTTTGAAAGAGGCAATCCACCCAAACTTGGATGATTTGTGTCATTAAATTTAAGTCACAGTGCAATTTTTCTTGAATTTTCTTATTTATACAGTTGTTCATTTTTATTGAATAAAAATGTATTCAACATTTATTTACACTATAGGGAAATCTTTTATTTTAAAAAGGCTTTCCACCCAAACTAGTATGATTTGTGCTATCCAATTCAAGTCATAATGCAACTATATGAGTCAACATAATAAAACTTTTTTTTCAATTTAAATTCTAAACCATTCAAAGTTTCAGCTGATTAAGCTTAAAAAATTTAACAATCGATATATAGGTAAGTGAAAAAGTTTTACAAAGAAAGAAGAAACGCAACATTCATTGGACGCGGCAAAGATACGGGATTTAGTAAATCAAATATGTCTTGCAAAGGACAACCGAAAATACATGGTATATAGTTTCATCATCCAGACCACACTCGCAGGCGGGATTTTCCAAAATACCCATTCTATAAGGGTGGTAATCCACGCAGTGGGCCGTCCGCAAACGACACATGACAGAAACTTCCATCTTGATCATTCTTATTATATTAAACCATGGTTTCGATATAGAGTAAAATGTGTTTATTTATTTAGGTACAATGTGTCTCACAACAATAATAATAATAACTAAAAAATAACTAGTAGTGAGTGCACAATATGATCAAATGGAATAAAAAATAACTAGTAGTGAGTGCACAATATGATCAAATGGAATAAAAAATAACTAGTAGTGAGTGCACAATATGATCAAATGGAATAAAAAATAACTAGTAGTGAGTGCACAATATGATCAAATGGAATAAAAAATAACTAGTAGTGAGTGCACAATATGATCAAATGGAATAAAAAATAACTAGTAGTGAGTGCACAATATGATCAAATGGAATGAAAAATAACTAGTAGTGAGTGCACAATATGATCAAATGGAATAAAAAATAACTAGTAGTGAGTGCACAATATGATCAAAGGGAATGAAAAATAACTAGTAGTGAGTGAACAATATGATCAAATGGAATAAAAAATAACTAGTAGTGAGTGCACAATATGATCAAATGGAATAAAAGATAACTAGTAGTGAGTGCACAATCTTAAAAAAAAAATATTTATCATTTAAAGTCACTATAGTATATTAAAAAAATGGTTTCACAACACTTCCTATTTTCGAAATATAACGTTTATAAATAGGAGATCAAAAGAAAAAGAGTGATTATCATTTCATATGAGGTTGTAGTAAAGGTCATTAAAATCAACCTTTGTCATTTTCCATAGTTTATGAATAAAAGGAGCGATTAATGTTTAATGTATGCTTAGATGAATTATTGATTATCCACTGTTATATTTTTTGTGTGATGTCGCCCACTTAAAGGCGAAAGAAACAATTCACCTTTTTTTAAATTATTTCCTGATTGCTATAAAAAAAATTAACCTGCTTCGTGAGAAATACACGTACGCAGTCTCGTTCACGTTTATTCTTCGTTTATTATTTCTTATGGCAAGACTTATGTTTACGTAATAATAACATGCTTTATGGCATGGAAATGGTGAATGATTTTGTCTGTCTTAGATTTCGAATTGACATTAATGAGGATTGCGGAAGAAAACTTTGAAGACAAAAAGGCAATGGTAAGTCTTGAAAACATACGGAAAGACACCTCTTAACATCAATCGTATAATTCTTCTTTTTAAAGACTGCTTTAATCCATGTACTTACATTTGATGGGACTTTGAGAAGATTTAAGTATTTCGTAAAAGAAAAAAAAACTTTTTTTCACTTTATCTTTTTTTAAGTTTACTGAACTATACATACATAATCTCACGCCATTTGTCTTTCAGGGTAGGCAGAGGGAAAGGGCTCCAGATGTTCAAATCGCGATATACATATTTCTCCTCTGATACATCCGTACAATTTTTCATACAATTCCGACTTTTTACCTGACTTTCAACATTCCTTTCCTTCGAAATATCACACACTTTATTCAACCATAACATGGTTGACAGCCTCCGTGGTTTTGATGGTAAGACGCCGGAGGTTGCGGGTTCTTTTATCGATGGAAAAAAACCTGTCTGAATTTTATTTACAGTTTCCATAAATTATTTATGGTTGGTTGGAAAAGATTGCCACATGGTAATAAACCCGCCAGATTTTATTGTATACAATGAAAGTGTAATACATAAGATAGTCTTTGTCTATCACACCATCCACTAAAATTTGCACTTAACATTCGTTTTCTTAGTATTTATTCATTTCTTCGTTCTGTCCAAACCATCTCAGAGACTTGTTTAGATCTCACCAAACGCATCAGTCTTAACTTCACAATCATCCCTTATCTCTTAATTTCGTATTCTGTCATAAATTTAAAATAGAGAACACCACAGGGCTCGATTTCCTAAAAATACCTTTTGCTTGGTTTTTCACATTTTGTGAAAAGGAAAAATGGTGTACTTTCTTTTACAAAAATGATTACATATATTTAATTTTTAATATAGCCATTAATAGTAATGAGTAAAGTAGATCAGTGCTTAGTTGTCTGTTTAGATGAGAACGTTAGAGATTTATTCGAGTTAACTCCACAGCTTAACGTGCTTAGAGGTATACTCGTGCAACATCATAATAATACACAATTTATTTATTAGCATGTTTTTTCTAAACACTTGTTATCCCGATTCCGCGTTTTGATGTGGTAAACAAGATTTACGTTGAATCCCGGTTTCGCGTTTTGACGTGGTAAACAAGATTTACGTTGAATCCCGATTCCGCGTTTTGACGTGGTAAACAAGATTTACGTTGAATCCCGGTTTCGGATTATTATTTTGATACTTCCGGTTTGAGTATATATATTTTAGTGCCACATTGACCTTGTTTCCTAACGCTACATTTTATTCAACATTCTACGTACCATAAGCAATAATTCTTTTTGACAGTAAATTGTATAAATCATATCACATTTTTTAAGATAAATATTTTAACGTAGTATCTTAAATTTTTGTATTCACTCTCACTCTAAATTTTAATTGTGTATTATAAAAATTGATAATGGTCGAAATCGACATTACATAAATTTAAAAAAATGCTCTTACATGCATACATACTATCGCGTCATTTTCCCATTGAGGTAGGCAGAGGTTAGAGAGTGCCAACATTTTCTATCACAACATACTTGCATCGGTTCCTCCATACACAAATTTTAATAGTCATTTTGTTTGTACTAATACAAAAGGAAATCACACAATTTATTCCTGTCATTTACATTTGTGTAAACTGTATACTTTGAAACTAAAAGGGTTTAAACTTGATAAAGAAAACTATTGTATCTCAACTTAGAGCAAATGAGAGTAATTGAAAGATTGAAAATGTTTTGAATTTTTTAATTTCAATATATAAAGAAATAGTATTGTCAAATAACTTTTGAAAAATGGCGTAAAATGACGCCCTTTGCACGTTGATATTAACAAGCATAAACTTTAAATGCTAGATTGACTATTTTTATTAAAATAGACTCAAGAAATTCAAAACTAAATTGTACGATGAAATTGCTATTTATTGTCTCAACATAAAGCCGCAGGGCTCTCGACATTTGAATTTTATAAACTGAGTGCACGACCATAAATATGTAATATACGGTGATACAGTAAAACCCATAATAAAGCATCAGTATATTATCACCTATATATACTCGTATATATACCATGCATCGCCTCATTTATGGAACAACGCGTATATCATCCGAGACATCTCTAATATAGACTTGTTCTTGCGGTTGGGTAAGCGTGTACCATTTTTTTTTCAGGTTAAGGGATATCATAAAACGTTTTTTTGTTTAATTTTTTTTAATAATTTTCTTCTGTTTAATATATTGTATTATTGGAACTTATATAATAAATACGATAATAAACTGAATAAATATAACACTCAAACCTAAAAAATCTACACAACCATCTTAAATTCAAGTTAAAAGCTTGTTTTGCTTTACAAAGTCACTCTAACTGTACTCAATACTAATCTTATTTAGCAAAATATTTTACAATCTAGATTGAAACTGTAATAGTTTTACATCAAGTGTTTTATGAGGGCTGATTATTCTAAAGCTGGTGCTTCCCAACATGTCAGGATGATAGGCTCCTATTAAGTTTTTATGTTCGTTTGTAAAATATTGTGCTTTAAAAGCTTGGTAAACGATATATGCAATACAGTTTGATAATAATGTAAAACTAAACAAGCCTGTCCCTATTAAGTTTGTGTAGATTTTTTTTCAAATTAAATTTTTGTGTTTTCAATGGAGTTCGATAAATCAATTTATAAATAAAATAAAATAAAGTTTTATAAAATTACCATGTATAGTCCGGCCTAAATACTAATTTCTAAACTTGAAATATCGTAATTTTATTCAGAATCCAATCTCATATGATCCAATATTTTAAGTTAATACAAAATACATACCATCACGCCGTATCCCTTGCGGGGTAGGCCAAGAAAACATATCTCCAAACTTTTATATACAATGTCAAAACTTTCATCTCCTCCACATTCAAACATCTCATCATACACAATCTTATATTATTCATACTTCTCCCTTTACATTCTTATAAAATCTGGTCCAGTCACGTTTTTCTCGGTCTACTTCTTCCACACACACCTTTTACATCTGACTTGTATACTTGCTAAGTCATTGTTTCGTTATTTATTCTCTCCACATGTCCAAACCATCTTATAGCTCCTTTCTTCATCGTACTTAAAACATTTATTTTATCCATGCATACATTTATTTAAATATATTTTACTGTTTATAAATGGGACATAAATGTCAAACTATATTTAAACCATGTATCACGACCTCCATGACCTAGTTGGTAACACACCTGTTCCTACTCGAAGGTTACGGGTTCGATTCTCGTTACAACCCAATTATATTTGAAAAAGGTTTCCAGTCTGGTTTTCAGTTAACATCTATCTGGTTAGTTAGAAGAGATTGTCACACGGCAATAATTCCACAAGGTAGTACTGTGACATTATTCGCTCGAGCGCTGCTAAGACTGCCAAACGTAATTTGCTTGGACCTCCTTCCATCTCTCGCAATCTCGTCAATCACTTCCACAACTTCCTCAACTTTCTTAAATAGGCTCTCGTCGGATCTTCTTCTGTGCCAATTTGGGAGTTCTTAATTCGTGGATGTCTTTAGAATAGACCCTTCATCCCGCCGTTGTACATGTTCATTATATTGCTATGAGCTTTGATTTGTGGAAATAATTAACATTTATTCCTCAAAATCGCATAACCTGAGAAAGTACGATCACCTCACGTCACACCAGAAGGAGCTCAACTAGTTGAGAGCGTGAGAAATAGATGTCAAATTCACATGCTATCTCTAATAAATAATATCCTTAACTGTCCGGCCACCCCCTCTTATCTCGCCGAAAATTATCAGCGTCTTTCCGATCAAGGACTTGCGCTATGCTCAAACAAAGATTGTTGATTATTTTCTCAGATCACAGCCCTTTTTTTAACGCCGTCTTATTACATACAATTCATGCAGTGAGACACTGGAACCAGTTATAAACCAATGTTAGACTCGCTCCGTTCTTGGCATGCTTTAACAAATGACTGAAAAAAATCTTAATTTCTAGTCAGTAATATAACACTTATATTAATTAATATTTTTTTCTTTTCTGTGTACTATCCCTTCCGTTTCTTTTGCTTGAAAATATCTCTCTTTCACTTTTTTTTATGTACACGTATGTTCATAAAAATATAAAATCATTTGAATATTTTCTTGCGACCATGTAACTTTGTTACTTAAATTTTATGGTAGGTTTGAAGTGATTGGCAATTAGCTCGCCAGGTTGTTTCTACAATGAAATGTTAAATAAATAAATAACATTTGCTTTTAAAGTACACATTTTACTGCTAAAAGTCTTTGTAGTAGTTATCTCCATTCAAATTGTATCTGTCAACCTCGACACGTGATCTATTTAACGGCAATTGATAAAGTTATCTAAAACTATAGACTATTCATACTACTGTAGATGGGACGGGGTGGGTAAGTGGCTGACGACCCAGAGCGGCTGAGATCAGGCTACCAGACTTCGTGTTGATGTATCGATATCTGTACAGCCCTGAATGCAGCGAACGCTTCCGGCCCCTTTCAGGAATACTGCGCTGATTCAAAATTATTTTCGTTGTATATTTTTGGGTCAAAATATAAAATTTTAAACAAACTTGGCATACTTTTATGTTTAAGTATAAAATGTGATTTTTAAATAAAATTTATAAGTTTCTGAAATCTAAAATTAATAAAACATTCCACAATCATAATACTCGTCTGACAACGTTTAACTCACCTCGTATTTGTATTTTTTTACAATGTAACAAAAAAAATATGTATTTAAATCAAAATCAATAACTATATTTTCATTAACACATTTTAGCACTATTGGGTTTGCTTTTACTATTTTTTTAATTATTATTTACAAGTGTTGTTTTAAAATATACTAATTAGAATAAATATAATTTGACAGTGGACTTGGATCATTCAAATAAATGCGCACATTGATCACAAAAATTATAAAAAAATCATAATTCATAAGTGTCGAGGTGAAATTTTAAGGATTATAAAAACAATTTACATTATTTTTTTAAAAAATTACACTTTTCCACACATTTACAAGCATGTTAAACCATTTTATATTGAAAAAGTAATATTTAAAGAACATAACAGACGACCTCCGTGATCTAGTTGGTAAGACGCCTGTCTCCCAGCCCAAAGATTGCGAGTTTAAATCCCACTGAAACCCAGATTTTTTAAAGAATTCTAGAAAAAATATAAAACGTATTACTGGTTGGTTGGAAGAAATTTCCACATGGCAAAGAGTCCGCCAGATTGTACTGTATACAACGAAAGTGTAATACAATACAATACAATAAATGAGAAAAAATAAGTTAAACAGCATGTTAGAAAATCACTGGAATTGGGGTTTGATGATACGCAGAGAGCACGTATCGATTCATGAGAACAATTTAAATGAAGGCTGAATTATAACCATAATAAATGAAAAACATCAATATATGAAGTCCACAATACTCAAACTATAAGAAATAACTATTATGTTATAAAATGTTTAAATACAACATATGCTGCACCCGTTACCTTAATCGTCCTGCCTTGACATATGCTGCACCCGTTTGAGGTAGTGTGAGCAACATAGATCACCTGAAACTCCAGAGAGTGCAGAACAAGGCATTCAAAATCTCTTTCAATACCTATCCCAGAACAAACCTTACCCGACTTCACGTCGAACAGCGAGAAGAAACCCTAAAACACCCCATCCTCGCTTGGACCGTAAAGTTCTATAAAAGTCAACGAAATCACAGCTATACCTTAGTCGCTGCCCTGGGGGCTTACGAGAGTAAATCCGACCTACCCTTCCGTTATAAGCACAAGCTCCCGAAGCATTATCTGTTGCCTGACTAGTCCACCTACAGTATTAGCTGGGACGACCAAGGTCTGAGTGAATGTGATGGAATACAAGTAGCCTGAACGAGTGGACTTGTTTTTGCTAAATAATTAGTGTAAGAATTGTTATCTAGTTATAAGTAGTATGTAGGTGTTAATTATTTCTAAGAGCTCATATATTAAGATTGAATAAATAAAATAAAATGATATGTAGGAAAATAAGATTAAATAAGTTCATAAACTATAACATATAATTAAGATTAGTTATGTCATAAATTTGTATATAGGTATAGCCTTGACAAATGTTATACCCTTCCGTTATAAGCACAAGCTCCCGAAGCATTATCTGTTGCCTGACTAGTCCACCTACAGTATTAGCTGGAACGACCAAGGTCTGAGTGAATGTGATGGAATACAAGTAGCCTAAATGAGTAGACTTATTCTTGCTAAAAAAATATAGTAAGAATTGTTATCTAGTTATAAGTAGTATGTAGTTGTTAATTTTTTCTAAGAAATCATATATTAAGATTATAAAAAATAAAAATAAAATGAGATGTAGGAAAATAAAATTAAGTAAGTTCATAAATTTTAATATATTGTATAATTAAGATTAGTTAAGTAATAAATCTGTATAAACGAGTAGGTATAGCCTTGACAAATATTTGTACCATATATTAATTTTTTCAATAAAAAAAATTGTTTAAAATACATGTATGGAAAGCATAAATGCTCATTATAATAAAAAAGGATATATTTTTTGTTTCTCTAATTATTTTTTCCATAGTAGGACCAATTTCTCAATCACCACAAAAATGTTGCCACATACATAATGGAGTAAATTAAAAAAAAAAAAAAGTTAAATTAATTTTTCATCAACGCAGTAGTCTTATTCTGATATGCTAGAGAATTTATGTGGCGTTGAAAGTTTTAGCCGGCTCCCAAAGCTAAAGACGCTCTAGTCAATAAGCTCCAATCCATTAACAGTCTTAAGAAACCTTTTCCTTTCCCGCCATTCTGTACTTTCGAGGCACTATAAACAAGAGATTCTTTAGAATACGGATACAATCCTAATCACATGATATTAAACAAACCAGTCGATTGTATGGGAATGCATGCAAACGTAACTTGAGGTATATTTCCCCGGAGGTCATTCTAAGTTTTGGCCAATAATAATACAATATAAGTTGAGATGTTTTGTTTGAAAAGGGTGTTATTTTTATTTCTGTTATGTGTAAAAAGTATTTACAAAAAGAAACTTATAAAATATTATATATTTAACGACACCTATAAGCATACCTATAAATGGAGCAAAGTCCTATTTATAAAAAAACATATCATACGAAATAACCAAAAATATTCCAAGTCACATGAAGCCAGCTTTTTACACTAATTTTAATCACTGGAAGCTCTTATTTAATGGGAAAGGCAAAAATGGAATACTTAGCAACAGTGGTGTGTATAAACTTTTATGTGCTGACTGTGATAATTTCTATATAGGAAAGACAGGAAGATCTTTTGAAAAGAGATTTTGTGAACACAAATCCGCCTTAACAAATCCTCTAATTTATTCTGAAATGGCTAATCATTGTCACCGTGAAAACCATACTTTTTGTATCGATGATGCCAAATTCTTACATATCAGTAGTAACGGAAATAAATTGGACAGATTAGAGGCCCTATAAATTTCTAAGTCAGTACATCGATCCGAACATCTGGTGAATAGTTATATCCCAAAAATCTCTCCGCTCTTGGCCGAAATCGTCCCATGCCTCCCTTACCCCTCAGTCCCCAACCGTTGAAGCGTGTATATCGGTACCAGTTCGAACAGAATTGAGTCTTGTTTGTGCTTCCCTGAAGATGAGGTGAAAGCCTTGAAACCGGTAAGGTTATACCGTTACAAAAAAGGGAAATAAACAGTGTTTGATAAAAATAAATTACAATATCTTTAAACCTCCACAACGTTAATGCCTGAACTATAAACAACATATTTACAATTAGATTTTTTTTGTATTAAATTTTTTTATTTTCAAATATTTTTTTAATTGATTTATTAGTTTCATTTTATTTAGTTATAAGCGGAAACTGGGGTATTTTTTTATTTATCATAGTAGTTTTATACATATTTAATGTATGTTTATACTATATGAAGAAGGAAAAATATGAGAACAAAACTAGCAAAATGTTTATAAACATTACAAAACTTCATCAACTATTTTTTATTAATATGACGGAAGGATAAATCTGGCGCAGAATCTTAGTTTCTGTATCAATTAGAAAGCAATATTAATAAATAAAATAATATTCTTTGTGTTTGTATTTAGGACATTACAGTTGATACCTCCCTTCGTCCCGGATATATAATAAGGCCAATTACAGTAACCGGCGGTAAGTAATACACACCGGGCTTAAGAAAGAGACTGTCGGCCATAATTGGCTAACTTCGGCTTTGTAGAGCGTCGTATCTGGCATTACAGACACAGGACTGATAGCGCATCGTGCGACAGAGATGACGCTCTACAAAGTCGAAGTTAGCCGATTATAGCCGACAGTTTCTTTCTTAAGCCCGATGTGTATTACTTACCACCGGGTACTGTAACAATTTTCGATGAGGGAAATATATCTGGGATTCTTCTTCTTTCGATGGTCTTACAGCCCATATCGAGCTTCGGCCTCCGTCAATCTTCGCCTCCAACTCCTCCTGTCTTCCGCCTCGACCCTCCAATCCTGCGCCTGTAGCAGCCGGGTTGCGTCCCTCTCAACTTTGTCTTCCCATCGCAGCCTTTGCCTGCCCACTCGCCTTCTTCCACCCGGTGTCCTTCCAGGATTATTTTGGGTGCTCGTGATGACGGTATTCTCTGCACATATCCGGCCCATCTCAATCTACTCAGTCTGACATGTACAGATAGCCTAGGAGCTTTGTAGATATTATATAGCTCGTCGTTGTATCGTATTCGCCAGGTTTCGCCGTCATTCACGGGACCCAGGACCCCGGGACTAGGGTGCAATTATTTGACATTTTTAATATTATATATAAAGCGTTTTTGGTAGGTTGGATTAATTATTTAAGTAAACTAGAAATAAATTGCCAATATATGCAGCGCTATCAAGAGAGCAAACTCTCCTCAAGGGCGATCTAGCACAGTTATTGAACCCTTTTTTATAAGAACCGTACGTTGATATTTTGTTTTTATTGATTGGAATATATAAACTAGCCTGAATTTGAAAAAAGTAACACATATGGATGATTTTATTTTTCTTAAGTATTGTACTTGATTTGTATACAGATCTGGCAAGATTTTTTACCATGTTGTAAACTCTTCCAGCCGACCATAAAAATATTTAAGATGCCTGAAGTGAAAATCAGACAGGAATCCTATTTTAAATGGGAACCCGCAATCCCAGAGTTGAAAGATAAGCGTCTTTACCAACTAAGCCACAAGAGTCGTATTGATGTTTGTACGCTTTTTGGTACGAAGATTAAAAACTACAACATATATAATTTACCATTGATATATAGGAGGTCTTGTGTAATAGGAAAAAAAAAACAATACAAGTCGAATAACATAACAAAGCAAATCCATACATACAATTTAAGTTGCATACATACAAACCATCACACCGGTTCTCTGTCTGGGTAAGTAAAGAGGGTTAATCGCCTGACTTTCTTATATTGACACTCACATTCTTCTCCTATTCTACTTCCATACACCTCTCACAATTTCTAACTTTTTACATTTTATTCTTTCGAAAATAATTCACTTGATCTAACCATACTTCCCTTGGCATTAATCTACTACTCCTTTTACACCCATTCGCACTGTATATTTGTTTTGTAAGTATTTACTCATTTATACGTTCTACTTACTCAAACTATCTTAAAGTGCTCTTCTTCATCCCAATCAATCAACACATCAGCCTTAAGTTCACATTCTACCCTTATTACTTTTTTCTTGTCAAACTTTTTCCCCTGAAGTATTCTTCTTAGCACACACATTTTTGCAACCTTTCAGTTCAATCGTTTTTTTTACACCCACGTTTAATCCCATACATCAAATTTTGTAGTTTGTTAATAAGATTTTTTGAACGAACTTTAGTATAGGGTATTTATTTGTTGGATTGGATTTTATTTACGTACTATGCGTATCCAGAAATTAAGTGTACTGAGGCTCTCACGACCGGATGGATTTTATTTTCAACATGTTGGCTACACTTCCGTGTAGCCTGACCCTTCCCCTCCGCAACGATACCGGTTTGAGGTCAGTACGTTGAGAAGTGTCGACGCGACAACACGTTTCGTGAAAAATGTCAATCCAATCTCCCACCAAGTGCGAAATACGCGGCGTCATCCGTTATCTCGTTTGGAAGGGAAAACCTCCGGTTGAGGTTTATAATGAGGTGAAAACTGCGTATGGTGATAAAGCTATGAATCGTACGAGTGTGTACAAGTGGTGTCGCGAGTTTAAAAGCGGTCACATCACACCTCTTCACCCTCCGCCAAAAATTTCAAAACCACAATTTCAGCCAAGAAAATCATGGCATCCGTGTTTTGGGACTGTCAAGGCATAGTTTTAATTGAATATATGCCTCAAGGGGAGACCATCAATTCTGCAAGATACTGTGAGACCCTAAAAAAATTGCGGAGGGCGATTCAGAAAAAGAGGAGAGGCATGCTGACAAAGGGAGTCTGCCTGCTGCACGACAATGCCAGACCACACACGGCCAACGCCACGAAGGAACTGCTCGCCTCGTTTAAATGGGATGTCTTGAACCATCCCGCGCATTCCCCTGACCTAGCACCTTCAGATTACTATCTCTTTACCTCCCTGAAGCTGCACATGGGTGGAAAAAGGTTTTTAACTGACGAGAAGTGGACGGAGGGGTTGGCGGGAAACTACTTTGAGGAAGGCATCAAAAAGTTGATACCCCGCTTCACCCCCTGCATTAAGAGGAATGGCGACTATGTCGAAAAATAGCTTACATATGTACTACGGTAACCACGTAATTTTTTTGTTATAATAAAAAAAATTGTAACCTACGAAAATTCAGTACACTTACTTTCTGGATATGCCTCGTACATTCGCGCATTTGTTTAATTCTAAGTCATTACTTTCAAAATAAAATTTTTCAAAGTTGACAAAAATATTTCTGCGAACAAATCTGTATATTTAATAAAATATTTCGTGAAATTTGACTTGGCTGCTTCCTAGAAATAAAGTATTCAAACGGGAGACTTCCTTAACAAAATAAACAAACGGAGCCTTATTTCGGATGAACAATTTTTCTCCTTAAATGTTCTCATGCAACGATTTTCGAAAAGAGCTTTTCTTATTATGTTCAAATTAATATCGTCATTAACACATATAGTATAAATTTGTTACGTTGAAAGCTTTAAAAATACATTTATTGACGCTTTTAATTTTTTTAAAGGTAAATGTAAATTTTATTTGAAAAATTATTATTTTTTCTTTGAGTTTCTCACATTTTTGTTTTGATTTATTTTTTATATTCTGTGAACAGTGATTTATAGAAATTGGGACCGTTATCAGAAAACATATATTCACATTAAATACATAAGAATCATGAAATTCAAAGTTTACATTTTTTTCAATAAGTGAAACAAACTTGTAACTACAGTAAGCAATATCGAACACATTTATATTCCGTACATATAGGGAAAGGTTGACAACGCTTGCATACAGAGAGAACTTGACAATGTTTTCATATAGTGAAATATTTACGATACTTCTATATAGAGAGACGTTCACAAAACTTTCATATAACTTCTTATTTCATATGAAACCCTTCAACATATCCGAAATAAAAACATAGATATATTGAAGAGCGGGACTGAAGACAATTATGTCTTTACTCTCAATAATCAGTCCTTCAAGTTAAAAGCTATTGAAGTAGCCACGAAACTCGTGGTTAGCCATTGCACACATTAGAAACACTTACTCAACTGAAACGGCAATGATACTTTCACAAGTACTCGGTGCTAGTGCTGTTAATATAATTTACAAGTAAATTTGTCTAAAACTTCACAGGTGCTAGTGCTGTTAATATAATTTACAAGTAAATTTGTCTAAAACTTCACAGGTGCTAGTGCTGTTAATATAATTTACAAGTAAATTTGTCTAAAACTTCACAGGTGCTAGTGCTGTTAATATAATTTACAAGTAAATTTGTCTAAAACTTCACAGGTGCTAGTGCTGTTAATATAATTTACAAGTAAATTTGTCTAAAACTTCACAGGTGCTAGTGCTGTTAATATAATTTACAAGTAAATTTGTCTAAAACTTCACAGGTGCTAGTGCTGTTAATATAATTTACAAGTAAATTTGTCTAAAATACAACGTCAGCTATTTATTGGATCCTTGACCATTTATTGTATAATTTATAGCATCAATTTTTCCACCAAGCCCACCAGATGTGACATGTATACAACGTCTCTTGTGTGAAACCATTTTTTATGGCACCACTGGGAATCGATCCCTTAATTCATGGGTGGAGACACGCGTTCTTCCAATTGGCCTATGGTGATCATGTTATATGAAATAGTGGAAACAAGTGTGACATATAAATGTATTTTTTTAAAAGAGGTGTTTCAACTATCAAGACAGTTTAGTTATTTATCCCAATATAGAAAAATAATAAAAAATAAGCTGCTTTGAAATATAACTTAAATATTTTTAATACGGCATAGATTTCTAGAGATATGGCATAGAAACTTTTTGAAATAAAAGTTAAATATTTTTAATACGGCATAGATTTCTAGAGATATGGCATAGAAACTTTTTGAAATATAACTTAAATATTTTTAATACGGCATAGATTTCTAGAGATATAGCATAGAAACTTTTTGAAATATAACTTAAATATTTTTAATACGGCATAGATTTCTAAAGATATGGCATAGAAACTTTTTGAAATATAACTTAAATATTTTTAATACGGCATAGATTTCTAGAGATATGGTATGGAAACTTTTTGAAATATAACTTAAATATTTTTAATGCGGCATAGATTTCTAGAGTTATGGCATAGAAACTTTTTTAAATATAACTTAAATATTTTTAATACCGCATAGATTTCTAGAGATATGGCATAGAAACTTTTTGAAATATAACTTAAATATTTTTAATACGGCATAGATTTCTAGAGATATGGTTTAGAAACTTTTTGAAATATAACTTAAATATTTTTAATACGGCATAGATTTCTGGAGATATGGTATAGAAACTTTTTGAAATATACAATAACTTAAATATTTTTAATACGGCATATATTTCAAGAGATATGGCAGAGAAACTTTTTTTAAATGAATTTTACCAAAGTTGTGCTTTTATACAGTAACTGAATTACAATTTTGGATGCTGTCTGAAGTTAACTGTCGGATTGTTTTTGGGCATAAAGGATGTCCCAATAAGAATTCCGGATTTAATTTTGGCGCCATTTTTTTTTCGATGCCGGCTCTAAAATTTTAATACGTGCCATTTGTCAATCTTACGATTAGTACAATACATAAATATGAAACGCTACACGAAAGAACAACGTGTTATTATTGTTAAAACTGATTATAAACATGGGGAAAGTTTTGCAGAAACAGATCGTAAACTTCGTGGAATTTTCGGTCCAAATGAGTCATCGATTCGAAGATTGTTTAAAAACTTGGAAGATATTGGTTCGATTCTGGACAATGAGTTACCCGTGCGTCCTCGTAGCGGGCGTTAACTCGAAAACATAGTCGCAGTGAGAGAAAGTGTTACTGAAACTCCGGGGACATCGATTCGTCATTGTTCACAAGAATTACATCTGCATGCCTACAAGATCCAACTGACCAAGAATTCAAACCACCAGATAGCAAAATACTAAATCCGGCGCTCTTATTGGGACATCCTTTATGAAACAAAACTAAATGAGGCAGTACCTCTTTTCAATAACCATTATAAGAACCTACTGTCTTTTGTCTGTTTCTCTCAACAGACAAACTTGTATTACACTTTCATTGTATGTAGTACAACCCTGTGGGTTTATTGTCATGTGACAATCTCTTCCAACCAACCAGAACGATTTATTTTGAAAAGGTTTTAAGTGAACACTTACACTTAATTATAGACGCGTTAACGCATGAGACTCGTGCGTAAGGTCGTCGGTTTGATCCCGCGCTGTGCTACGCCTATCGAAAGACGCAGGCATTCTTCCATCTTGTATTCAGGGGGTACAAGGATACCTATGACTTCGGTAATATATATTTAAAAAAAACTGTATTTCAACTAGAATCGAACTCGCAACCTCAAGGTTTGTAAGACAAGCATCTTACCAATTTGACTGTGGATGTCGCCAATTTAATTAATTTAAAAAAACAAAAACAAAACTTCTCTCCGTACTCATGCTTTATTACGAAAATCAAATTTAATTTATTGAAAGAATAAAAAAACACAAGAACACAGTGATTATACGCTTTAAAGTGTATATACGCTTTAACAGTATCATTATACAAAATAAAACATAAACATCCAACTGTTAAAAATTATACAAAATAAAACATAAACATCCAACTGTTACATTATACAAAATAAAACATAAACATCCAACTATTAAACATTATACAAAATAAAACATAAACATCCAACTGTTACATTATACAAAATAAAACATAAACATCCAACTGTTAAACATTATACAAAATAAAACATAAACATCCAACTGTTAAACTGATGTTAAGTTAACTTACTTTAAGAAAGAACAAAATAATTTTTAATAGGTTCCTAGTTTTTTATCGATAAAGAAAACTAAAATTCACGATTCATATATAATATATACAAATACATATATTAATCTGAATTGACAATATAACAATATAATCCTAAAACAAAGAATTGACAATCACGGTCTGTCCAATGGGAAAGGTGCCTGATTTTTTGTGCGCGTAACCACCAGCGCCATCTGTAGATGAATAAATTAGTAAGCTAGCGACGCATTTCGACCATCTTCCGTAAAAGTTTCAAAGCGCTGGTTCATTCTAATGACGTCACTGGGATTCCTAAATCTACTATTCATGTAATTTTAACGGAAAATTTAGGCAAACGAAAGGTCACACTGACTGATGAGTGGATAACTGCAGACATGAAAAGAGTGGCTTATATAAATCCAGACTTCATGTCAAGCATTGTAACAGGTGATGAAACATGGTGCTTTCCGTATGACCTACTTACAAAGTACCAGAGCTCGGAATGGAAGGGTTCACAATCTTCGAAATCGAGAAAAAGTGCGCATGCAGACGAGATGAATTAAGAATCTGCTCAACTTTTTCTATGATCCCAAATTAAGTGTCCATAAGGAATTCACGCCCGAAGGTAAAATGGTGAACGCCGATGTGTACTTGAGTGTTATGAGTAAATTATTATTGGTCAGAATTCTTTGAGTTCGACCCGAATACTGGGAACAAGGGGCATGTTCTTTGATGCACAAAAATGCACCAGCGCACAAAAACAAGATTGTACACGATTTCTTGACCAAAAAAATATTGATCACCCCTCCCCCCCTCCAGTATTCTCGTACACCTGATTTTATTCTATGCAACTTATGACTATTCCTGAAACTGATAGTAGCAATGAAAGGAAAGCGTTTCGACACGATTTCAGACATCCAGAAGGCTTCGACCGCGATTTTGGAGACAATTCCGAAGAATTAGTTTCAGGAGGGCTTCAGAAGTTTTATGACTGCCTCCTGTTTTGTTTTGACTCAGAAGGAGTATATTCTGAATAAAAGGTAATGTAAACTTAAAATAAACAATGTCTTGCATTTTATTTCCCGCCAGTCACCTTTTGCATTAGACACATAAGAGTATAACAATACGATTCCGTGATATTAACATATCTATGTTATATTAGAAATAATACATTTTCTGATAAATTATTTATGTAATAACAGGTTTGCTGAAACTGATTAATTAAAAAAAAATCAAATATCTCATTAATTTAAAAAAATCAAGTTTTAATTTTATTTTACAAAAATGCACAAAAAAAAATCGAAAAAATGTTGACAACCCTGTGGTGGCGCGCTGTTCTTTTATTAATTTAGACGAAAATGAAATGATGTTGAGAAAACATGATACAAGGAATAATATTATTGATAACGCATCAACAGTGGTAATGAATACCACTCATAGTCTTAATTGAATGTAAACAGATGTTAAATTGATACATTTATATCTTACGGCTCGATTAATTAACTCTTCCTTCAGTCCTTATCGTGAAATGTCAGTGTTTCACAAACTTTTTTTATAATAAGCTAGAAACGTTAAAAAGATGTTTTTTTATAAAGTTATATAAAATTAATGTCAATAAATTGATCGTATATCCCTGTTTGGTAACAAAAATACCACAGCAAAAACGCACATTTTTTAATTTGTAAAAGGCGGCACATCAACGACGATCGATTAAATCAGATGAAGTAAGGTGTCATGATAAGATTTTAACTTTAATTTTTTTTAATTAATTCATATGGTGCCTCTCAATATATCCGAATTCGGTAATGCGGACATATTTATCATCGTTACTCGAACCCAACATTGTTTTCGGTCGATCAAGCCTTCGCATTACGAACCACCAGAGTAGTATGTTAAGTACGTAGCTCGCAATTTGTCATAAGACGTGTTGGAAATAGTACCGTTTGTGAAGAGGCAATTACGCTCACATAAAACTAGCGATTATTGTTACCAGACGGAATAATGTACCAGAGTGGGACCATTTTTTCAATTTTTTTTCCGGTAACTATCCGGATTCGAATTCGGATGTCTTATTAATTAGGCCTCAGATGATGTTTACTATGAATAATGACGATTTAAAATAACCTAGACATGCATTTTAAGTAACTCACCCCAATGGTGCTAAGATCAAATTAAGGTTCTTATAAATAGATTATAGTTCTTATAGAGCCAACGTTGATAGAGAGTTGCTGGCTAATATTAAATTCCGAAAGGTGTCCTATTTGGGTCATGTACTTAGAGGAGCAAAGTACAAATTACTGCACCTGATCATGCAAGGAGAAATAGAAGGGCGAAGAGGTGTTGGTAGGAGGCAAATCTCCTGGCTCCGCAATATACGTGATTGGACTGACATAAGGGGCGTTGGAGATCTTTTTCGGGCTGCCAGGGACAAAGATATTTACTCTTAAGTGATATTCAACGTTGGGGGGACCTGACATGATACTGATTTAAAATAACAAAAAAGTTTCAAACAAAAATATATGTTAAAAATAAGAAATTTATTTTAAATAAAAAAGATAATGACCACCAAACCATTGGCTCCGGTGATGATGCCTATAGTGTTTTAACATGTCCGAAGTATATTGAAATCAAACAATAAAATAAAACACCTTCATATGAAAACACCTAGGTAGTTTTTAATAATCTTTTTTGTATTGTATAATATTTCCATTGTATACAGTACAACCTGGTTGTAACTAGTTAGAAAGATGTCAAAAAGGCCTGAAGAGAAAACAAAACTGGAACCCTTTTAAAAAAATCTACAGCCCTTAGGCCTCGGCCACACAGGCTTGGTGCTTAGAGCTACACTGCGAACTAGGTGACATATCCTAGCGAATCAACGCACCGCATACTATCACAATGGCCATACTGCACGTGCGTGACGATTAGTCACTTATTGAGTCTCCTAGTGAACAGACGTGTTGGTTAATTGTATTGTGTTCCCAAGTGATTTTACAAGATGGAAGAAGTTTTAATAACAGCTGTGTATAAAAGGGAGCGTTAGTGGAACCCATCAAGCAAATTATACAAAAATGTACCTGTAATAAAATCACTTTCACAGCAAGTTACACAGGAAGTAAATAAAGACGGTAAGTTGTAATGAAATTGGTTAGTTTTGAGAGTGGCATCGTTTGTTGACTCAACCGCTCCCAAATGTCAAATGAATTTGTGCGAAGCACTTTGGTGTAGCCAAGGATGAAGTCGCCTAGTCTATTAGTCACGTAGTACCTAGTTTAGCACCTAGCGAATCACTTTGGTGTGGCCTTAGCCTCAGGGTAGAAGACAGACGTCTTACCAACTAGGTAACGGATGTCGTATATTTAGAGTCTAGTTTGTGTAAATAAATAAGTAAAAATTAATGTAGAAACATTAGAAAAAAAATCATTAGAAAAAAATGTAAATGAGTTTAAAAAATAAATGTTTAAACTACTAACATAACCGAATAATAGCCCAAATGTCCTTTGTATGTCGTTCAGAGAGAGAAAGAGTGCAGGCTGGCCGATATTAGATGTACTCCAAGTACATACCTAACATCGACCCTGTCCCGAGGGCAGCAATATACTTACGCTAAGCGACTCACTTACATTCTTGCGGGACTGTTTCTTTTTGTTTTCATGTTTCTTCATTTTCGTTTCCTATTGCTACTCTCAATTTGTATTGGTGCTTTGTTAATGTTTGTTCATTAACCACTTCATTGTACCTATATAACAATTTAGCGGGCTTACTGACAAGAAACAATCTTTTTCAACCAACCAGACAAAAGTATATGAAGGATGGTTGATATGGTCAAAGAATTAATAAGGCAGTATCTTTATTTAAGAATTTATCCGGTTAATTTATAGATTTGGTCTGACCAAAGGTTTTTTTCCGTCTAGGAGAGAACCTTCATCTGACTTATATTTACATAACATTATTATCGTTAATAATTTAAAAAAAAATCAATTTTTAATAACAGATGACCAGTTGTTTTTACTTTTCTAAATAAAATAAGGTATGTACTGTAATAATTTTAAGAATCTATACTTTTTTTGTTCATCATCAATCACCGTTTTATAACGTAACAGTTCTGAAACGTTATAAAATAATTCATGCATGACTCTGTTTATTAAGTATAGCGAGACTTTCATGTACAGTAAATTCATCTTATATGATCTGGATTGCTCCTTGCAACGCGATATGTGCACTGTGTTGGTTTAATTAAACTTGATAATTAATATGAAGAGCACTGTACGAGTATGTAACATATTTCACAGATTCCATCATCACTAATATAATATCTTAACAAGTCACTTGTGAATGCAATCCCTGAATATGATGATTTATCTTAGAAAAACGTATTTTATTTCTATTTTCAGTTAATGGCATCTCATTAGTTAAAGACATAGCATTCACGTTAAGCAAGCGGGTGCCCTAGGTTCCATTCCTGGTGGATTCATTTCCGGATTGGTTTTATTCTTGAATTTATGCATTTCTGTATTTATATGCTAGGTAACGGTAATTATTAAAGCGCAACTAAGCAACACAGAAATAACGCTTTATAACACTTTTTTACCAATGGAAAGCTGCAAAAGATTAAACTTGGTGATCGTCATGGAACTTTCATCTCCTTGTCATTGGAAATTTGGGTTTGATTTATACAGATTATGTGCTTGCTGAAGCACAATAACTTGCACAGCATTAAACAATGGCCAGGCGTCATCCATCCAGACGCACAGCCGTCATCCATCCAGAAGATGACAGATTACGAGGGAAAACCTATCGTATTGTATATCAATAATTGATTCAGATTATAATGTACTCTCTCATATTTGCTCACAACCTCTTGATCTTGATATCAAATGTGGTCCATGATACCAACTAGTTATGGGATGAGGAAGCAGTGCAAGGAAGTCAATTTCAGTCAAGCCTCCCGAACTGTATTGAAGGCCATATTTACGCTTAATTGTACAGATCGAGTATTGATTTGTATAGACACAGGAATAAACGCAACGTCATAATCCTATCTGAGACTTAAAGAATGTTGTATTTCGATCGTCTCTCGTAATTGGGTTGCTGCCATGATGATCTTGAGTAGACAGTGCTGCGTTGTTGGGTTGCTACCATGATGCTCATGAGTAAAGAGTGCTGCGTTTCGATCGTCTCTCGTAGTTGGGTTGCTGCCATGATGATCATGAGTAGACAGGGCTGCGTTGTTGGGTTGCTGCCATGATGATCATTAGTAGAGAGTGCTGCGTTTCGATCGTCTCTCGTAGTTGGGTTGCTGCCATGATGATCATGAGTAGACAATAAGTACTCATGAAATAATATAATTATACGAAACAGTGCTGCATTAGTAACTTTGTCGTTGTTTTTTAAGGTAGTAAAACTTTTATGCAGAATATGCATTAAGGGGTATTATGAAGAAGGGTTACAAATAATATGCAATGTGCAACCGAACACGAAATGTTACGTGATCACTGTGCATGTACGAGTTAATACTTGTTCAGAATTCTGTAATGAAAATTCCACTAATATCAGATACCGGGCAATGCACCCAGTTCTTCTCAATCTATGAATATCTATATAGGATAATACTTGATAAGGCTAAAGATTATTCAACTAAATATGAATTTACATTTTATTTATTTTTTTAAATTTTTATATTGGATGTTAACATAAGTTGTGTCCGTTTTTTCAAATTAAAAATGAGCACCAAAACTAAAACAAAATGGTAAAGGTTATACGTCATTCGAAAGAAAATTTTCTGCTCTACAAGATATTGTGTTTGCTTTTACGTTACATATATTATTTTATTTGATTACAAGCCTTCAAAATGGAATATCAAGTAGACGAAAGTGAGCATTTTCGACACCTCCTTCTGTTCGCGTTCGATCGAGGGAATAAATCTGCCAAAGCTGCTCGCAATATTTGCGAAGTGTACGGTGAAGATGATATTTTACGAACGTTGATTTTTGTTGTTTTCACTCAAAACATGTGGAACCCAAGCGCCGAACTTCTGGACTTTTCCCATTGATTTAAGATAGCGGTATACAGTCATGTGACTACAATTCATCTGCTCAGCCAATTCTACGGTGGTTTAAAGGGGATCTTCATGAATAATATGGTTTAAACGATCCTCATCGAAGTCCACTGGTCGTCCGGAACGCTTCATGTCTTTCAGGTCGAAATTACCGTCTTTGAAACGCAAAAACCATCGACGAGCTGTCCTTTCATTCATTGCATATTCACCGTACACTTTGCAAATGTCGCGAGCAGCTTTGGCAGTTTTATTCCCTCGATTGCACGCGAACAGAAGGAAGTGTCGATAATGCTCACTTTCATCTACTTGACATTCCATTTTGAAGGCTTGTAATCAAATAAAATAATATATGTAACGTAAAAGCAAACACAATATCTTGTAGAGCAAAGCAGAATGAATTTAACCTTTACCATTTTGTATTACTTTTGGTGCTCATTTTTAATTTGGAAAAAAAAACGGACACAACTTATGTTAACATCTCATAGATTGTTTATTGTAAGATTAACTAAGGTGAGTTTATTGCCGTTTGTCAACCTTGAGTAAGCTTAAAAACAACACAGATTCGTACCAATTCCTTCGTGGACTTGAAGAAAAAAAAAATGACATTCTCGTAACATAAATCAGCAAATTAAAAATTTAACAGTTAAGCAAAATATTTCCAAATATCACTTAATATTGCGAAAGTATGTGAAACATGGAAAAGGGCAAGAAAATAAAATTGAGTTGTGTAGGACACATTTCGTTATTGCGGATATATGTACTAATTTTTAAGTCACTGTTTGAAGCAAGTCAATGGAGGTGAAAGTTTTACCGCAGCCGGTTATTGGTTCCAGAGTCTGACGACATGGATATTAAATTATGTAAGCAAGCAGGAGCATTGAAAGGAAAATTCCAAAAGGCAATATTTGCTTGAATGTAGCGCAAGTTTATAGTAGGAGAGGTGTTGAACATTTTCGACGATATATTGAAAGGTGGACAGTTAAGGATATCACGTAAAGTAACAATACGTGGACTTGTCGGTGATTTCATATTTTATTTATATTGTTTAATTAACTAACACTGTGGTAGTTTTCAAAGACTGTCGGTTTGAAAATAGTTTTTTTTTTATTTTTTACAATATGTCCCATTTATTTTAAAGTAGTCACCGCTTCCAACTAACTATAAAATTGTTTAATAATGTTATAAGTAAAAGGTGGGGAATTAAATATTAATGTAAAAGAAAAAATAGAAAAAAAGATAGATGGAAAAATTTAAAAAGGTCATTAACCAAGAGAATGTAAGAAAGAAAAAAAAGGATCATGGAAAACCACGGAAAACGAGCTATGTTACTGAATGTGTCAATATTTTTTTTAATTTTGCATTTATTTTATCTCTCTCAATTCTTGAGTTTCCTGTTTTTTATTGTTTCTCGTATTTAGAATAGTGTTTTAATTGATTCAAGCCTAAGTGGGTTTTTTTTTTTAATTTTCCAAAGTAGAGATTAAGTTTATTTTAACCTACATAACGTAACATTTTATTTTATTACAAACCATGAATAAATAAATTATTAAGACAATCTTATGTATAAAATTCACATTTTGAAGCAAGTCAACAATGTTATGAGTCTTATATTAGCTGGCAACTTGTTCCAGAGTCTAACAGCAGACATTTAAAAATGACAAGAAAAATGTGAATTAGCAAACTTTAACTAACGTAACGATTTCTTTTAATTTTCTACTTTTACAAGTGAGAAAATTTAGAAAAAAAGGTTAATTCAATTGAAATAAAAGACGTATTTCTTAAATTTCTTTCAAAATTCTTTTGTCTTGTTTTTTATAAACATAATATACAATCGTAAAGGTAGCGTAGAATCTTTTGTGATGTTTAAATATATTACATTTTCAATGTAAAAAAGCTTTATAAAAAAAGAACAAAAGATTAAATTTATATTATATAAACAAATATTTAAATAATCATTAATATTAATGTTGTCCCCTTCAAAAAAGGCCCCATATGATTTAATACACTTGCGCCAAAGTTTTTTATCAATCCGCAAAACATTTGTGGAACACACTTTTGGAATAGTTTTTAGCTCATCCAGCGATTTTGCCTTTATCTCTTATATGATCACAAAACTTTGTCCTTTCAATATTTTCTTCATCTATAGAATCAGGAAAAAGTCGCAGTGGCCCATATCTAGTTAATACGGTGGCTGCAACATCACAAACGTGTTGATTTTCTCCAAAAAATCACGAATCAGTAGTGAAATGTGAGTCGGTGCATTATCGTGGTGCAAAATCTAGAAGTTATTTGCTCACAATTCTGATAATTTTCTTCGGGTTGCCTCACATAAAATAGCATATAACCCAAAAAATAACGTGTCTAAATGCGTTGTAAATACTTGCCGGACAAACACAAACCACCTATCCAATATGGCTGAAAATTGAATTGCATGTCACAGATGGTATCGCCAACGTGAGAAAAAAAGAGTGTCAATAAAAAATAAACAGCCCGCGAAATTAAAAAATTCTCGTTACTTTTTTATCAACCCATATACAACAAGTTGGTGGGTTTATTTCCACGTGCAGTCTCATCCACCCAACGAAAAAGGTGGATCGATTATTTTAAATGTAAATGACACGCGATTTTGACTTTATATTTGTTGGGCCGCGGCGTAAGGACAATCCCATAGATATTTTTAAACATTTTAACTGTTCGATGTAAATATATACATTTTTTTGTGTATTTCAATTAAATAAGCTTATATACTTTTATACTAAAAGTTATCAAATCTAAAAAGTGGCTACAGTTCAGACTAGTTGGATTGTTTGTGTGTATATATCACAAGTGTAAGTGAGTCATTTATGAAGAGTCAATGAGCCTAGTAGGTCGTCTGATATAAGTCGTATTTCTGTTTAGAGCATGCAACAATTTTAATATACCTTCACATATATGTACCATAAAATAAAGTTGAGTGAATGTGATAGCACCTGAAAAAGAGCACTGAATATATTTAAAAAGAAAACCACGCATTGGGGGTGAATTAAAAATGGGAAATATTTTTTTTATGAAAACTATTGATGTGGTTCCACTCGTTTTATTTTTTTTAACATAAAAATGTTTTGACAACCTCTGGGAGTATACAGAGGCTACGGTTAGTCAAATAAAGTGTGTTTCGATTAATCCTCCCACAAACTATAGCCATTAAAATGTAAAGTGTTCCAGAGTTGTGTCGTTCTGTAACTTAATATCGTTTTGCAAAATGTTACTAGATACAAAATCTAGCATGTAAGTAGCACTAACATTTATCTGCATAGATAACTATTATATCATAATTTTTTCATGTATTTAGAGTTATTTATAAAAAGTTTGATAAGTTAATCGATGAGCAGTGTTAAAATAAGGCTCTGAGAATAAATGTTGCTAAATCCAAAGTCACTGAGAATAAATGTTGCTAAATCCAAAAGTAAATGGATGTATGAATAAGCAATAAAAGATAAGTCCAATTTGAAGAATTCCGCTATTACGGTAGGATGTTCTCAGATGATGGAAGAGGGGTTGTGAAATATATCGAACAGCGTGTAGCAATAAGAAACAAAGACAATGGAACACTAAAATATATATATTCGAACCAAACAGTATCTAAATTTGATAAGGTTCAGTTGCTTTTACGTGATTTTTGTTTAACCTCTAAACTGCGCCGAAATTTAATTCTTAAAATAACTGGAGTATACAAAGCCTTTACATTTACAACAAAACAAGTATGTAGAAGCACAATGGCAATAGATATCTCCGTCCCACATTCATATATCTACCTATACATACCCACCTATACATATTTCAATAGGCCGAACAAATTTCGCGTTCATATTTGCAGCCGTAAATTAACACCAGATCGTATTAATGTACTCGGATAGGAATAATAATGTCGTGTAAATATACAGCACCCTGTTTATCATCCCCTCCTCTCGCTGCTACCCTAATACCCCTCCAAACCAGCGCCGAGTCTCATTTGGAGGGGAGACGGGTGCAGAAATACGATTTTAGGATATTTTTAAGTGAGACTATCAAACCCAAAGGTAATATGCTGGGTGAATAACCGGATGGGGTTCGGGTTTTTTTAAATGATATTTTATTACGCAAAATACATCTTATTCGCATTCTACTTGTTTAAAGACACATTTACAATCAAAAGATATATTATTTGTATGAAATACTCGTATATATTTTTATGATTTAGTGTAATTTTGATAAGCGATAACATATTTTTATTTTTAAGGTAGTCAAGCGTACCAAAAAAAACATTAAAATAAAAAAGATTCTAGTCTTTTCAGAAGCTGTACGAGGTTATTATTAATTTTTGTGTGTTTTTAAGAGGTGTGGAGAGAACAATGCGATATAGATTATTCATTTCTCCGAATTGATGAAGGACACCAAGGGTTGATTCACGTGGTACATATTTACTTATAATAAGGTCTCATAACTAATCAAGTTGATAAGAATTTATTATAGGAGTAATAAATAATGAATCAATAATTGGTAAAAAGTATCGACCTATTTTTCCATGTTTATATGTACTCAGTAAGATACAGGCACATCCAAGTTTACTAGGGATAAAAAAAATTAAAGGTAACGAACGCAGATCTAAGTAAATTGAGTGTCCACTTGGAATTACTTTATTCTGTCTAGTTTTTTGTACTGTTTATACATAAAACTACTTGTTATTTGAATAATAAATAATTGTTTGGTAATGGGCAGTATTAACAACACATACGACAACGCACCGTGAGAAAAGATATTCCAACTTATTTTGAGCATATGTAACTCTCAGATAGAATTTATTATAGACTTAAATAAATATTCATACGTTTACAAACTTTACTGTGTTCATTTTAAATTAAAATGAATATATTCTCAGAAGTTATTTATTATAAATACAAGTAAATATTCAGGTGTAATTCATTATAAATGTATATATACTGAAATGTTATTATTTAGGTTAACACGATTTTATTCTTAACCGTAATTTATTGTGAATAATTATTTACATATCTAATACCACGTAATTTATCATAATCTGTCTCATATTCATACTTTATTTTAAATTTATATAAACCCAGACGTTATTCGTTAGTTTAAAATCAATTTATACGACGTTATTCACTGTCGCCATTTGGTTTCTTCCAGTACCACTTTTAATTCTTCACGTCGTCTTTTATTGTCCATACCTTAAGACTTTGGAATAAGCTAACTACATAAGAATCCGACCATCGCTGACGTGCTTCAAAAACAAATTTAAAACATTTAGAATCTCTTCAGTGACGAAGCGTTTTTTTTTCCTGTTTTCCAGAATCCTCTTTTCCCAGCCCAGCTTTCCGTCTCATTTCAATCGATAATCTTTCTAATTTGTTGTTATTTTTGTTTGTAAAATTTGTCATTCGTAACTATTTTTGTTTGTTTGTTTTGTTTATTAAAATTTTACATTGACATGTAAGTAGTGTTATACAATATAAATTGATAAAATATGAACTAAAAATAACAATTAAGCGAACCCATATACTTTGCTCAATTTATTAAGGCTTATAATTTCTCTACTTTACTCTTGTCAGTAGTTAAAATCAAATGAAACTCCAAACAATACCCATACTGATTACCTTATCAGTGTAGTCTTATTATACAAGAGAACAAATCATTTGCTCCTGCATTTCCAAGTTTTTTTTGTCTATGTAAAAATGTAACCCCCCCCTCACTCAAATTATCAATCTATAAATACCTTACCTTTCACTTTTATTCGTAAAAAAATCAATAGTTAATTGAAAAAAAATACCACTTATCAATAAATCTGCTATATTATACTCTTCACAATAAGTTTGAGGTAAATAATTTGATCCCACCCATTGATTTTTTTTTTCAAAAATATCTGTCAATTGGTTTATTTTTTAAAAACATCGTCCCTAGATTTAATAATATTTAAAAAGAGAAAAATACATGTTCATTTAACCAGATTTTTACACATTTTACTGGAATACTCTCAAATTTTTTTAAATATGTCGTTTTTTTAAATGTCCAGAACTCGAAAACAATTGTAAGCTTTTTAGAAAAGATTACCACTAGGCAATAAACTCGGTTGGTGTAAAAAAAGGTTCAAATAAAATAAATTGTTCATTATAATATACATAGTAAAAACCTATTTGTTATAAACTTATGGCCTTAATATGTAATATAAAAACATGATTTTACTCATTTGCTGAAATGTATGTTATATGTGTTGATTATTCGAGTTCAAATATCATTGTTTTAGTACACAAAAGCATGTACATATGTTATAATATACAGTTATCATTAACTATTTAAACTTGAGTGTTATAGGGAACTAAATGTTGCAGGCTTGAAGTGTTGCAGGTGTTGTTAGACATTTCATCTCGAATGGCAAGTACTGAAGAAGACAGTCTAGGACATCACCTGTGTCAAGTTGTTTGATGACAGCTCTAAACTATGACCATAAACATCAGACTCCACTTATTTTCCGCAACTTTGTGGCTTAAAGTGTGGTTTCAGCAAACGTTATGTCTGCCTTCTGAAACTTTTACTGCATGCTCGGCGCAAAAATTAAAATAAAGTCATTTCAGTACTCAAGAAAAGCATGGTTTTGTTTTATGGTATGAAAAACCATTGAAAATAATTATATTTTGTTGTAAACAATGTAATCAGAATTATAGTAAGCAATTTATTCCATTAAAATATTGAGTTCTCCTATTAGTAGTTTTGAATTTCTCGGGGCATCATTTTCATTGCTAGCTTTGTTCCAAATATCCTGAATGTATATTATTATAAAAATAATCGTTAAGCGTATTTTTCGGCAATTATTTACTCTAATTTCTAGTGTTTATTTTGACGTCATTTTGTAAATGGAAAGAATAAGTTGTTTTTTTTTCGGTGAGTGGTGCTTTTTTACTTCCGCCAAAAACAAAGTGACGCAAACAAAAAAAATACGCAAACAAAAAAAAATGTACAGTGTATCACGACCACGTAATAAGCGATCGCTTTTTTCCTTGTTGTTTAAAAAATCATTGACTTAGGTGGTTAACATAACTTGAAATATTACATATAAATTATACATATTTTTTATTTACCGTTTCTAATTTTTGTAACTATAATATCGCACCTAAAAGTGTATTCGTCATCGATGCTAAGCTTCGTCTGAGTCGAGGATCCCTTCGCCAAATTTCACCATCAATCTCAAGCTGTTCCTGATGTCAATTATGTCATTTTGTGCATTGATTCGTCTTAAGCATCACATATTTTATTCCATTATTTTCTAATATGTTATATCAAATGATCTCAACTACAGTATCCTTCTGCGATTGTCCCTCACACGCAGTGTGCCTTCTCCAACCAAGTCACAGCGTCCAGTAGTAGGTTGTGTAGCTCCCGCAAGCCTCCAGAGAATGCATATAGTGAGTAGCTGTGTACAATGTGGTCCATGGATTACATTTCCCCATACTCATAGAAACACGACTTCGCCAGGTCCCACTTGTTACATATCATATACAGTGTGGCCCACTCTTCATCTGATACTATTAAGAGCATACCACCCTTCCCTAGGAATGAAAACTTAGGCACCCACACCGTCGGATCACCGGAAAGATTTCTATTTTTTACGTTACACTTCGTCCAATTGAACCAGCATTTATCGGCCATCGGCATATTGTCTATTTGTTCCAGAGTCTTCCAAATCGGACGTTGGGAGGAAAGATAGGGTGGTTCTCTTTTTCCATAATAATATGCAATTGATTAATATGCAACACATCGCGTAAAGAACATAATGAATAGGAAAAAACAAAATGTAAAATTACCTTAAGGGCTTAAATTTTTTTGTACTCACAATCACCACGATCATACTAAAAAGCGTAATCGTGGGATAACACTGTTATTTGCAACATTTATGGAGATATGTAGACTTAGAACAGTTTGAGTGGCAAAATAGGTCGAAGCTAATCGTCATATATGTTTGTAATATTACCTCATATATTAAAACACATGGCCTCACAGTAACGCACTGGACTTCCATGCAGAAGTTCACTTGTTCGAACCCCGCGCTGTGCTACTCCCTTCGAATAACACAATAATTTTTTTCTGCCCAGTATTCAACAGTATAAGGATACTTATGACTTCGATCATGTCTTTTCTTTAAAAAAAAACATACCAGTGTGCTCCGATCGTCTCATTTTGGTGTGCTATTGGCTCTAGTACAGTAGTGTGGCCAGTGAGTTTGCTAGTGTGCAAAGACTTACTCGATTTAAGAAGAGAAAGGAAACTAGAAATAAATTTTCCACGCCACAGTTTCACTTTCCAACTTAATTGACGTTGGAAAGACAAGATCATCCTCGACTGTGGAGCCTAACATTGATGACGACTCACAGTAGTAAAGGAGTTATCATAAAATATTGTAAATATGAAATAGTTTTAGCTGAATCTTCAAATAATATATTTTTATCTTTATTTTTGTAAAGTTGACTATCGCCATATAACAACGCTCGTTCTGAGCAGTAAACTCAAGTGAATATAATTCATAGCAATGTTTTGAATTAATTGCTGAGTTATCGTATTCTCACCCCCCGCCGTATATCTTTTGACAATAATTTCAGCAAATGACTTCTCCATACAAACTTAGAGTAATTTCAAACGCCAAATGATATTGATCCATTTTATCCCAGATCCGAGAATTCCAGTGATCCCACGAAAGCTGGTGCCACGTGTCACAGAGATTCATTGCCCACATTAAATACATCCATCTCATTATTGTGAAGATAAATGGAGAATGTGGATGCTTCTCAACATGTTTCTTAAGTTATCTTTAGTAAAATTATTGATGTAAAAAGAAACACAAAATAATAATCAAAATAAAATAGTAGTAGTAATAAGAGTAGTGAAGAATATTAATTATAGTAAGAAAATAATAACGAGCCTAAATAATAATAAGAAAAACAACAAAAATAATAATCATAGGAAGAACGAAAACTGTACAATGATAATTTTACTCTAGCCACGTGCATAATGGTACGATATAACACAGTAAATAATAAAGTATAACAAAAAAGT
This sequence comes from Odontocerum albicorne, assembly GCA_949825065.1. Lineage (NCBI taxonomy): Eukaryota > Metazoa > Arthropoda > Insecta > Trichoptera > Odontoceridae > Odontocerum > Odontocerum albicorne. Next base: position 9,112,789 of record OX463855.1, read on the forward strand.
ACGAGTATATGGAATACTTTACCCAAAAATCACACTCATCATAAAATAAAGGTAAAAAAAAACCTTCTATGAAAAAAAAGGTACAAAAAGAGAGTGGCTAAAAATTTGGTTTCTTACTACTTACTTCCTTAAAAAGTTTACCTGATAAAAATACCCACATACACTAGACATGAACGAGTGTTGTTGACTATCCACGTGTGATAGTACTCCCAACACGTCGTACGATGGCGAAATATGAGTTACTTGACTTCTCAAGTGGTTCATAGCCTTAAGGCTTTATTACTGGAATCAAAGACAAAGTGGTATCATCACGCCGTGTCCCTTACGAGGTAAGTGGAAAGAACATATTTTCAAACTTTTCTATTAATTCACACAACTTTTGCCTCCTCCACATTGATTGAAATAATTCTTAAATCACGTTGCTTATAATTTTATATACAATTTTAAATTGTGAATTATAAGTAATCATTTTGGAAACTGGTGACCTCCGGGACATAATTCGTAATATGATTAATTTCTACTAAACAATTTCCTAATCGATTTCCGATGGAAACCCAAATAATTTTTTTTTTTAAATGTTCTAGTTTGGTAAAATAGTTCATCTATAATAGTAAAAAACCCTCCTACGTTAGGTGTGCTAGAGTTCTTGCCTCGTAATTGGCTTCCGGACGAATATTTCCGAATCGCGAATTCGAATATGTTTAAGGTTACTAAACGAATGAATTACAAAAAAATATCCATGAAATAAACAGACTTAAGAAATTTATATTTCTTTAAAATAAAATTTTAAATTGGTAGATTTATTTTTATAGTCCGAAATTTAAAAAATCCACTTTACACAGTTTTCAGCCAATCACCTGTCCTCCCAAAGTGTTCAGAGCTTACCTGAAAACGAATACTGCACGCCACTTCCGGATATAAACAAATGCCTAACTAAACCTTATAAATTAATCCGGCGAAAGGTTTTGATTTAATACTCTTAGCTGAATTTGCATAGTTTTATGCCAACAATGGCAATTACAAGTTACAAAAGTCGTAATGGCCGCAATAAATTTATACGGGGCTGATGCGGGAGCTTTTGGCTTAGGAATATGGGTTGGTGTAATATAATTCGTTATTATATAGTTCATATCCTAGCTGTACGCGGATTCTCGATTATTATAAGCGCTGCAGTCTTTCATATCCATGGCATCAAATCTACTTATAAAGCGGAGCTCTTATTATACGAAAGAAAATAACTTATTGATGATAAAACATACTCAAAAGTACAATTTCCATAAAAACATTCCTCGTATATAACTCGCGTACATTTCCAAATTTTATCTTTATTTTCCTTGAGGTTTTACCTTTTTTTATTTTGTCACGATTTTTTTCAAATATTTATTTCATTTACTGAGTAAGATTATGTTTGATTGGAAGAAATTTCTTCAAAGAAAAGAATCTGCTAGATACACATACGAGTACATACATACCATCACGTCATTTCCTTGATGGGATAGGCAGATATGGAAGAGTACCAGAGTTATCTTGATATAGAGCATTCGCCTATTTCAGATCCGTACAACTTATACGATTTCTCTTACTTTTTACGTTTCCTTCTTTCAAAATATCATTCGCTTGATATTTTGAAAGAATCGCACTTTCCTTGGTATTCATAATTCACGCTTTCCATTCACATTTGCACTATTTATTTGTTTTTTTTTAGTTTTCTTTCATCCATTGAGTCTATCATCTCAAACAATCACAAAGTGATATTCTTCATCTTACTCATATCAGCCACAAGTTTTAATTTATCCTAAAAAACTTCATTCTGTGCAAATCACACATTATCATCATATTTATTTATCTCTGTGAACGTATTATAACAGCATTCACTCGACTTTTTTCAGTCTTTTTCGATGTCCATATTTTACTCTAACATCGCACGGCAGCTTCATCTTGCAATATTTTTAATCCGTCAATAAATGGAGGTTCGATTTCTGAGTAAGAGACTATAGTTACTAGAATATTTTTTTTACCTTTAGACCTTTAGCTTTTTTTTTGGTATATTGATTTCGACATATAACTTACTGATACGAATAACTTGTAAAGTGTTTTACTCTTTTTCTGAAAATTTAGGTGCCATTGAGAATTGAACTCAAAATTCCCCGGATTAAGTCAAATGTCGTGCCAACTATGCCACATAGGTCGTCGGAGGAGGTTTACTTTGATGATTTAACCTGACGAGAAGGTTTTGTGCCTTTTGTATGATTTATTATATGTATTCAGATTAATTATATTGCAAGGATCCGGAAGTAGCTGTCAATCTAATGTGTTGTATGGCTGGAAGAAGATTAATTTTAGTTTTGATACCATTATCATTTATAGAATTGAAATTTAACGTACAATCGGTCTCGGTCAGGCAGTGTTTTGGGAAAATTGATGAAAATATATCTAAGGATATATTTTAGCCAATTTTGTATGCAATTTAAAAAACCATTAATTAGTGTTTATTTATTAACACACTTTATTATCAAGGTTACAAACGGTGAGTTTATTGCTATGCGGCAAACTCTTCCGACCAACAAGACAAGAGTGACACGAACTCCCTCAAATTACTAGGTGAAAGGTTACAGCGTTATTTCCAATAAAATAAATACTTAAAAAAACTTCAAGTATGAACAAATGGAAACACATTGAAAAAGTGACCCAATACTAAGAAAGGAGAAGGAAGAAGGTTTTAAGGCAGTTGGTAACTAGTTCCATAGTCTGTTGGCATAGACAGTCAAAAACATTTTTGAGCGCAGTGTGTTTGAGCGTAGCATAAATCTATGATCTAAGGGATGTTGAAAATTTTAGGGGAGATATTAGGAGGAGGCAAAACCGTGTTTAATGTTCACATAAAAGTGAAAATCTAAAACATATGGCATTCAAATAATATCCTTCAATATATGGCATATGCAAAAATTAAGGGTAAAGTAAAAAGCTTTGAAAATAAAAATATTATAAAACTAATTGATATATCTGGTACCAAACAAATTGACAGAAAGAACAGGACAACTTAAATGATTACCGTTGGATCAATATATTAGTTAGGCGACCCAGAACTGGGCTTAAAGTGTGGGTAGACCAAAATCTCGAAATAAGATGACAAAAGAGGCGTTTCTAGATCTCAGTGTACCCCATCTGACGCATGTTATAATCAAAAAGAGGCAAGAACTGATACCGATTTATAACATTCCAATTGAAAAGATGTTGCTGATGTAGTTAGATTTTTGATAAAAACTTAACTAAATACAATACATTTTAACAATTTATGATAATATTTTGATGCTTTCTCTTCAAATCTTGTTGTTCATAAGGGTATTCTGATCACAGCTTTAGAAAATGCAAGGGAATCTTAGACGTGGCAAAAAGCAATATGAGTACGTGTGATAGAAATAGCTATATAAAAACTAATAGCATATTTTAAAGAGACACCTCGAAAGTGAAAAAAATAATTGAAATAGATTAACCACGTAAATATTTACAAAAAATCTGTATAAAAAAATATCAAAATCAAAAACGAGGTTAATAATACACGCCACCACCAAATTAATGAATTGAATTCCGAAAAAGGGAAAGGTAGAAAACATTTATAATAGAAAAGTATGTATGATTTGTATGGACATGGCTTGATAGTGATTACGACAATTTTAGATATACGAGTATTTCTTAAAAATATTACTAAAAAAATTAAAAATAATCATGCTTTAAGAATATCAAGGAAAAACAAACAATTTTGAAGTAAATTCATTGTTTTCACTTCAGATCACAGGGCTTTTCTTCAATGTACTGAAAACCGCAACTCTTGTTTCATAATTCTTAGAAGTTGTAAATAAATTGGTTTGTGTCTGAGAATTGGGATGATGTCTTTGTCATTCATTTAAATTTTGTTTACAATTTCGGACTTGGTAATAAAACGACTCCATACTAAATGGCTCCTTTGTGCCATCTTACAACATTTCCTGAAACTTTTCACGCAAACAGCTTTCAAAAATTTATTCGCACAAAGGATTCACAAATCAAACGAAAAATCTTGTTTCGCATGAAATTTGCTTTTAACCGAAATACCGACACCTTTCAGTTCTCAATCTATTTTTGTACAAAGAGTTTTATTTATTTAAACGTATAGTTGTACAATGTTAATAACCAAATTGTACACGGTTTATTAGTAAATAAGCAATCTCTTAAAACCAACGGAGAAAGATTAGCATGAAATTTTAAATAATATAATAACAAAAAATACATACAGAATCGTAAGATGAAATAGAGGTAAATCATCTGACAATTATATAACAATTTCATCTGCGACTAGAAAAAAAGAAAGGAATATTGGGAAGAAGGATAGTAGGGAACCAGGAAAAAAGCTTCGTCACAATAGGAAAACATTATGAATTTTTAGTTAATTTTTAGAAAACACCAACGGCGGAGCGAGTTTTATATTTGTTGGCCACTGGTTCCGGAGTCCACCAGATAAATAATTATGATTTTTGATATTTTTTGAGATTTGATTGAAAATATTTTTTTTTCATTGAACTGTCATTGAATTATTTTTCATCGAAGAATAGTCGACTGTAGAATGTGTCTAAACCACAATGTCCTTATGCGTTCTACATTTTGTCTACTTTGACCATACCCACCAAGATCCGTTACAGAGGATCCATACACGAAGGGACCATTCCATCACACCCTTTTCTCTTATTGATAGTGTTAAGAAGTTATCTATATGACCCACTTCAGATTTAGGAACTTGAAGAAATACTTCATCAACTTTATCCATACAATAGGTTAAGTAGTTTTTTATTTATAATTTTTTTTAAATTAAGAAAAATTTATCCACCTCAGCCAGTTATGAAATTTTGTCGTTGCTGAGCCACTTAGTAGAGGATTTTCTCTCCATTCCAATGCCGATTCAGTTAGAAAGCAAAGCTGTGCCGTGGAGTTTTGTTTATATATTTTTGTTTCTTCTCCTTAAGTGAGTGATCACACCAATAAAAAAAGCACACTTATAAAATCACTGACTGTATTTTTTTCCTTTTTTTATTAATAATATATGTGACCAAAGTCAAAGGTATCCTTTTACACTCAAATACTAGGTTATTTAAGTGGAGACGCACAACGCGGGGATCAAATCGGCGACATTGTGCACGTAAGTTCAGTACGTTACCACGCGGCCATGCACCTCAATGCATATAAACAATGTAAAAATACACAGATTTATACGTTTGTAATTTCTATCGTTTAATGTTTTATAGCAAGGATTTTGTTTTTTTTTCAGGTGCAAGTTAAAACATTTCTAAAGTATGATATAGTTATATTCCTTCACAAGTTTCTAAAGTATGATATAGTTATATTCCTTCACAAGTTTCTCAAGTATGATAAAGTTATATTCCTTCACAACTTTCTAAAGTATGATATAGTTATATTCCTTCACAAGTTTCTAAAGTATGATATAGTTATATTCCTTCACAAGTTTCTAAAGTATGATATAGTTATATTCCTTCACAAGTTTCTTAAGTATGATATAGTTATATTCCTTCACAACTTTCTAAAGTATGATATAGTTATATTCCTTCACACGTTTCATTTCAAATAATTACTTACTCTCAGTTTATTGGGCTAGACTTACATGTTAAACTCTCAGAGATCTAATGAGTACAGATAAGTAATATTTGAAGAAAAAAAAACAATTAATTTTACCAAAACACTTTTTTCCCCTTAAGGTAATGATATGGTCCTACAAGTTTCAAGGTTTTCCCTTCATCATCAGGGGAGCTCAAACTATACTATTTGAACTCTCCCAGTAATGAAGTGAATATCAGTTAAATCAATTATAATATATTTAAACTTCCACAGTGCCCCTAAATTCAAGGCAAAATAGAAGGCCGAAGAGGTGTTGGCAGGAGGCAAATCTCCTGGCTCCGCAATATACTTGATAGGACTGGCATAAGGGGCGTTGGAGATCTTTTTCGGGCTCCCGGGAACAAAGATGTCTATTGTGTCCGTTTTTTTTCCAAATTTAAAAATGAGCACCAAAATTAAAACAAAATGGTAAAGGTTATTCGTCATTCGAACGAAAATTTTCTGCTCTACAAGATGTTGTATTGGCTTGTGCGTTACGTATATTATATTATTTGATTACAAGTCTTCAAAATGGAATGTCAAGTAGACGAAAGTGAGCATTTTCGACACCTCCTTATGTTCGCGTTTAATCGAGGGAATAAAGCTGCCAAAGCTGCTCGCGATATTTGCAAAGTGTACGGTGAAGATGCTATGAATGAAAGGACAGCTCGTCGATGATTTTTGCGTTTCAAAGACGGTAATTGCGGACATGTTTGGACGAATTCCTAGAGTCAAGACCGGATGGATTTTATCGCACAGGCATTGAAAAACTTGTAGAACGTTGGCAAGAATTTGTAAATAATGAAGGAGAATACATTATTGACTAATCTGTTGTAAAATAATGAAGCAAAATATATTGTTGACTAATTAGTTGTATTTTTTTTGTTGTGTCCTCTTCATTTGGAAAAAAACGGACACACTTATGTTAACACCCAATATAAAGCAACTTTGTTGATGGCAATGATATATTTCATATGTATATTTGGATTATTAATCTTATTAACATACCTACTGCAAAATTGTTAATCGACTTATGCGAGCTTTTTAAAATATAGCCATATAAAATGACACTTTTTAAGTGTAAGCTTGATGAAGTATTGAACCATACAAGTATTCACTTTTAACTTTTTCAAGATAAATATGAAGTGAAATGAGGAATCATTAATGAATTTATCCTTAAATAAGGCAGTTTTTTTTTCTTTTATTTCATTCCTAAGGCTTCTGTAATTACGAATAACTGTATTTTGCTCCATAATGTTTCTGAAAGCCGCTTTTAGCACGGTTATTTCTGTGAAAGTATTAAAATCTAAGAAGGTTCTAAGTACATATAGTTTTACAGTTGCCGTTACGACGTTGAGATAACGACAATCGTTATTATATCGTTATAAAAGCGTTACGACCGAAATTTAAGGGCGTTTAATGTGCGTTGGGATAATATTCAAATTATTCTTTTTTCAGCGCTGGAACGCTGATCCTTCTTTTTTCAGATACTCATCAAAGTGCATTTTACAATATACAAAAACAATTTGATTACACATTTTGACAAAATTTAACAATAAAACCTTTTTTATGAAGACTAAAAATGTGATTAAGTATGTGCACTTAAACTGATAATATACTGGTAAAATATATATTATCCATATCGAAAAAATTAGGCAGTTTAGTGTTATACTGGATATTCCAACATCAATATTTTCGAAAACATAATATAATACAATTAATCAAAGGCGCATGGCCGCGCGGTGATGCACTGGACTTCCGTACGAAAAGTCGCCGGTTCAAATCCCGCGCTGTTCTACTTACCTCGAATGACACAGCCATTTTTCCGCCTAGTATTTGAGAGTATAAGGATACCTATAACTTCGGTCATATATTTGCTTTAAAAACACAGTAAGGTATAAGAGACCTATAAAAAATGTGTGAAAAAGAGGAGACGTTGATTGCAGAGAACGCTTGATTCTTAAATCATAAACCATATTTATGTGGTAAGTCAAGTAAATAATTCTGACTTTCCTGATTAAGTGTTGGGAGTGGCTGGCCCTATCGCATGAAATAGGCTTTCTAACTAGTGTCGGAATATCTTTGTACCAGTGCTAGAAGGTGAACCATGGCGCATCATAGACAACTAGGAATTGTGTGAATTCTTCAAGAACTTGCCAATGTCTTTATTTGTAAAGCTCGAAAGAATCCGTTAGGTGGGTGGTGTGATAAGAATGAATAATGGGCAATGAACCACTTAGAAGTATTTTGGACGCCAAATCTAAAAGCAGAAGATTTTTTGGAACACCAAAACTTGATGGATAAAGGTTGCAACTGAGGATGATAGCGTAACCAGTGTCATGACTTGATTTACGATCCTATATTATGCCAAAATCTAACAAAGAAAACATTTTCATATAGAGTACATATATAATATAATTAAGTAAATGCACTAAGATTATGGATATATTATAGTATGTTAACTAGGTGTTATCCAGATCGAACAAATAAAGTTGTTGCCAGTGTCTTGTAGGATATCCTTCAGTATTTTCGTAACCATTTAAAAACAATAAAATCAAGACAAAAGCTTCGCCCGTACCATTCTCACCCTCTACGTGGAATCAGAGACAAGGTCCAGAAGCCATATGGAACACTTTCTCTGTGCATCTACAATGCCTTTTTTTTTACTTAATTGATTGTCAACCAACTACACATCTACGTACGGTGCTGGAAAGATAAACTCTGTGTATATTCCACCGATTGCTTTCTAAAAATCGGTGTTTTGAATATTTTTTGTTAGTTATTGTTGTCAAATTATCTGATTTGCGATGTAACGTAAATTTAAGTAAATGAAACAGAAGTTTAAATTTGATTTTATTTCATATGAAAGCAAAGGTGTTTAATGTCGCCTTGGTTTTTTTATTTATAAATATATTTATATGTCAATGCATATTAATTTATGGAACAATTACGTGGACAGTCAAGTATATCGATAGAAGGAAGATCGCTTTTATTATTTCGTTGAATTTCTTATAACAAAAGGAAAATAATATAACTAAATATGTAGCTAATACATTTTACATATTATAATAATTATGTAATATATGGAATTTAATTGAACTCTCAGATCCAGTTATCTTAATCGAACTTTTGGAGGTCATGATAATATCTTGGAATTGGGAATCAAACAATTTAAAGAAATTTCTTAAGTTGATACTTTCAGATAAATGTTATCGTGGAATGGAGGCGTCTTTGTAGTAATGTTGGACCGTTGAGGGCATTGCACTGCGATTTAAGGGAAAAAACCGCAACTTCTTTGGAAAGTTAAAAATAATATTAGTATTTTCATACGATTCCATTGTGACTATTTTATATTATGTAAATCAAGTTTAAATTATGATTGAATATATTTCTTTTGTAAAATACCTTTTATATTTACGGAATGATATTTTTAATAGACAATCCACCTAAAACTAGTATGATGTGTGCCACCAAATTAAAGACATTCTGAAATCATATAAGACAATATTATAAAAACAATTTACAAAAATGACAATTCTAGATAATTCTAAGTTTCAACTGGTTAAGTTTCAAAAATTTTACAATCGACCTATAAATCGAAAATTTCCTCGATGGAAGAAAAAACGCAACATTAATTGGATTCGGCAAAGTTATGGCTTTTAATAAATCAACTCTATCTCTCAAAAGATAACCGAAAAATATATGGTCTATAGTTTCATCATCCAGCCAACACTCGCAGCCAGAATTCTCCACAATAACCATTATTATTAGCCACAACGCGGTGGCCCGTCCGACAAATGACAGACATTTCCATCTTATTCATTCTTATAATATTTTTTACTTTTTTTTTATTTATATTTACACGTGACAAAAAATAAACATAATTTGCGAAAGAACAACAGGTAATTTAATTCGGACACATAATTTTAATGGATCTGGCTTTGTTGCCTTTCATTGGTCATGTCCCCAGTAAACTAGACTTTTGCCTGTATCTCACTGAGGACCATGATTTAAAATGAATAGATTAAACCAGGGGTGGCCAACCTTTTGCATACCATGCGCCAATTTTTTCACAGACGAATTCAGATGCGCCATACAACTCATGTACTTTTTTCTCAGAACTCAGAACTGATTGACCATACCGAACGCTCGCCGCTCATCCGCACGTGACTTCAAACACGTGGTGCGCGGTGTTTGCGAACGTTTGAGCGGGAACGCGCAATGGCAACACCGATCGAAAAATATTCGTACGTTTGTAAACCCGCCTAAAGTGACAGCTCACAAGTTCCATTCTAAGTGGCAGACACCGTAAACATTACCGAAAGCTGTATGAATTGAACTGAGAGCACTTTGGTGTTGAAAATATGATGATGGATTCAGTTATGACGCCTATTTTAAAAGAATAAGTAGGCGCAAGGATGCAATGTGCCACTTGTAATAATCCAATGCGCCATGATTTGGCCAGCCCTGGATTAAACCATGGTTTAAAATGAATAGATTGTTGAATTGATTTATATCTTTATATAGTATTTATTTATACCAGTTATGGTATATAGTATTCCAATCCTTGTGGAATGATTAGTTGATTTAAATATGAAATTGATTTCAAGTTGATCATACTTGGAATTTCGATATACACAGGAAGTGTGTTTTTGGTTAAATACATACCATCACGCCGTTTTCCTGTCAAAGTAGGCAGAGAGTGCACAGCACCAGATTTTCCTTTCGTAACATAAACATTTCATCTTCTCTTCATCTTTACAGCTTCTCAAACAACTCTTTTTAACAAATATTTTTCTGACATTTTACATCTCCTTTTTTTTCTTCAAAATATTAATCATTTGGTCAAATAGTACTTGTATTGATCTTCTCCTCATATTAGTATTGTGTATTTATTCTGGAAGTCGATTTTCATTCATTCTTTCTACAAGCCTTAATCATTTCAGAGTGCTCTTATTCACCCTTATTCATCTTTTTTTTAACCTGGCGAGCTTATTGCCATGTGGCAATCTCTTCCAACATCTTCACCCTTACATCAATCTTAAATTCATAATCATACATTATCATCCCACGCGTTTTTCTCAGAGCACGCATTATTATAGCGTCTATTCGGCTCCATTTAGTACATATTTTTCCTGGTCCACGTTTCACTTTGATACATCAAAATAGATACTAAAATACTATTGCAAACTTTCATCTTAGCAGATTCACACACTTTTTAATTTGATTATACATGTTTAAGTGCCCCATTAACTTTGTTTTCTGCCACTATATTACATTTTATATCCCTCATAACTTCCATCGCCTGAGAAATCACAACAGAATTCGTACTACAATAATTTGAGTAACTAAGTCAATATAAAAATAAAACTTTTGTTACGTTTAGTTTTAACTATGTTGAAATCGAATTTTCATTAAAAAAAATAATGGTAAAAAATAATGACTTACACACATAAACTTTTTTAATATATGCCATATCTTGTAGATACGCCTTTCTGCCTACTTACTAATATCATTTGTGTTCGTAAATTGCGGTATATCAGGCGCAATGGACCACAAAGAGCACCAATATCGCTATTATTCAATAACATGAGATTACAAAAAGACTTTTTTACAACATGCAGGAAAATAATCCAAAAGTGGGGGATGTTTTTTAAGATGAACCGACCGATAAATGAATTAACCGAATCATTTTAAACGCTTAGTTACCAACATAGCGAGGGATCACAACGCTCTGTATGATCGATTAAAATAATCAGTCACAGACAATCAAATTATTTAACTCGCCTGAATATTTTTTAAATAAAGATAATCCGTCCACACAAGGATGATAAGATTAATTAATTAAGACATAATCAATAAACTTATTTAAATTTATTTAAAATATCTATTATTTAACTTGGAAAAATTGACAATTGATATACTCCTATAAGTGTAAAAGTTCTTCGTGGAAAGAAAAAAACGTGAAGTTCTCATTTGCGTGTTTTCTGGTATTTTGTCATTCTTCTTTTCATTACCCTTTCCTTCTCCTAGCAATCGTTGTTGACTTTCTTTAATTTGTATTTGTTTTTAGTATTTTGTTTGTTTTTTTTTATTCAAATAGTATAGCTTGTTTATTTTTGTCTGTTTTAAAAATATAAATTCTACACTAACTCTCAACAACTTTACTGTCGATTGTAAGAGATTACAATTTGTCGTGTTGTACAAAAGATAGCTGACAAACATATTATATAGTGCCTAATGATTCAGATCTTACCCTGCATGGTATATGTGAATTTAAATAATGATAAAAAAAAAATTATAATTTGTCGTGTTGTACAAAAGATAGCTGACAAACATATTATATAGTGCCTTATGATTCACATCTTACCCTGTATGGTATATGTGAATTTAAATAATGATAAAAAAAAATACAATTTGTTGTGTTGTACAAAAGATAGCTGACAAACATATTATATAGTGCCTTATGATTCACACCTTACCCTGTATGGTATATGTGAATTTAAATAATGATAAAAAAAATACAATTTGTTGTGTTGCACAAAAGATAGCTGACAAACATATTATATAGTGCCTTATGATTTAGATCTTACCCTGTATGGTATATGTGAATTTAAATAATGATAAAAAAAATACAATTTGTTGTGTTGTACAAAAGATAGCTGACAAACATATTATATAGTGCCTTATGATTCACATCTTACCCTGTATGGTATATGTGAATTTAAATAATGATAAAAAAAAATTACAATTGGTCGTGTCGTACAAAATATAGCTGACAAACATATTATATAGTACCTTATGATTCAGATCTTACATTGTATGGTATATGTGAATTTTAAATAATGATAAAAAAAAATTGCAATTTGTCGTGTTGTACAAAAGATAGCTGACAAACATATTATATAGTGCCTTATGATTTAGATCTTACCCTGTATGGTATATGTGAATTTAAATAATGATAAAAAAAATACAATTTGTTGTGTTGTACAAAAGATAGCTGACAAACATATTATATAGTGCCTTATGATTCACATCTTACCCTGTATGGTATATGTGAATTAAAATAATGATAAAAAAAAATTACAATTGGTCGTGTTGTACAAAAGATAGCTGACAAACATATTATATAGTGCCTTATGATTTAGATCTTACCCTGTATGGTATATGTGAATTTAAATAATGATAAAAAAAAATACAATTGGTCGTGTTGTACAAAAGATAGCTGACAAACATATTATATAGTGCCTTATGATTCAGATCTTACACTGAATGGTATATGTGAATTTAAATAATGATAAAAAAAATCTACCAAAAATTATGAAGCTCATCAATTATAAGTGAATATTCTAAGCTTGTCTGTAAAAGAGTCACTAGTTAAAAAAATCCTGCTAAGGTACCCTTCTTGGATAACAAAGAATTTTCATTACCCTATATTTCCTGTCAAATCAAGGAGTCGATCATTAAGGCTTTAAAAAAAAGATTATCTTTCAAAAACTTTTTCACAAAGAGATTATGAGCTTCAGTGGCTGATTTAACTTGAAAGGGTAAAGTTCAATCGGTGTCTTTTGGTATTTAAAGCCTTTAATGGTGGACAGATATTAGCAGCTTTAAATATTATACTTAATTACTTACATGATAACCTCTAGTTGATAAGCTTTCTTCTTCCTACTTGGGGTTTGTTTCGATTCCCGTTGTTTTCCAACATTTTAAAAAGGGTTCTTCTCTGGTTTTCACCTGAAGCTTGTGTAATACATTTTAGTTGTTTTGAAGAAGTTGTCACATACCAGTAAACTTACCAGATTGTGTCGTATAGAGCGAATTTCAAATACAATAAAATAAAATTATTTATGTGTGAGGAACGAGAATTGCGAAACCTAAGCGTATTATTAACAGGTAAACAATTTATGCGATCAGGTTAATAATTCTTACATCCCTTAACTCAAAAATATTTTTTCAAGAAATCAAAATATATCGGTTGCGGTGGCTATACTCTACTTGTTATCTTTTCTAATATGTCAATATTAGTGAATTCAAATCCTGGTTAGAGGGCTCTTGAGGAGAGACGGCTATCTAAGCTGTGCTTTGAAAATTATACTTTTTATTATTGTTATACTGTATATTTTCTAGAATAAACAAATATTACTGAAAGTTATATTCAATTTAAACCTTATTGGAAAAAAATCAAAGTAAAAGCCTAATCAAGCAGAAATCCTGACATCGCAGACTTTACGAGCTTTAGGCTAATAAAACGGCTGTGGTGACAAACAAGCCGTCGGCCAGAAGGCCTTCGTAATATTTCAGCGCCAATCTTAAAGAGTAAGGTACCAAAAAAAGTAAAGAGAAACGGTGCATATTTTAAAGGTGCATCTTGTAAGTTTAATTTGAGATACTTCACAATAACGACAAGTTAGTGTTGTTAACTATTTTTGTAAACGTTTACTTAGAATTGATTTCAGTTTGATTGTTTAGAAAAAAAAATCCACGTGGCAATAAACTTACTAGTTTTTATTTGAATTCAATAAGCCAAATATGTAATATAAACTTTAAACTGCAGTTCCCAACTACCTAGTTAAGCTAGGATCTGTTGTCGATAGTGATGAGGCTTAAAACTTTGTCACGTAGAAGAAATATGTTTGACCTTACGACATTATTTGAGATTATCAGCTCGTATTTCAGTAATCGGGAACTAATTCACCTTATCATGCTACACGTTTCTTGTAGGCCCACTCGGAAAAATATTTTGTTTTGTAGTGAAGTGGCTGCAACTTATTATTTGAACAACTCTTGCATAACAAGACTGATCGGATTGGGTTATCAATATGCAATCATGGATATTCATGTGGATTTGGCTACATAAAGTAGTAAAATGAAGAAGTTGTTCTTGCTGAGATAATCAGCTCGTATTTCAGTAATCCGGAACTAATTCACCTTATCATGCTACACGTTTCTTGTAGGCCTACTCGGAAAAATATTTTGTTTTGTAGTGAAGTGGCTGCAACTTATTATTTGAACAACTCTTGCATAACAAGACTGATCGGATTGGGTTATCAATATGCAATCATGGATATTCATGTGGATTTGGCTACATAAAGTAGTAAAATGAAGAAGTTGTTCTTGCTGAGATAATCAGCTCGTATTTCAGTAATCCGGAACTAATTCACCTTATCATGCTACACGTTTCTTGTAGGCCCACTCGGAAAAATATTTTGTTTTGTTGTGAAGTGGCTGCAACTTATTATTTAAACAACTCTTGCATAACAAGACTGATCGGATTGGGTTATCAATATGACCATAGCACGGATATTCATGTGGATTTGGCTACATAAAGGAGTAAAATGAAGAAGTTGTTCTTGCTGAGATAAATTGATTGAATTGTATAGATTTGCTTTCTTATGTTATTCGACCTACACTATTTGTTTCTATTGTGTAACACTGCATACATGTCAATGTTAAATTCTACCTGTTGTTTTTTGTTTTTAAATTTAAAAAATCAAAACCTTTGATGAAGCAAATGAATTAAGAAATCAGAAGACTTAATGATACAGATTACAATTAATTAATATGTCCGAAACTCTAGCTCGGATATATTGAGGGGTACTTTTCGTGGAGAAAAATATTTAGTATTCATGCCGGACTATAAATTCGGTACATAATCAATTTTGTAGAAAAATAATATATTTCGAGAGAATTTCTTCCAATTTTCTATTTTTAAATGTATTTGAAAACAGACCGTGTAATCAGCACGGGTAAAAAAAACTAGTTCACGTATATCCACTTTGTGATTTGATGTTTGAGATTAAAACTATCTTTGATATTTCATCAAAAAACTGATTAAATAGAAACACATTTTTATTCAAGCTGGATTCCAATTACATAGATTGGAGGACTTAACTGAAATTGTAATGGCTGATTTTATTTTGAAAAGTTCATATTTATTTTTATGATTATTTTACGTTTTGAATTTAAAAACAAACAAAAATATTTTGTATAGTATTACGTTTAATTGTAAACAGCTTCACTTCACTTCATCACTTAAAAGATGTACTGCAATGTAGCAATCTCCTACAGCCAATCAGCAAGGTATTTAAAGAAGTTTTAGATTTAAGTAAATACCCGTTGGAATCAATGAGAATCAAACCTGCAACCCTCGGGATGGACCACAGACATTTCATCAATTAAGTCACAAAGATTCCTTATCGTCATTTCCAATTTAATAGTAGTATTTTAAATACGTACCAGTACAAATTTTAAGTTATTAACTTACTCCCATTGTTCTAAACCCGAAGAATCTATTATCAAGGCCTAAGACAAGGGTGTTCTCTCAGCCATGCTGTTTAATATGTGCACATAACCAATTGAAAAATACTGTCCAAATAAATTAATTAAGAACATTATTTTGATTTCACAAATATCTTCCTGATTTTGAGAACGAAAGTTTAATCACCTTACATTTCTAAATGAAACACTTCATCCTCACTCACCAAATGCTACAACAATGCCTAAAGGCATCGACCCTTCAGACTAAATACACGAAAGGCGGCCAATCGATTAGACAAGTTGAAGTTTTTAGGCATTTACATAGTCCATGCTTAGAAGCAGTAGTAATTCCCATAAATATATATTGCTCGTCAATATCATCGGTTGATCTGGCCAAAAATCTTTATTTAGTTTTCCTGTAAGCTTAAAAGCATTTTCTTTAACCACAAAGGAATATATAATAATTTTATAACAAAGAATAATCAAGTTGCTTACCGGTATTTCCACTACGATGAACCAGGTTTAAATTTTTGCAGTGAAAACATGGGAAAATACTCCGATTTCTGCCACACTGTATTCAGTGAAATAAAAATACAGTATCGTTGGTTCTATAACCACAATATATAAACATGTTTCAACGGACTCAAAGCTTTTTCCACCCTTTTAAATCAGCGTTTATTCATAATTTATTTTTAGTTTAGTAAAATAACTGGTCGGATATGGTCAGCAAGACGGGGGTTCTTCAAAGAGCCAAAGTTGATAGAGAGTTGCTGACTAATATTAAAATCCGAAAGGTGTCCTATTTGGTTCATGTACTACAAGGCAAAATAGAGGGTCAAAGAGGTGTTGGCAGGAGGTAAATCTCCTGGCTCCGCAATATCATATACGTGATTGGTCTGGTATGAGGAGCATTGAGGATCTTTTTCGGGCTGCCGGGGACAAAGATACCTACTCTCAGGTGGTATTCCACGTTGGGGGGATCTGACATGACACTGAGAAGAAGAAGAAGAAAAAAAATTCAACAACTATAGATAAAACTATTGTCTATTTGATTAAATATGTTAATTGTGCTATTAAATGATAAGTAAAAGCATTATGCTCAAACAATTATGCCTAATAGCTAACAAAAAGGCTACTTTGGAAAACACTTCAGTTATAACAACTCTGCAATAAATATTAAATATATTGAGCAACCCCAAAAATAAAGTAAGCGTGTCATATATTCCTAAGATCCAATATCCTCTTTTCCATGGTTGACTAAATTTTACGATTCACGCCCATAAAGTAAACAATACAAGTGTGCATAAAAGAGTAAGTAAGGTAAATATAAGACTCTAACCTCTTTGTTTAACGGAGCCATCTTACCAAAAAATTCAGTAAATTTAAGCTAGATCGTGTCTCTTAGACTTTGATATTCATGCAAGCCTTAAAAGCTTTGGCGCATAACGGCAGTCGCTACTGGTCCCTGTAACGGGGCGTGACGAAACAGCGTAACGGATAACGGAAGCGAATAACGGCGTAAAGACTGAACACACCCGTAAACAAGTAACTTAAGTGAATTGGAAAAAACTTGTCTTCACGTGAGAGCTTTCGTTTCGTAAATTTTGATCGATGAGAGTTTTAATTTTTTTTACATATTGAGTGGACACCGTCACTTTTTTTATAGAAAAAAAACTAGCGTTATTTTTGGACTGTTTCAACACATTAAATCATAATTCATAAATGAACATCTTCTCATACAGTTCCTTTATTTTTCTAATTTCTTCTCCCAAAATGGCATTCACTTGATCCAACTATAGTTTCTTTGATCTTCCTCTTCCCCACCTTCCACTTATATCAGCAATGTGTATTTGTTTTGTTAAACTTTCTTTTTTAATTTATTCCACATGCTCAAACTATCTCAGAGTGGTTTGTTCCATGTCCAGGTGAATAGCTATGGAAGCGTCTTGTTCTTTCTACCTTATCCAGCAGGAAAACGGTGTGATGGTATGGTATATATGAATGTATACATTTATATTTTTTACTTTTATCCTTAACGAGTCATGTATTCAACAAAACAAAATGACTTTGGACATAAGAACTGATGAGGGAATGGAAGAAAGCTGTTTCGGCGTTGAATTTCCGATAAAAAATTAACTGAGAATTTGGGAAACCCATAAACTAGACCGACGACTTTATGACTCTCTGTAAAGTAGATTGCTTACATCCAGCCAGTCTCAGCTTAAACAATCTTACGTGATGGTTTCTCGCTTTGTTTTCTTCAATTATATGAAACGATTTTCAAGGCTCTCGTCGTATCACGAAGCCGAAGAATTAAATTATTCATCTCAGAAATGAAATCAAGAATTTACCCCGTATATGAAGTTCCTTCAAAATACAACAATTTTAGTTTAGCTGTGAGAAAACTTAATTTAATAGTTGACTTATATATCAGCTGGAAAGCCCGTTCAAAAACGGGTGAAAAACATATATAAATACGTGTGTATTGTTACACTTGAATATATAACAATTTAAAGTGTAAACATTTGAATTTAGCATATTTATTCCAGAAATTTGACCTCATTGGGCACAGGATCAACTTTAATTATTATGTCAGGTCGTCTTCGAACTCACAAAAAAGTAGCAGACAGTTTTTTTAAAAGGCAATCCACTCATATATTAAGCTTGAGTGACAGAATTCCCTTGAAACTTTGAAGATCCTTTTTTTGTTCGTGGGTATTTTTATTTGGTCTTAAAGAGGGGCCACGTGTGTCTCCGCACTGGACGATGTTATTGTTAAACCAGATAGAAGTTATCTGAATTTTAGAAGTTGTCGTGGAGAAGTTGTTTTCCTGCCAAGAGAGCTCGCCGCTTTTCTACGGAAAGAAGCAAACTCTCTACGTATTAGGAAATGTTCAAACCTAGCCAAAAAGATTATATTTCCATGCAATAAAGTATTATTAAAAAAATAATAATATTTAACTTAATAAAGAAATATATTTAGCCTTGAGATTGTTTAACATGTAAAATAAGATATACCATACATCAATTTGATCCAAAGTCTATCCTTGAGACTTTGTAATTGTAATTATTATTTTATAAATAACAATTTATGTCATGAGAACATAAGTATTATTTGTGCTCCTGATGATGAGGCGAAAACTTTAAAACCGATAGGGTTATATCGTTAAATAAAGTGGAATAAATAGTGTAGGACTAAACAAATAACAAAATATAATCCTTATTATCAGGTTCATGTTTTTTTCTCATTATGAAGAGAAAATGTAAAAATTGCCTCTTGCACTAAATAACTTCTTTCTGTTTAACAATTATACCATCCAGTGAGGATACATAGACTATACATCTTTAAAAACAATACTTAACCACCCCTAACACAAAAAAACAGGAACTTTAAAGCTTCAATGAAAACGTCAACCTGCTCCACCGATAAAGAACTCACAACTTCATAAAAAAACTCTAATTGTAATAGCAAAGGACAATTACAACAATGAGAGCATCACTATTTTCATTTGTTTTGTAAATCTGCTTCATTTGACAGCGTAATGTATTGGAAAACTTGAACAATGTTTTTGGATACATGTTTTGCGTTTCATTTTTACTTCGCGGTCGCATAATGTTTTGTTTCATTTTAACTCGTGCACTCCTGATAGTGTTGATCCATTGAGAAATTTTATTTGAATTGGGTAGTTCTGCTTACTCTCATCGTTTGCAACGTCAATTGAATCCGAACCCAAATTAGTGACGGCTTTTTAAAACATTGGAATATTATTTACGTTATGCAATAGCTTCTGTATAAGTACGTACATTTTGTTTTATATTAACTTCACGATCACAGTATGTTTTGTTTAATTTTCGGTTAAATTGCATTAGGTAAACTATGTAAAAAAATATTTGAAGTTTGAGCAAAGGTTGCCAGTTGTAAAAATACAAACATATCTCTCTGTCTTTTAACGAGAATATTTGTAAATTATCATATTGGCCTGTCTCAGCCAGCTATATTCTTAACCCTACAATGCGCGATTTTTTTTATTTCAAAAATAAAAATACATTTATGCAATAAATATGTACTGGAACATGAAAAATACAATAAACCTTTTTTTTTTGTTTTTGTATACTTATATTAAAAAAAAAGAGTAAGGTTCATTTATGAATCACTGCGCATTTGTAAGTGAATTATATGATATAATGATATAAATGAAATTGTGTATTTAACTTCACTTATCTTACACATATGTACTAAAGAATAAAAAAAAAAGTTAACCTTGGTCACCAATAATAAAGTAATTTGATTTCAAACTGGAACTAATCACAAAAGTCATCTACGCGCAACAAGTCAAACTTCAACTGCCAAATTGACCGGTAAAACAGTTTTCTATTAAACCTATGTGGTTTTAAAGCATGGAGATTATTGTATCACATTTGTAACAGCGCATGAGTCGTTGTTTATACCACTCAACACAAAAGTATTTAGAAAAACTTTGGTTGATTCATATGTGCATCATTGCGCACTGTAGGATTAAAGTGTTGTCTTTCTTTTCTCTTTTGAAATTCGACATCGGTCTACAAAGTTTGAACTCTTAATATTTTATAATACAGATGGCAAAACAATGTAAGACAACTTTTATTTCAATTATTATTATTTTTTTTTAAATCAACACAAATTGGTCAAGATGAGTTTATTGTTGCTTATGATAAATGCGATTTCCTGAGCATAACGAAGTTAAACAAAATTAAGTAATCCACCAGACCTGACAAAACAGAGAAAGTGTTATAATTACTAATTTCCATTCATAAAGATGAGAGAAGAATTCTGTTACCGTAACAAAACTATTCGTGGTAAACTTATATTTTTTATATTTTTTTTTACTTTTATGATTATGTGCGGTACATTGTGGGGTGAATGTTTTTGGTATGTGTGATGAAGTGTGAGGAGTTTGATTTCGCGTGATGTATACATGTGTAATTGAGTGTCACTGTTTGTCAGGTTGATGAGAATGTGCAAAGGGGTTTTATAAATTTAAAAAATCGGAAAGAAGTATCAATTTATTTTTTCATGATATATGTCCTCATTGATATATAGGCAAAAACCTAGTTTACTGGGGACACGACAAACGAAAGGCAACAAACCCAGATCCATTTAAATTATGTCCAAATTAAATTACTTGTTTTTTTTTCACAAATGATGTATATTTCTCAAATGATGTATATATCATGTGTTAAATAAATAAGTAAATAAATGAATAAATAAAATTTAAATAAACATAAAAAGGCTTCCAAACTGTGGGGAATAACGTATGGCTCTTTCTCGGCGCTAGTACTAACGGATGGAAATTAATATAATATATAAAAATATCAAAATAAAATCAAGTTCGTCGAGTGTCAATATTTAAAAGATGGCGGAATGAAATCATCAGAAATTAATACATACGTAAAATGGATGTTTTAAGTTAGATTAAGAATGAACTTTAAAATGATTTGGACATGTGGAGACAATGAACGATGAAAGAATGACTAAACTAATCTACAAGATGGAAGTGGAAGATGTGCATGGAAGAGGTAGATTAAGGAAAACGTGGCTGGATAGAAGGGATCAAATTTTGATAAAATATAAAATAAGCGATAACTTAATAATTATATTATATAATTCGCCATTTTCCTGTCAAGTAGGCAGAAATGACAGACGGTCAAACTTTCTGATCCCTATATTGTACTATATTACACTATCATTATATGCAGTGCAACCTGGTGAATCTTTTGCCAATATTTTCCAACCGACAAGAAATCTAGTTTATATAAGCCATAAGTAAAAACCATACTATAAACCTTTTTAATGAAGGTACCAACGAGAACCAGTTTGTAAGATAGGTTTTTAACAGCTAGGTAATGACATACACATATTTTCCAACTGACAAGAAATCTAGTTTAAATAAGCCATAAGTGAGAACCATACTATAAACCTTTTAAATTAAGGTATCAACAAGAACCAGTTTGTAAGATAGGTGTTTACCAGCTAGGCAACGACTTACACATATTTTCTTCATTCCATTTAAATCATAAATCTTTTTATTGAGATTTGTCGTAGAAAAAAATCTATAGTTTAATTAAAAAAAAAAAAAAAAACTTATTTATTATACTGGCAGGAATTCAGGGTAAAGTTATGACTTGAGTTTCCTTTTTTTGTGACGATGATATGATCTTTGATACTGTCGTGAACCTTCTTCTTCTTCCCCTTCGTCTTGGTCGTATGACCTGTTTGTGACGGTGAGATGTCCTGGGATGATGACGTCCAACTGTCCTTCCATCTTTTCGGCGGCCTTCCTGGTAATCTCCTGCTGTTAGAGTTTTCAGTCTTAGCAATTTTAGCAAGTCTCGTATTCTCCATACGGTCTACATGACCCTCCAGAAGCACCTTCTGCTTCTTCCCCACCTCACTACGTCTTTAACACCACAGACAGACTTTATCGTCTCATTTCTAATCCGATCTATTAGAGTTCTGCCTGCGATGGAGCGTAGGGTTCTCATTTTCGCCACTCTGAGAAGGTCCTGTAGGTATCGTCATTCACTTCAATCCCATATATCATGATGGGGCGGACGCATGTCTTATACATCCTATCTTACTTTCAGTTAGCATGTGTTTGTTTCTCCATATAGTGTCCCGCATCCGGATCTGCTTTGTCAGTCTTTTGAGATTTTCACAAATTTCTTGAACTTCTTTTTCACCTGTCATTGTGTTAGGAGTATATTTATTTTTTCATAAAAGACGGGTGAGAAGTTTGGGATTTATCCAAAAGGAAAATAACGCGCGAAATTGATCGTCGTTACGAGCGGAATTAAAACGTACTTTCCCTTTGTTCTGATTTTGACGGGTAAATAATGACGCATAAAATCAAGTCCGAGCGTGACGCACTTGTAATTAGGACAAGGAATGATGCAATCATCCTTTGTTTCTGGAAGATTCTATTCCAAAACGCGCGGTATAAAGAATTTCATCTATCACAGAGCAATTGCGTCACTTATAAAAAAAATAATCGGATGCAATGGCTTGATTGGTCGAATTACGGCCCGACCAAAGATTTGACGAATCAAGAGATCGCTTACAAACGTTATGGACGGGTGAAATTGCATCACGTGCGCCATGGACAGGTGAGGCGACAAGAGGGTCGGTAGTTCATTACGAGCGGTACCGTGAGGACGACTGGTTCTGTTATTAAGACAGATCCCGGTCGGGGGAATACGAATTAATAATTAATTAATTCATTCAAGTTATCGGTCAGTTACCTTGTGTTCCGAGTTATCATATCCTGTTGGGAGCATACGAATTAATAATTAGTTTTTTTTTGTGAAAGTTCTTCCGGCACTTCCGTCCAGACTTGACGCGGGGATTTATCTGCGGAATGGTATTTCCAAAGACATAATCTTGGATTATTATTGGCTCCAACGGGCGCGAAGCAAGTAAAGTTTCGAGAAACTAAGAAAAGCGGTTCTTTAAATAACTGCGGGTCTGAAATCGTTCTCCCAGGCCGAAGGCCAGGGAAGAGTTTTGTATCGGCGCAGCGCGAAGCTTCAAAGGACGCTTGCGGTATCATCATCATCAGAGTCATCGTTCCGGTTTCGTTTTCGGGGGAAATCTTCTGGTTCCTCCGCAGTTCCGAGAGAATAGACACTACGCGTATCGTTCCTTATCGATATTCATGGTATTGTGGGGTGAGTGATCTCTTTGTATTGTAACCTATCATTGTTGATTTCTCCTTACCTCATAACCTTTATGTTTGTGATGAATATTGAGCGGGAATCGGTCTTTAATGCAAGCCCAAATTATTAGTCTGCCTACTCTGGTACTTTTGTAATATATATAATTTTTTCTCGGCATTATTGCGGAGTTTTTTTTATTAAAATCTCATTGGATTAAACTAAGTATTATCACAAATTTATGTCTTTCCTTTGTTGTTCCCCTTGTCCCGGAGATAATATCTTGGAGGCCTAGTACAACTTATTATTGAGCCCATCGCGATCTGAGACGAAAGAGTATTTGTTCTGTATTTTCTTCATATGCCGCTGAGACCCGGGTAAGTTTTATTGGGAGAGAAATAGTGTCAGAAGTGTTTAAACTATTGCTTTATTGTTGCATGGAGGCAACGCTCTCTCTCTCTTAATTTAGTAAATATAGGTATAAGTCTAACAATTGATAAAAATTAAATAAATATCACATCTGAATTCTCAAACTTTCATAAAGACCTATTGTATTCGGAATGAACTAGTTCACAATATTATTGAAAGGCTCGTTATTTTGGCTCGAATTTAATATTATTTTTTGTGATTTGCCTTACAGTAACGTATTATCAATTCCTTGAAAGATTTTATTCGCACTCACCTCACTCATGCCAAGATCATCTTGGCAAGAATAAGGTGAGTGCAAGACGTGTTGAATGATTTTTTAATGTTCTACGATGGGAAACAATAAAAAATATTTTAGTCGATTGTCACAAGAAATTAAACGTTGGTTAAGTATGAACTTTTGATGAAATAATACTCGATAGGGTGATGACACCTTCGATAAAAGTCCAAAAAAAGATTGTGGCTACATTTTTTGGGATTGTCAGGGGATTTTATTAATTTAATTCAAATAGGGAAACTGGTTAGATACGAGTGTTATGCTCTATTAATGTACAAATTAAAGGATGCCATAAAATCAAAACGTCCAAGAAAGTTGTTACGAGTGGGGAAATTATTACACGACTAACATTGTACACAAATCTGTTGCTGTAAAGAAGGCTTTGCAACAACACAAGGGTCCTCTATGGTTTTCAAGAATTATCTCTCCCACCATTTAGATCCGACTTAGCTCCTAGTGATTATTTTAAAAACTAAAATCCGATTTGCGTGGAAATAAATAAAAATGAATATCATCAGTGTTACACTATTTTGAAATCAAAACTTCGGAATATTTTTCAATTGTATTGATAAATTTATTCCTCGTTTATAAAAATGCATTGAAATACAAGGCTGACTCTACTGAAAAATAATTATTTGTTTTTTTATTACCTTTTATATACTTAGCCTCAAAACGATTGGACCTTACAGTGTATGTCTCCTGAATTATTCATTTATTTTTGGAAGTTATTAAAACATTATATTTTGTTTCATAATCGTTACTGGAATTTGTAAAGAACACATAAAACTGTCGTTTATTTTGTCAATAAATAAATCATCATCATCATTGTCAACCAGGGTCGATCCACTGCTGGATGAAGGTCTCCCTAAGTTGACTTCAAATAATTCGGGTTTTGCTCGTTGATGCCATGTGATGCTGCCATGCTTCCTGGTATCATATATCCAGCGTACCTTCGGTCTTCTTCTGGGCCTTTTTATGCCTTTTGGGTACTATCGGACTATTTCGGATGTCCACCGGGAGTCTGACATTCTGGCTACGTGTCCTGCCCATTGCCACTTCATTCTTTTGCACACCTTTATAACGTCTTCTACATTTGTTATATTGCGAATCCAGGTGTTTCATTTACGGTCTCTTTTAGTATATTCCAGCATGCATCTCTCCATGCCCCTTTTGTGCGGTCTGAAGCTTTTGAATGTTCTTTGCTGTGAGCGTCCATGTCTCGCAGCCATACGTAAGTATTAGGAGAAAACACTGATTGTAGACCCATCGTTTCAAGGATATTGAGAGATTACTTTTGAAGATGTTGTTTAAGCGTCCAAATGAGCTCCATGCTAGTTTCGTCCTACGTGCTATTTCCTCCGATATGCCACCTACAAAGGAAATAAGTTGGCCAAAATACACATATTCCTGGACAAGTTCTAGAGGCTTTCTATATACGTTTATTGGTTTTGGGGTATATATATAAAATCGGTTTTTAATATAAAATGTATGAGAAAATAAGGAAAAAAAAATTGAAATTGTATTTCTGGTTAGAATTTTCAATTGTTTCGTTTTCATATAGATTTAAAATGGAAATACTCAGCGAGGAGTGCAATCTGCCGATGCAATATTTATTTAGCCCTGACCGATCCATATCGCAGTAAACTGCGCCTCTATTTGCACTATCTACCCTCGCTAAATTATGGTTCGTGATATATTAAAGAAGGGAATAATACATTTAAATAAAACGGTATGGCATTCATTATAATACCTTGTATTTATATGACATAGTTGTACAAACAATTTTAAATAAACGTATTTTGTGTATTGGTGCAATGAAAGGCCCAATATGTATGTGTATGATTCGTTGAAAATAAACCATGTAAACTCAGTTAGTAACATACTTACTTTAAACATACTTTGTCCTCAGTGAGATACAGGCAAAAGCCTAGTTTACTGGGGACACGACAAATAAGAGGCAAATTAAAATTGTGTGACCAAATTAAATTACATATTATATTCTCGCCAATTGTGTAATATACATGTAGAGTTTCTTGTCATGTGTAAATAAAATAAAATACAAAAACGTTTCGCCAATTGTGTAACATACGTATAGAGTTTCTTGTCATGTGTAAATAAAATAAAATAAAATACAAAAACGTTTCGCCAATTGTGTAACATATATATAGAGTTTCTTGTCATGTGTAAATAAAATAAAATAAAATACAAAAACGTTTCGCCAATTGTGTAACATACATATAGAGTTTCTTGTCATGTGTAAATAAAATAAAATAAAATACAAAAACGTTTCGCCAATTGTGTAACATACATAAAGAGTTTCTTGTCATGTATAAATAAAATAAAATAAAATACAAAAACGTTTCGCCAATTGTGTAACATACATATAGAGTTTCTTGTCATGTGTAAATAAAATAAAATACAAAAACGTCTCTGGTTTTATTTTTGACGCTCACCACACTGGTTTTATTTTCAAGCCTTTTTTTTATACACGTGAACTTTTGTTTCTTCATTGTTGTCTAACGACAATTTTTAAGATAATTTCGAAGAAACCATTACATCAATTTCAAGAATTTTAAAGAACGAAATATTTTAATTTTGTAAGTAAAACATTTAGAGTTAGAAGACAAAAGTCTTACCGGCCAGGCCATGGAGATCGTATATCATATAGTGATAGATTAGTGAATTTAAAAAAAATGTTCAACAAAAAATACATAAAATTCAATGACATTAACTTGTTAAAAAAAAAACAATAAAAAGTTTTGAACAAACCAATCCTTGGATAGGAAAATACGAAAACAAATGTTGAGAATCTCACCTAGGTTTAATCCTCACAGCCAATGGAAGCGGCTCTCGCACATAGCTAGCCCACCAGTGATTTATGTCAGTCGCGTTCGTATTGACATTTCGAATGTCAACGGTTTTTTGACAGGTACCCTAGCCGTCCGACTTTACCTAACTTGGTATGGAGTACAAGCATGTATTGGCCGAGTTCATGCAAATTTTAATCAAAACGTATTTGGTAGACGCTACCACCATACATACATGCCTGAACGTTGAGCTGAATCACTAAATCGAATAACTAGAATAATGAAAATTTTGGAAGTCAATGTGTTTTATAGGCATTACACAAGCTGAATAAAAAACAAATACAAAATATTATAAACCAACGTATGCCAAATATGTATATGTATTTATTAAAAACAGATAACATTACCCCTGTATTGTTGAACAAAAATCTACAAACAATGGAATTTTACTGAATAAAAATTATTGATCAACTCATGTCTGTAGTATTAGATTGTTATTCAAATCATGTCTGTAGTATTAGATTGTTCTTCAAATTATGTCTATAGTATTAGATTGTGCGTCTACCACATTGAATTTCTATTGAGAATGCCCGATTGAATATTTTTTTTTTTAACACTTTATTGCAAATGCAATATGGCGGGCTTATTGTCACTCTTCCAACTAACCAGTAAATAAAGCATATTTATGAAATGTATGGACATAGATATATTAAAGTAAAAATGAAATCATAAATCAAAGAAAAAGGAAGGGACGAGAAAAGAAAAATCAAGAATGAAACACGTTATATTACTGATTAGAAATTAAAAGTTTTTTCAGTCGCTTCCTAAAGCATGCTAAGGACAGAACAAGGCTAATATTGGTTTATAAATGGTTCCAGAGTCTCACTGCAT
Source organism: Odontocerum albicorne (assembly GCA_949825065.1). Classification (NCBI taxonomy): domain Eukaryota; kingdom Metazoa; phylum Arthropoda; class Insecta; order Trichoptera; family Odontoceridae; genus Odontocerum; species Odontocerum albicorne. Next base: position 9,140,782 of record OX463855.1, read on the forward strand.
GGACAGTAAACGACGGTGTAAAAAAATTAGAGCGGTGAAATGGAAAGGCCAATAAACAATTTGTCCGAGCGTAGCGCAAGCCAGATATTTTACTGAGCCTTTGAATTGTGGAATATAGTTTTTCGAAAATTCACTGATTATTTCATTTTCGAAACTTTCACTGAATATATTTAATTGTGCCTTTTAAAAAACACGATGAAATTAATTAAAGGTAATTTAATGCGAGTAGTTATGACTGATTCGTTATCAAAACATTTAAAAATTTTGTATTTTTTCTACTTCATAAATATTAATGGAAATATATATTTTTAAACTTTATTACTAAATAGTAGATAACGTTAAGCTCATGAAAAACGTTGAAAAACAAATACTAAACATACTAGAAAACCGGTGAAGTATACGAGAAGTCACTGATTAAAGGTTAAGAAGAAGTAAAATCCAATATTTATAAAATACTTTTCATTTCGAGAGTTTTCAACAAAGTCTTTGTCCCAAAAACATTCATTTATTTATTTAACACTTTTATTGTAAATACAATCTGGCGGGCTTATTGCCAGGCGGCAAAATCTTGTGTTCCAACAAAGAAAATTAAAACTTTTATCAATTTATTTGTTGTATCGCATCTGAATTATTACGATTGTATCCATTCTGCTCTACCTAATTCACAAATGTCTAAACATCAGTCTGTTTTCATTAGTGTTATATGTTAGTCATAAATATTGTCAAATGATTCTACAAGAAGATGTCTTATAAAATTAAAGGATCAAATAAAAGAGTTAACTGGATATTTTTAAAACTCTACATTCAATGTGGTTCATGACCAGGAAAGATCCAAACAAATGGTGCTTCAAGTTTGGGGCATAACAGAGAACCTCAACGATCAGAGTTGAGCATGCGATGAAGAAGAAAAAGATAATGCTATACGAGTATGTAGGAGATATTTAAAAGATAATGCTATATGAGTATGTAGGATATATTAAAAAGATAATGCTATACGAGTATGTAGGAGATATTTAAAAGATTTTATGCAACAATGATAAATTGATAATGCAAAATTATAAAATACGGAAATTGCCATTTATTACTTAAAACTTCTAAATAATTTGCCCCTGTGGGTTATGTTCCACATTTGTAAGATAATCTCTCCATAAAGCATCATCCAATATCTATCTATTGTAAGATAGATAGATATTGGATGATGCTTTATAGTTTATAGTATATAGATAGTTTATAGTATAAAATTTATACTAATCTCTGTTTTATGCAGTAACAATTACAATATGTTGGCAAAAAAATTATCTTTTTTTATTCCTCTTATTTCTGTTCTCATTGTTGTTGTTTTTTTTTTAACCTAGCGAGTTTATTGCCATGTGACAATCTCTTCCAGCCAACCAGAAAGATGTTTTTGTAAGCCCTAAGTGTTAACCAGACTGGAATCTTATTTTAAAAAATCTGGGTTCCAGCGGGGATCGAACCCGCAAGTGTATATTCCTCAATGAGGTGTCTCCACTGTATCTTTCAAATCTGTGTCTGAGGGGTGTTTCTCCGGAGAGGTGTAGAACACTGAGGTCGATTTGATCTTTGTCGACCAAAACTTATAATTCCAAATCAATCCAATTAGTTGACGTATTATGACAGTGCTTTTGCCTACTGTTCTTGTGGTGCGGAATGGTCTGCCTATAAGTGTAAGAAATATGGGTGGTATGTAGGGCTTTAGGAAGCACACGAAGACAACTCTTTTTGGAAGGTTTCATCAAAATGTATGATTATATATGAACACATACACTACACTCTATACCTAAAGTCGATTTTGTTATTTTCCCGTATTGGGAGATCTATAAAGGTTTATTTGTTTTTCATCTTTCCATGGTAGGTTATTTGCGATTTTCTTACCAAATTTGTTTATCTACACATCACATCTACTACCTTCCTATCCTTACACTCAACTTATTATATTTTGATATATTTTTGATTTGTCAATATAAGTGGGTTCAAATCTCGAGACAGAGTGCCTTTGAGGAGAGTCTTCTCTCTTAACAGCGGTATACATTGTTATTTTATAATGTTTATTTTTATTTGAAATCTGTACACTAACTTTACTCTGATAGCACTGCTGGCAAACCTTTGAAGACCTGTAAAAATGCAAAATATCTAGACTTCTTAATCAAAATGTAAAGTAGTTGTGCTTTAGATGTAAACCATATAGTCTGGGAAGTGCTCTGTGATAAAAGTATGCTGATTAAACAAAAGAGAATAATATAACAAACTGTTGTACGACCAGCTCTTTTCTACAGCTCAAAATACTGGACCGTGCACGACTCATGTAAGAAAAGAGTGAATACTGCAGAAATTCAAATGCTATGATATTCTCGACGAGTCCCCCTCGGAGATAAAATTAGGTGTTCAGAAATTAAAATAATTCAATATGTAACTACCATAGAGATAGTCATCGTTGCTGGGATCTTATTGTTAATCTAGAGCTGCTCCTTTATTTTAAGTATGTAAACTTCTGAAGAGAATAGGCCGATCATAGATGCATACTCTCTCCTACAGCTATGTTGATCCTTCAAAGTCTCCTGATCACGCTGACGCATGTTCGCAGAAAGCTTATGTTTCTCATCCTGCTAGCTATTGATGCGCTATTAACTCAAGAATATATATCTTTACAACTCCCATGAACTGGAGCCACCTGCTTCCAATCATAAACCACTTCCTCTGCTCACCGAACTTTTACCTGTACACAACTTCCATAAATCGTGCTATGTTATAAGACGACTGTTGGTGGTCAGAAAGATAACTCTTTTGGAATGGGTATGAAATTAAACTACTGAAAACGACATTCTCAGACAAGTTATGAACTTTCACCTTCATCAAAAACCAAATCAAAGGGAATGAGTTAAAAATGCGTGGATGTGTCAACGGTGCTATAAGTGAACAAATTATCAAAGACCGATATCAAAAACATAAAACATTTCTTCTTTAATATGGTACCCTTCAATTTACCCCAATAAAAAATGGATATATTGAAGAGTATGGCTAGGAGATCATATTATTTTTAATCCCAGAATTTGAACTATCAAGTAGTACTACTGGCTAGAGGTACTAAACTTGTGGTCCGTCATTGCACATGTTGATAACACTACCGCACGTGGAGAATTAACACCACTCGCACACGTACTTAACGTGTGCGAGAATTGCTACCTGACTACTCCTTTGCCAATGTGGCTTCTTGACGAACTATTTTGCTCTGCGAAAGGCAAGCGTCTTACCAACTAGACGACATAAGTAACATAAACTTGCGAATAAGAAAAACCAAACCCAATGGAGTATAAAAAAAATTGGCGATAAGGCAGGCTTTCTTATTTCTTGCGTCTCGAACATTATTTGTGAAATTATTAAGTCTTGATTATTACCTGATGACTCTTTTACCAATGTTACTCTTTGACGAACTATTTTACGTTTTGGAAGACAACCCTTGTACCAACTAAGCCACATAATTAATTTAAACTTGCGAATAAGAAAAACCAACACCAATGGAGTATAAAAAAAAGTTGGCGATAAGGCAGGGAAAAAAGACGATGTTTATAAAGAATACAAATTTATTAAGCAATCATATTTATTTGTCTTTCTTATTTCTTGTGTCTCAAACATCATTTGTGAAATTATTAAGTGTTGATTATTACCTGACGACTCTTTTACCAATGTTACCCTTTGACGAACAATTTTACGTTTTGAAAGGCAACCATTATACCAACTAAGCCACATAATTAATATAAACTTGCGAATAAGAAAAACCAACACCAATGGAGTATAAAATAAAGTTGGCGATAAGGCAGGTAAAAAAGACGATGCTTATAAAGAATACAAATTTATTAAGCAATCATATTTATTTGTCTTTCTTATTTCTTGCATCTCAAACATCATTTGTGAAATTATTTAGTGTTGATTATTACCTGACGACTATTTTACCAATGTTACTCTTTGACGAACTATTTTGCGTTTTGGAAGGCAACCCTTATACCAACTAAGCCACATAATTAATTTAAACTTGGGAATAAGCAAAACCAGCACCAATGGAGTATAAAAGAAAGTTGGCGATAAGGCAGGGAAAAAAGACGATGCTTATAAAGAATACAAATTTATTAAGCAATCATATTTATTTGTTTTTCTTATTTCTTGTGTCTCGAACATCATTTGTGAAATTATTGAGCCTTGATTGAGCCTTGATTATTACCTGATGACTCTTTTACTAATATTACCCCTTGACGAACTATTTTACCCTTTGGAAGGCAAGAGTCTTATCAACTAGGCCACATAAGTAACTTACACTTACAAATAAGAAAAACCAACCCTAATAGAGTAGGAGAAAAATTTTGCAATAAAACAAGGAAAAAAGACGATGTTTTTAAAAAATACAAAATTTATTGAACAATCAGATTTATTTAACTTCCTTATTTCTTGTGTCTCGAACATCATTTGTGAAATTATTGAGTCGAAAACTCTCGGAGAGTAATTATTATTCGAGTTCCTTTGTTTTAAAAGAAAAAAACTTATTGGGGGAAAGTTTCTTCAATAACTACCCTTTGTGAATAAGTAATGTTACTTATTCCACAGATATTAATTAGTTTTCCCTTCAATACTTTTGCATGGACGAATCTAATTATAAGCTCGATAAAAGATTTTTCTTATAGCATGTAACATTTTAAAAGAAAATTATAAAAATGACTTTTTTTAAAGAAAAATTATATTCACTGTATTAATTTAAAAAAAATCAATACCAGGAAGTAAATTAAATTAAATTGAAAAAATGGGAAAATATACAAAAGTATAAGAGATCCCAAACTTTTTCACTGGCAGCCCCCTTGATATCTGAATAGATTGTTACAGAACTCCAATAAATATAAATTTTCTGTGGGAATTTTGTCTATTGAGTTTAAAAAATAAAACAAATATAAGGGTACAGGGCACTGTTTTAAAAAAAATAGATTAACTATCCGAAAAAATCTATTTTATTTCACCATCTTAAAAAGAATAAAGCTGCTTCCCTTTACCAAATAATTGATATTGGGGTCAATCTACAGGAGTTTATTTCTTACATGTAACTCCATCTCCACAACCGGTCTCTTTTTTTATTTTTTATGTATGTACTCGTACATGAGGGCTGAAAACCCCTTACCTTATAAGTGATTAATTTTTTTAAAGATGTATCTTTTATACCCTCTTTATAAATTCTCTCTAACAAATGAAACAAAAGTTGCACTCCCTGATGTCTCCCTGGGATACTCCCGTGAACCCCCGGAGGTCCGAGGACCCTAGTGTGGTAACCGCTGGAATAGTACGAGTATATGTTGATCCCCATATTGACTTTAGAAATGAAATTTGAAGTAAGCAAATGTATAATAAAAATACTATTATTTTAATGTTGCATAGATTCATAGACTTTGTGTAGTGTCAATGTAAGGAAAAAGACGGAATGATGATATAAAAAATTAATAAATGGATAAAATTTATGTTTGGTATTGTCGAAGACTTTCACAGGTGATTGTTTTTCGCAAAATGTTTTTGGAGTAGTTGACGTGTTGTATTTGCTTCAACGACGGCCAACGTTTCGAAGGCGTTGCAGTTGTTATCATCAGGGTGATGTCAAAAAAAACATAATGAAATACTGTACGTCGGCCATCATTGAATCCAACTGAAAATATCAACAACTCCGAAAAACTTTAAGAAAAAGTGAATATTAATATTAAGACGACCTCCGTGGCCTGGTGGTAAAACACTTGTCTGACGATCCGGAGGTTGCGGGTTCGATCCCCGCTGGAACCCAGATTTTTTTAAAATAGGATTCCAGTCTGGTTAACACATAGGGCCTATAAAAACCGCTTTCTGGTTGGTTGGAAGAGATTGCCACATGGCAATAAACTCGCCAGGATAAAAAAAATATTAAAATATATTGTGTTAAGATGAAGCCACGTTAAAATGGGTTGAACCTGTGGAAAAAATTATAAATGTAGTGAATAAACAGCACGGTGTGCGTGAAAGAGGTAGAGCGAAGAAAATGTGGCTGGATCAAGTCGACCAGGTTTTGATGGGATGTGCATTTAGAAGCATGAATAATCGAATATTGTGCGTAGCGAGTTGCAATTGTATGAAGAAAGCGAAAGTTGCATGTTGGATACAAATACTTGAGTGTTTTGTTTTCTTGGCGTTTTTCAAAAAGGATACACGTCTAGGTGATATAATATGTGAACAAAAAAACATAGTTTCAACAAATAGCCAGAGTACAAAATATTTCTTTACTCATTTAAATATTTCCTTTGGGTCAATAGACCGTACACACTTCTAATTAAATAAGCATTTAAGTAATAAACCAACATAATTTCGCCTGAGAATAGCCCGGGGACAGGAGGTAAAAACGTGTCACAGGGATCAATGATAATGGAATTTTTAATTATGTCAGCATCACGAAATTTTATAATTTTTTGACATTTATTTAAAAATCTAACGCCTAAGGTTGTAAAATAATGTTTTAAATCAACCCTTTAGCAGCCCCAGTAATCGCCGCAGATAGGATAATATTTTATAAAAATCTTCTTGCCGCATTCTCATAATTAGGACTTTTTTATTATATTTTTATATAATAAATCAGATATACAGTTTTTCTCATAAACATTCCCCGTATTTCATCCTTTTTACGTTGAATAATATATCTTAGTGGACGATTTTGTTATTGAAAGCTTTATGTCTAGTGAAGTGTTAAATTTTCTCTATAATACTGGATGGAATTGAGACGTAGAAGATTAACGAAACGAACGACATAAGAAGAAAATAGATATTAAACACACCTCCAAGATGTCGTCATCATAGTGTATAGTGCATATTGCTGCTAATTTTAAGTAATGCACAAAGCGCAGCAAATTCTCTATCTTAAAATATAACGTTTACTTTATAAGGAATGGTTGTTATAAATAAGATCTATTGCTCCGTTTACCTTATTCCCTATAGCTACTCTTCTTTCAATATCACTGTCATCCCACCCATCATCGTATACATACTGTCTAGATAACAAAACTCACATCTGTTCAAATTTATCCCTTCATGTACAATGACTGTCAAGTCATAATTTTAATTGAATATACGTCTCAAGGGGAGACCATCAACTCTGCAAGATACTGTGAGACCCTAAAAAAATTGCGGAGGGCGATTCAGAACAAGAGAGGCATGCTGACAAAGGGAGTCTGCCTGCTGCACGACAATGCCAGACCACACACGGCCAACGCCACGAAGGAACTGCTCGCCTCGTTTAAATGGGATGTCCTGAACCATCCCGCGCATTCCCCTGACCTAGCACCTTCAGATTACTATCTCTTTACCTCCCTGAAGCTGCACATGGGTGGAAAAAGGTTTTCAACCGACGAGGAGGTAAAGGAGGAGGTGGAGAAGTGGACGGAGGGGTTGGTGGGAAACTACTTCGAGGAAGGCATCAAAAAGTTGATACCCCGCTTTACCACCTGCATTGAGAGGAATGGCGACTATATCGAAAAATAACTTACATATGTACTACGGTAACCACGTAATTTTTTTGTTTAAATAAAAAAATTGTAACCTACAAAAATTCAGTATACTTACTTTCTGGATATGCCTCGTAGTTAACCCTTTCTTCCCTGTGATGTTTAACTAGTACACATTGCTTCTAAAAACTTTAATATCTCTATAAATATAATAAATACTGAGTTCAGATATTAGGTATTCCTCCGTAATACTCGTACATTTACGCATTGAATGAAAAAATAATATTAGTAATAATAAGCACTTTTCAGCCCCATCAGATATATTGTGTGAAAATCGGGAATAAATTCACCAATACAATCAAAAGTGTGCCAGTGTGTGACGTAGGTATATTCATTCTAAAAAAACTACTATGGGTGAGGAAGCGACGCTATTCACGCCTGACACTCACTCTACTTCGGTATATGGGAACGCAAGAAATAAAATCTCAGTTAGCTCGCTTCAGTAGCTTTCAGCCAATGAACGTCGGCCGATGTTTTTTTCATGTTTTCAGCAATTTAATTTCAATTACTATCACTTTTGGCTTCAATTTTAATTAATTTAAGCGTTTATCTATGAATATTCTTATTTTTCCGATTTTAAATCATTTTTACATGTGTATTGATGTGTATTGAATACACAGCACCGAAACGCGCGGATTTTTTAAGCATAGGAAGGGAAAGGTTAACCCATACATCTTCAAAAAAAAGTCACCATACCTGTATCATGCGCCCTGTGTGCATTTTTTAAATTTACAATATGAATAAATTCTTTGAAAGAAGTAGTTTCTAAAGTTATACTTTGTTAATGATAAAATAGTTTTACAACATAAACCATTTAACCATCAGATATCCCATAGGTTATTCAACTCATACCAAATCTCTTCTCATTATGCAGCTGCGGGATAACTTGGATATTTTGAGGTATAAAAAATACAAGTGTATGGAGTAAAAGTTTAAAAATATTTTACCCCAAGATAAGACGGTGTTTGCATAGGAATTTCATTATGATGGCGACGCTTGAATAATGAAGTTATAACTTTGTATGTAAAAATTGTTTACCACAAAAAAGCAGCCTGCAGGAGGAAAGAAACTCCACGCTAAGGAGAGGAACATAAAAGTTTTTCACGTTTTTATTAAATATTTTAGTTGCAGTAAGTATTCAGTATTTCAGTAAAGCATCCCTATTATATGGCATGTTTTATAGCGGATTCTCGGCTACGGTTTGTCATATTTGATCATAAACAGTGTTAACAAGCTGATGGTCGATTGCACCCAAAAGGACCCTATTTCTTTTTTTCTCATTTACACCTCACGTAACGTTAATATGGTGATCATATTTACAGAATAAAATGAAATTTCATATTTTTTTTATTTATTAAATTTATTGATCGAATATATCTCGCTTTCTTCGCGTTAAACTTTTTTTTCTCAAACTTTTCTGTAAATATTGTATGTTGAAATTTTGTTGCGTGTTTTTTTAGTGTAATGGTAGAGAATAATTATACGTATGCGTATTTTTTCTTTTTTATACTAAGGACTTTGATTACCAGAGCCTTGACCAGTCTCAAGTTTGTATTTTATTTGCGGTATGTATTGTGTTCATGTGCGTACTATTTTTTATATAATCATAATTATGTTTATATTTTTTACATGCGGACTCAGAATTCTAATTTAAGTATTACTCTTGTACACCTTTTTAATGGTCAATAAAAGACCGTACATTGGTATAAAATAACATCAAAATATAAAAATGACTAAACATTTTATAAAGCATCTATTGGAAAGCAAATTTATCTCAAAGACAATCAAGGGTGAATATGCAAATATGGGGTTTATAGTAACATTAGGTTTCTTGATTGAAAATAGCATTGAATGTGATTGTGGGGTTACATAAAACTAACATGTGCTAACTTGTACTAAAGTCGGGACTATGTACTTGAAAGAAGTCTGGTTAAAGATAGGGCGACATCTGTTGTCTCCTAATTGAGACGCATAGCATAGTTAACGATTGATAGTTAAGACATTGAAATTAATGAATAAGTAATATTTGAAGATTTTTTGCCACGGAGGACGTTAATGGCCTAGTTCAGGGATAGTGAACCTACTTCTTCAAGTATGTCAAAGAATATGCCTATTTTTTTTTAAATCTTCGTATGTCAGATAAATAAGACGAAAATAAAAATTTATCAGAGATATTTTTATTTTGACTATTTTCTTGTTGTGATAACAGCAATAAATTCGTATGTTTCATTTCAAAATGAAGTCTTACATTCAATGTACGTGCAATAAGAATACTGGGACACAAGACAACCCCTCTACCTCACGTTTGGCCGAAAACTTCCTGTTTTCTCGCTCACTCATATATAAAATGACAAACGTGCGTGAGCCATAAGCGACTACCGACGCGTATGCGTGTTGTATTAGAGATGGGGAAATAATAGTTCACTAAGATGAATGAATCTATTATGGTCGTTTTGTTAAATTATCTAGAACACTAGTTCGTTTTTTTAATAACTTATTGTTTGCTCAGTGAATGGACCAAAAACACGAATACGTTTTTCAGAAAAAAATCGAATTTTCCCGCGTGTCACCAAAAATTGTCCAAGTGTCACCAAGTGACACATATCTCATATGTTTCCATCCCTGGTTTAGATGGTTGTTAAAATTTACAGTCGGAAAAATTATCTCATGTAAAGTTGCGTAAGATAAACAAGTAACTAAAGTCATGTTATCTGTCAGACTTTAATGATAGAATTAACACCCCATCCAGCAAGGTTTATTTTAAGTATGTTGGCACACTATTTTTTAAGCATAAGGAGGAATTTAAGGATCTACTTTAATTTTTTTGGATAATTGAGAGGAGTAACATTAGATCCAACGATGCTGGAAACAAATTAAGCAACATCAAATTCATCATCGGTATCAAAAGTGTTATATCAGATCCAACGATGCTGTAAAATAACTCGGCAACACCTAATCCAAAAGGGTTACACCAGATCCAACAATTTTGGAAAAGAGTTCAGCAACATTAAATCCATCACCAGATTCAAAAGAAAAACATCAGATGCAACTATATTGGAAAATTTTCAAGTGAGCCAATGTTTCAATGTCACTTCTCTGAAATAATATGATATTAAGAATCTTCTTAAATATCCGTACATCTTCAGTCTGCGTACACTCATTGGTCTAGTTGATATGACACATATCTTCCAGCCATCTTCAGTCTGCGTACACTCATTGGTCTAGTTGATATGACACATATCTTCCAACCATCTTCAGTCTGCGTACACTCATTGGTCTAGTTGATATGACACATATCTTCCAGCCATCTTCAGTATGCGTACACTCATTGGTCTAGTTGATATGACACATATCTTCCAGCCATCTTCAGTCTGCGTACACTCATTGGTCTAGTTGATATGACACATATCTTAAATATCCGTACATCTTCAGTCTGCGTACACTCATTGGTCTAGTTGATATGACACATATCTTCCAACCATCTTCAGTCTGCGTACACTCATTGGTCTAGTTGATATAACACATATCTTCCAGCCATCTTCAGTATGCGTACACTCATTGGTCTAGTTGATATGACACATATCTTCCAGCCACCTTCAGTCTGCGTACACTCATTGGTCTAGTTGATATGACACATATCTTCCAGCCATCTTCAGTCTGCATACACTCATTGGTCTAGTTGATATGACACATATCTTAAATATCCATACATCTTCAGTTTGCGTACACTCATTGGTCTAGTTGATATGACACATATCTTCCAACCAGTTTTTTACCTAAGATCTTCCTTTATACAAATGGTTGCCTGTCAAATATTTTCACTTGGCCAAAAGTACGCCTATTTGTTCTACATGCAATGAAAATACAATACTCTAGAGGCAGCCTATTTTATGCTATAGGATAAGTTACTCTCAATGACCGATAAAGATAACCATGTCTATTTATCCGTTCCATTTTGACAAGAAAGAGAAAAATAAATTAAAACTAGTTAATAAAGATACATAAACAACCCTCACTACATATTAAAAAACCTTAAAATTTAAAAATTTGTAATTTTTGAGAAAATATTCCAGTCTGATAAGAGTTCGTTATGTAATAATACTGTCCTCGTGCACTTCTAACACGTACAATGGCGAACTGTCTGTTACTTCCTTCTCCAATGTTTCTTAACCGAATGGCTCGATTACCGATCACGAAGAAAGTATTGACCACTGGCCTTACCGTTCATATCCGTATCATGAATTATAGATACGAGTATATACTACGTACGCTCTTCTTAAATAAAATTATGATAATACATTTCATTATCAACCACAATTTTATTATTCCACTTTTATCATATAATGTAGTATACATTAACACTTTACAAACCGTTTCTCATGAAGGTTGATCAAGTTCAAAACTGCGGTGGTTGTCGGAACCTCGAATTTCATTAATACTCGTACTCAGGAATTTTTATCTGTCATAAAATTTCATCTTGTTTCGAGTTCGTTTACATTTCTCGTCATCTCATTTAAATGTAATATCTCCAGTCCATATATATATATATATATATATATATATATATTTATCAGGTATTTCTCCTTTTATGCAGAATAAAGGAGTCAACTTACCGACAGCAAAACACTGTTTATTTAATTTACGACACTTTCAGTTTTTTGAAGCTCCACCGTTGTGAAAGTGTTACCGTGAGGGAAGCAGGGCTGTAACGATTTATGTTACAAATTAATTGAAAATACCTTTTCACTTTAAAACGTCGAATTCGGTGACATACACTGACGACATATTTATGCCTCGTAAGTAAGACGCTTGACTTTCACCCGCAGGTTTGGAGTATAATTCTAAATGATTTAAAAAATCCAAGGTCCAAGTCTAGTAAAAGAGTTCGTCTGGTAAAAGAGTTCGCCTGGCAAAAAAGATCGTCTGGTTACAATACTCGCTTTGTTATTTTTTCATTTGTGATGGTGTTATCAACACATGCAATGACGAATAACAAATATTAAAGGACAATTTAAATAGCGCATGTTGAGAGAGCAGACTCTAATCAAGGGCGCTCTTACTTGGGATTCAAACCCACTATTATTGACAGATTTAAAATAAAACAAGTTGTATGAAGGGCAAGAGGATAGGAATATGGTGATGGTGACAGTTAGATTAGGAAATTTCCTATATCTACATATGTTTAGAAAAATATATTTGGTAAGAAAACCGCCGAAAATTTACCAAGGAAAAACTATAATGAAACCTTTTATGTCCTTTTGATATGTAATAGTAACACATTCAGCTTAACGTAGAGTTAAATGTTCATATTATTTTGCAACAACTTCTCAAAAAGGATTGATTTCAAGTTCCGTACTTACTTCAGTGGTTCTGAATCCAGAGTCTCGATAAATACGAAGACAATATCACATCCTGACCTTGTTCTTTAGTATATCCAAATCACCAATAAAAACCTTGAAGAGTACCATATGAAAAATACGGAATAAATTATAAGACGATCGTCTGTCTTTCTTTCCAGGAGTTTTGGATTCGATTATTTGTTTTTTTTTTTTTTTTTGCCATAATGGTTCATAAATCAATTTATTGATGAACCATTATACATTTCTGTGTGCATTTGTATTGAATGAGCGATTGTTTATTATTTGTATTGAATGAGCGATTGTTTATTATTTGTGATGAGTTTAACAAAATCACAATACAATGTGGGAGAATAGATTACGTGTCGTTGGTCCACGAGAGATGACTAAATAAGTCAATATGTGAGCTTAGTGCAAGGAGTTTCAGTGCGTAATATCTGATTTTCCCACTGGGCTCCCATTAACTAATAAAGCTTTACGCTATTTGGCTCGATTTGCAACTATTTGCTCGCAATGGTATATGAATCATTTGTATTTTTAACCCTTCCTTCCCTGTGATGTGTAACTAGTATACATTGCTTGTAAAAACTTTAATATCTCTATAACTATAATAAATACTGGGTTCAGATTTTAGGTATTCCTCCGTAATACATTTACGCATTAAATGAAAAAAGTAATATTAATAATATAATAATTAGCACTTATCGACCACATCAGAGATATAATATTTTGTGAAAATCGGGAATAAATTCACCAATACAATCAAACGTGTGCTAGTGTGTGACGTAGGTTTATTCATTCTAAAAAACCATTATGGGTGAGGAAGTGACGCTATTCACGCCTCACTCTCACTTAACTTCGGCATATGGGAACGCAAGAAATAGAATCTCAGTTCGCTCGCTTCTCTCGTTTCAGTAGCTCGCGGGCATCCATTTGAGATGGTTTCTTCGCCCGTTTTGTGAACGTCGGCCGATGTTTTTTTCATGTTTTCAGCAATTAAAGTTCAATTAATATCACTTTTGACTTAAAATTTAATTCATTTAAGCGATATTGGTTATGAATATTCTTATTTTTCCGATTTTAAATCGCTCATTTCTACATCTGTATTGATGTGTATTGAATATACAGCACAGGAAGCGAAAGGTTAAACGTGTTATGCAGTACGTCTTTACAACAAGGATGCAAAACATTCAGGTATTGGATTGGATCGTGGTTGTTATTGCGACAGGAGTTGGAGTGCTTGTACTTACAGAGGGGATAATTTGTTGCAAAGGTTTTAGTGAACTCTTCAGTGTGGTGTGTTTTTTTGTGATTGTGTGCGCGGCATTGTGGTATAAAATTTTTGGTATGTCTGAAATTATGAAGTATGAGGATGATACATACATGTAATGGAGTCTTATTGATTATCAAGTTAATGCTTAAAATAGGGCATTGGATAATCAATAACCTGAAAAAAACATCAACTTATTTTTCCATGTTTTATGTCCTTAGTAAGATACAGACAAAAATCTAGTTAATTCGAGACACGGCAAGTGAAAGGCAATAAACCAAGATCCATATAAACTGTGTGTCCGCTTTAAATAACCTATTGTTTGTTTATCTTCTATAATTAACATGTGTGTTTATAAAATTTCATATGAAGTATAAATAAATAAACAAAAAAAAATACTCAGAACAATGAATAATATTTTCAACTATTCTTCAATATTACTCATATAATTATGACACTGAATTGCTTTAGTATAGTTTTCAAATCCTAATAATTTTATTTTTAAACATTTATCCTATTCGTCTAGTTTCTGGCTAATTTTAAAGTTGTTTGAAAAAGTGTTTTATCATTTTTTTTATAATTTAAATAGAAAATTTGCCGCACATATGCCAGTCTATCTGAAATGTTAAGTTTTGCTCTTCCCATTTATGATTACCAACGTGACCTAATTGGTAAGATGCTCTTGGTCTAATTGGTTAGATGTTCATAGTTAATTGGTAAGATGTTCTTTGTCTAATTGGTAAGATGCTCTTGGTTTAATTGGTAAGATCTGGGTAAAAAAATCTGGGTTTCAGCATGGTTTTAAGTGTCTTACCACTCTAATACTAACACAATAAATATATATATATACTGCAAATTTCAATGGAAAGCCTAGTAGAAGAACGCCAAGGAGTGTTTGACTGGATCAAGTAAATGATATTTTGAAAGAATGGGAAGTGAGATAAATCGTGGAAGCTGTATGAAACTGTGTATGAATGTAGAAGAAGCTTAGTATATGGTTCTAGATAGGAATATTTGGTGCTCTATCATCTCTGCCTACCCCAGCTGGGAAACTAGGTGATAGAGTTTATGTTTGTACTTCTTTGTAATACTTCTCAAAAATGTGCCAATATTTGTCTCTTAAACATGTTTTTTTTTTGAGGAAAAAAATTAATCAATAATTAAGATAGCTATCAAATTGTTCTCAAAACATTGTTTGAATACCCGTTTTTAATCTGAAATATGTGAAAAAGACAATGCGTGAAAGTTAAGGGTGGAAAAAACAATGCGTGAAAGAGGTAAAATGAAGAAAACATGGTTGAATCAAGAGGACTAGATTTTGAAAAACGGTCAAGTGAAAAGTATGAATAATGTGAAGATGCGTGTTCGGGTATAACATTTTGAAGATCTGTCTCTCTGCCAGCCCCGCAAGAGACACGGCGTGGTGATATAAGTATATATGACATTAGGAAATAATGCAATTTTAAATAAAATGCACTTTTTAAGAAAAAATAATTGAGATGTTTCGGTGACATGGAAATAATGAATAATGAACGGTTTACAAAAAAAAAGTATATCCATAAGTAGTAAAAGAGGTACAAAAAGTTTGGGAATATCTAGAAATGCGTGGCACTATTAAAGGAATTAAATGTTAAAAACGAAAAAATACTAAAAACCTTGATAATATGAAAGTATGCATCAACAGGTATTTATACGTGACAGAAGCAAAATATGTATGCCAAGATAGAATGAAATGGATACCTGTTCTTTCGGCAAACCCCAACGGGGCCATGGCAAGATTATGGTCGTAATAAGAATGTTTTTAAATCGGATTTTTTATATTTATATTTTTTGAGACTACTTCTTGAACAAAATGTTTTTGAACTGATTATAAATTAGGCCTCTTGACATAAATAACGAGTGCAATATAAATACCTCCCGGGTTTGATATAATTGCTGCACAGACGTTAATGTATCAAAGTGGGGTGGTATTATGTCTTTGAGTAGCTCATATTTTACTACTTTAGTCATCTTCATAAAATTAAGTGGTGAGCATTATGCGTTCGTAATTGAAACTTATTTTTTAAAAGTTGAATCTGTCATCGCAACGCAGTTATTTTTTCGTGTGTATTTCAGGCTAGGTTGAAACACTATAATCCCTGACAGAAATACCATATTGTTATGAATTGCAAATTTCCGAGTCAAAGGTTTCGCTTGCCAAAAATTAATCGTCTGGTAGACTTCGCAATATTCATACACCAGAAATAGTACAAGCAATGAGAGTTGTTATCTTGACGAAGTTCAGCCCGTAAGCATGCTACCAATACAGGAATGTCTGATCGGAGTGCAATGAGATTTTTACATCCAGTCTATCAGTTCTGTACGTATAAAACGATGATTATTGAATAATTAAAAGAAAGCGACTGGGTCAATCGCACTGCATCTTATCAGGTTGAAAGCTTCTATCCGACACGAAATCGGGGCAATATCACCAGAAATTATCAGGAGACTAATTTGGAACGTTAGAGTGAAGATTCAGAAATATTCAGTAAAGAAAAGGAAGATTGGCATTTGAATGGTACAATTTTTAAAACACGACAAAAAACTTTATAAATATTACCGATTTATATTGCGATTTTGCAAAACGTCTATGACATTTTTTAACTTTTTAAAATATTTAATTCTATCGCAACCTGTATTTAGATTAATGACATATTTAGTTTAACTATGGATTGATGACAAAACATCTCTAATAAAATTCCATCCAGCGATACATCGCACTATTTTTTTATACCGGCTGTAATATATTAAAGTGGCCTTCTTTAACACCACCGTGCCCTGGTTGGTAGGACGCCTATCTTTCAGCTCGGAGGTTGCGAGTTTGATTTCCGTTGAAAACCTGATTCTTTTAAACAGGTTTCAGGCCTGGTTTTCACTTAAGGCCTCTTTAATATGTTTCTGGTTGTTTTAAAAAAATACCATATGAACTAGATTGCAATACAATACAATACAATGGATTACAAAAAGACGAGAAGATTAAATCTAAATTATTTTACTAAATAGTTATGGTTTCAATACATTAAAATGTATATATGTGTGTTAAATGCTATTACATGCTTATCAAAGTATACGTGTATGTTTAAAAGTATTTATTAATGCTTTTAAACATACACGTATACTTTGATATAAAAAGCAATAGTATGGTTAATGTTCTATGACAGTACTTCAAATAAATAAATCGAGAGTTAACCCCACAAAATGCAACATAAGAGGTCTAGAAAAATACATCTTTTGAAAAAACCACAATTTTTCACTACTTAGGCCACCCCTAGTTCGAGGGGTGCGACGAGGATGTTCGGGGAGGCTCTACCCTCGATCATAACGGTCCGTTAGACTTATACTATTATCTTAACTACTGTGTTCCCTTTCTCGCTGGACCATTTGCTTTTTATTATCTCACAGGTAAGAGGATTAACGGGGGGATCAAGCGTGGTGAGCCTTTCATACCGAATCCACAGGGTATTACTGAAATGCCTGAAAAAGTTCCAAGTGAAATATCAAGATTTTCAGTGAAGAACGATGATTTTTTTATTTATATAAATATTTTTCTTCATCGGGTATATTATTTAAAGAAAATATGGATGAATGTGACCAAAATAATCCAGTTATGACTGATAATTCTTTCTGTTAACAAACTAGCATTTTTATTTGTTAATGTTTGCGAAATTCGCAGATCAGTGTATTAATATCCATTGATGTTATATGACAGAGTAATGTAAAAAATAAAAATGTCAATGTACAGAATTGATTAGCATCCTAGCCCCAGGACCCATTTTCCACATAAATATAAAAATCTACATAATCATCATCATTATCACCATAACACTAACATATGCCCCTGTTGGGGTAAGCAGACATAACAGATCGTCCCTTCATTTTACCTTAGCATTCAAATTTCATTTCTGCTACGTCCATAAACCTAATCATACAGACTCTGAAAGGTTTTCACTCTTCTCAGTTTCAGAATTTGGATTAATAGGTTGTGACACGATTCTTTTCTAATGTCTCATACTTCATTCTTTTTAGATCTCAATGCTCTTTAATTTCAATCTGATTTATTTTCAATTTCAACGATTCGCCATCTCAATGCCCTTTAATTTCAATCTGCATAATTTTTTTAATGTCTTCATTCCTTATTCAATAACATATTATTTTACTTCACATTCCCCAAAACGCTCTTCTGTTCCTAGAGGCACTGATATTGTTCAAAGTTTAACAAATTTACATTCAATTAAAGAAAGGTTATATTTAAGGGTGGATTGAATATAGGAAGAAAGATATTGTAAAGGTTGAGTAGCAGATTCTCCGTAGACAGCATAACCAGTTTAATTTATGCCCATTATCACACGGTTATTACGTTCCTTTTGAAAAAACTTAATAACCCTGTGACATTAAAGTTTCAACCTTTTTTAATATAACGAAACAACACATCTTTGTACTTAGTGGGATACAAGCAAAAGCTTAGTTTACTGGGGACACGACAAATGAAAGGCATCAAACCCAGATCCATTCAAATTATGTGTCCAAAATAAATTTCCTGTTGTTTTTTCACAAATTGTGTATTTATAGAATTTCTTGTCATGTATAAATAAAAATAAAAACATAAATCTCTATCGGCTCTGATAGACATATTTTCGAAGGTTTGAAGTTTGACTTTAGCATCGTCGATATTGCAATGGTCATAGTATCTGTCCATATACGCTCTAACTTTTTCAGACCGGAAATTCTTGAACCCTAGTAGTATATTATTTTACTATATGTAACCGAATAGCCCTACCGGTTTAAAGGTTTTCCCTCATCATCAGGGGATCACAAACAAGTCTGAATTCTATTCGAACTCGTACCGACATACACACATCTAACATACGGGTTGGGGATTATGGGTAAAGGGAGACAAGATACAACTTCAGCAGAAGACAATTTCGTAGTCAGTACATCGGGGTGAACATCTGGTAAACAAATATATTCCTAGAATTTCACCGCTGCTCACTGAAGTTGTCTCCTGCCTCCCTCCACCCATAATCCTCAATCCGAATGTTAACCGTTAGAAATGTGTATCTCGGTACCAGTTCGAGCAGAATTAAGTCTTGTTTGTGCTCCCCTAATGATGAGGAGAAAACCTTGAAACCGGTAGGGTTATACCGTTACATAAAATTGAATAAACAGTGATAAAAAATATATAACGAAACATATTGGTTAAATGCTTTATTTAAGGGAATGTTGTTAGCATTAGACAAAGAAAAAAAATACAATTAAACATATCGGTTAAATGCTTTATTGAAGGGAATGTTATAAGCATTAGACAAAGAAAAAAATTACAACTAAACATATTGGTTAAATGCTTTTTAAGGGAATGTTGTTAGCATTAGACAAGGAAAAAAAATACAAGTAAACATATTGGTTAAATGCTTTATTTAAGAGAATATTGTTAGCATTAGACAAAGAAAAAAATATTAGAATTTTTATAATCAACCTTTTTGAATTGTTTATTTTTAAAACCACCATATATTTTGTTCATATCACATTCCCTCACATCCTGCTGAAAGAGATTGTCCATCCACATATTAAAATCACCCTTTTTATCTTGTCTCGCTTCATAAATACATCCACCCTTCTCAGCGCATTCATGGGATGATGAAGATTTTTTGATTATTCCACGGGAATCAGATATGTTACACAAAATAAAATGTGTTACTTAAATATGTGAACACTTTATATTTACGTGTAGACATCTTAATTATCGTACAAAGTTAATAAAGGCTTTCCAAACTGCACACAATTTAAGCGCGTAAATTGAACGTCTAGAAACCTCTTTTACTTAAGATTTTACAAAAATATATTCATTAACAAGGCGATATTTTTTTTTCTTCTCAATAATACAATTTCTTCGAAAACAACTACTTCTTAGTTAAAACTTTTTTCATTAATTCATCCCTTAATGAAATCAAGAGAAATGAAGTCTCATAGGAAAATTAAAACCAGAATGTGACATGATTCATTTATTCGTCTGGTACTCCTTAATAGTATATTAAATTCATGAAACAATGAACTGAAGTATTTTAATATCGCTGTTGGGCTTAGAGTCACTATAGAGTAGACAACGAACTCGTAGTATATCATGAAAGATTTTAGCAATACTTTCGCGCGAGAAAAGGCAACAATACGTGAATGTTGTTACGAAATTAACACTGACAGAATAAGATTTTTTCGTGTACCATCGGGAATCAAATACGAACCATTCGGGAAAAGTAAAGAATTTTATGACCTTTGCCACGAAGGTCGATAAAACGGCTTCAATTACAGTTAAAATTCAAGTAGCATTTTATATGTATTCGAATTAAGCCCCCTTAAAAAGAGTTTGATCTGCGAAAGGCGTTAAAGATATTTGTATCCTTTAAATATTTGAATTAGCTTCAATATTGTATCGCTAGTCATTTAATCATACAAGGTTTTTTTTATTATACCGTTTCTGAACTATTGTCACATAATGATCATTGTTTATAAAATAGTAACGGTACTAACTACTTACCAATGTTATAAGCACTTCTTTTCATTCTTTTGTATACATGATTCTACGTGATACATCTGTCGGGCTTATAACTATAAAGTAATTTCGTCCAACCAACCAGCTCGTTAGATAAATTTTATTGTTTTTACCCATGACAGATTTTACAAAAATACATATTATTTTAATTTTAAGTAAAAAAACAAATAAAGTACTAATATGTATCAGAAATGTAAGAACTAGAAATAAAGAATTGGTTCAAGGATAAAAAAGGGATCAAAGGACAACGAGAATGAAAGGATAATTTCTGTTAAATGTAAATAAGGATGGTAAATATCTGAAGAATCTTGAAAGTTTGTTCCGCAGTCACGCCGAGTAAACCGCAAATGAAGATGTTTAAAATGTGGTGTGATGTGTTGGTATGCAAAGGAGTCTCTCAACGCCTGATTGAGAACGTTCGTGTTATGAAAGAAACTGGATTTTTTTTGGCGACGAAATGAAGAAGTATTGAGATCGGAAAGCGCGCAAAAAATTAAGAAAGTAAAAGTTTTTTTTGTGTTATATCTTAAGCCATTTAAGTATATTTCTAAACCAGCACGTGATCAAAGTTCATGAGGTTAAACATGAATCGAATGCAAACGTTTTGGATTCTCTCCAACTTATTCAACATATCTTCGTTGGCATGTGTGTAATATACGTCACCGTAATCAAGTAATGGAGCATAAGAAGTTAAGACAGTAAGTATTCGACTAAAAACAGGAAAAAAGTTACGCATCCCATTAAAATAATGTTGATAGTCGTAATGAAAGATTTTGCGACTTGACACTGTGACGTGATTAAGTCAACTCAGATTTTTATAAATAAGAATTCCTAGATTTTTGGCATGTGATGAATACGGAATCACAAAATAATCAATTTCAACATGGGATAAATATTGGAAAGTCTACTATAGTAAACGTCAACTTTACATAACAATTGATTGTGATTTGTGAAAATTCACGAGTAGACTACTCTCTACGTGACGTCATAATTCATAATATCTGCAACAAAAAAAAACATCTCGAGGACGAAAGCTCATGTACAATTGAATGTCATCTGCATATAAATGATATGCATTGAGTCTATGAAGATTGAAAATATAATTGGTGAAAGTTCCACCCTTCACTTATTGTCTACGCTCATGCAAGTAGTTTTGGAACCATTGTAAGACGTGAAGTGAGATGTTCAAAAGTTGCATGTACTCAATGAGCAAGTCTAATTAGCTTTCATCAGTTTACATTCATAATTAATATCTTATGTTAGTATTCAATCATACAGCATCACTTTGTGTATTCTGTTTCTTTTATTTTACAAGATATTACGTTTTAATTTTATTCAGCATCTTTTATTCAAGTCTTTTTCCACGTCCAAGATTCGCTTTCAAACATTAAAGATGACCGTAAAATACATGTACTTCTACAAATCATCGTATTGATACCAATTTTGTGTTATGATATGAACGTATTTCTAGCGAAATTCCTTAATGAAAGGCACAGCTAATATATTCTTATTACACTTACCAAATCTAATATTTTATATGTTTTACTTTTATATATAATACAATTATGGTTTGGGTATGTAAAACAAAGTATTGAAGGAATACTAGAAAAACAAATATGCAGTACAAATGTGAGTAGAATACTATTACATGACAGAGAAAGACCAAAGTGTTTTGGATCAAGTAAATAATATTTTAAAAGAAAGAAACGTTAAAATATCAATTGTAAGAGCTGTATAAGAATGTGTATGGATGCAAAAAAGGCGAAATATGAGTCGCGATAGGAAAGTCGAGCACTATGTCTTCTTTATCTGCCCGACAAGATAATAACATGATTATATTTATATAAAAACAAAACAAAACGGTTTTAATACCATAAACTAATTGCAATTACATAACTGTTCTTTCCCCCTCTCAATTGAGTTAGTAATGTCTATCCCTTACATATATGCCAATTTCTTGTGCTATAGTCTATCAAACATGCCTTTTAAGATTGAGTATATTAGGAAGACACCTAAGACAGATTTTTAATTTGATGTCAAGAAATTTATAACAGTCCCTTTTTTATTTATTTAAAAGATCACATAAAGGAAATCAATCAAGATATTCACACAAAATAGATGATTTATAAATAATATTTACAATCAAAATCATAATTACCCTTGAACATTTCATGTGCAATTCAGTTGTCAGCAAATAAGTAAAACTGTAAAAATTATATAAAATCTATGGAAAGATTAACAAAAACAAAACATATATTCCTCATTAAACTCAACCACCATTATGCTTAACCCTTCCCTTACGGTGATAAAAATAATACGCGTGTTACGGTGTTGGGTAGTGAGTACGCAATAAAAAATTAGCAATTTTAAATCGGAAAAATAAGAAGATTCATAGATAATCCCCTTAATTAATTATAGTTGAAGTTAAAAATTATAATAATTGAGATTTATTTGCTGAAAACATTAAAAAACCATCTGGCACCGCTCACGGAACGGGCGTACGTCCAACCTATTTGCAAGCTTAGAAGCTACTAGCGGCGCGGAATACAGTCGCATACCCCGGCGCTTACGCATATGCTTGCGGCATTGAGGCAATTCAGGTTCTCGCAATTCAGTCTAGTATACAAGAGTGAAATGCGAATATAGTGTCGCGCTTCCCGCATACTATTCACCTATCATCAAGACGAGGCAGCGCCGCGTTTAAATGCGAATTTGTTTTCGATCTTTACAAAACACCTCGATGTAGTCGATAAACTCTGATTATTAATAATATTATTTTTTAAATCAATGCGTAAATATATTATGGAGGAATACCTAAAATCTTAACCTTGTATTTATTATATTTATAGAGATATTGATGGTTATTAGAAGCAACGTGTAGAAGATACCCAACACAGGGAAGGAAAGGTTAACGTAGACAGTGTTGAACTTAATATGTCCACATCCGAGTCAGCTATTATATTTTACTCTCACTGGTCCCAATATTACTTCTACTTTAACAAATCAGGTATTCAAAGAAAACAATCAGGAATTTTTAAATCAATACGTTCCAGAGTCGCAGGTGAGGAGTCCACAAGACTACTCAAGACTTTATAAATACATTTATTATCAAAGGTAAGTCTACGAGTCTCAAGCGATTGAATAAAAAAAGACACTGTACGATCAAAAAACATTTACCAACCCATTCATATTACATAGACACCTCGAAAATCATCTTAGGACCGACTCAACTAAACCAACGTACAATTTGCAGTGAGAGTTTTGTATAATAGGTTGCTTATAACTAATGACATATTGTATAATATCATCAATGATGATACATTATTGAATAGTTTGATTCGTTAAGAGAAAAGGAACGAGAGAACGAATGCTTTATATCCGACAGTTGATAGATTATCATATCTCATGTATTATAAAGAAAGTATTTGATTATGTAAAATGGTAAAAACTGTGGCACGTACTTCTAGACATGGGAGTACCAGTACACCTTGTGAGCCTTATTAAATCCCTGTACTAACATAGTTCTGCTACATTCAAAGTCAACAACATTAAGTTCAAATAGTTTAATGTGAAAACGGGTGTATGGCAAGGGTGCATCCTCTCTCCCGGTTTATTTAACCTTTATATAGGATATATTATGAGGAGAAAATGAGGTTGAAAACTGGGATCGTGGGATTGCTATTGGGGAAAGAAATCTGAAATATGCAGATAACATGACGTTAATATCCCCATTAGAGGAAAAAATGGCCACGTTCCTTGAAAAGGTGGAACACGAGAGTAAACTGCTGGGCCTGGAAATCAATAGGTCAAAAACTCTGACAGGATCAATAAAATACTCATTAGGAATCCCAGCAATCTTAAGGACTTTTCGACTATCTTATTAACATGATAATAAAATGCAAGACAATGACTGTATTTTGTAACATTCATCGGTTCTAAGTCACTTTATGACACTAACCATACAGTGAATCGAGGTCTGTTTGAAATATTCTTGAGTCATTCTAAAGAGCAATTACTGAAAATACCTTAAGAGCAGTGGCATAAATCAAATATGAACACTTTGTGATATCATAGCCTAAGACGTAAATAACTTTTTTTTTTATTAAATTTTTATATTTTAGTGCTAATACAACCGGCTAGTATCGAGAGGCGATCCTCTCTTAATGTGTCTTCAATGGCATGAGAAGATGTATGAATGTGAAAGAACCAAAATTAGTGAGCCGCGTTAAAAAGTCTGACAATTTTCATTTAATTATACTCCGATAGGGAAACGGTGAAATTTTGTGTTTTCATTATTTTTTTTCAATTAAAGCACTATTTGAACTGGTTGAATGTTTGAAATAGACGCCAAATTCACATACTGTCTCTATTGTATAATATCCTTAACTGTCCCGCCGTACCCTCTTATCTCGCCGAGAATTTTCAGCTTCTTTCCAATCATGGATTAGCGCTACGCTCAAACAGAGATGGTTTATTGGCCTTTCCAGTTCACCGCTCCTCTTTCTTTACGTCGTCCTTTACTGTCCATGCAGTGAGACTCTGGAATCAGTTACAAACCAATATAAGACTCGCTCCGTCCTTGGCATGCTTTAAGAAGAGACTGAAAAAAACTCTTAATTTCTAGTCAGTAAAATAACGTGTTTCATTCCTGATTTTTCTTTTCCTTTCCTCTCCACTATCCCTTCCTTTCCATTTGATTGATGATATCTCACTTTATATGAAAAATAATGTTCGGATGATTGTCCGTCTTTGTGGGGTTCGTGGGCATGTGCTTACGTATGTGTTATGGATAGTCATTTGAATGATTTATGCGACCATGTAACTTGCTTCATTTACTTTTGTCTGGTTGGTTGGAAGAGATTGCCGCCTGGCAATAAGCCCACCAGATTGTATTGCAATAAAAGTGTTAAATAAATAAATATTTTCTTACCTTAAAAAAGCTTAAATTATTTATTAATTATAATTTTTTTATTAATTAATGAATATTGGGGCCTACAACTTATCCGAACTATTTATTAAGATTTATTGAAGTGCGCGCCCGGGAGACAAAATTGTCTTCGGTCCCATTAATCGAGATTTTGAGTTTAAAGGCATGGAACTGGTTGTTCGTAATTACACATGAAAAGACAGCATCTCGCGCATACATTTTGCTCGTATATGTATGATTACCAGACTGGGACCCTTTTTCTTTTTAAATTTAACCCGAACATGAAATCTACAAGTAAATATCTAATGTCTTTCCAACTAGACTACAGAAGTCATAAATCTAAATATTACGTTTAAGTCCCAAATGAATAGATCCTTAATTAAATTATGGCTTGTCGACTTCTTATGTTTTGTAAGAAAATTATTACTTTTTTTTTATTATCCTCATCTAATCCTTCCTTAGAGGATCAAGGAGGTTATTAAGTGTTTACCAGAAGAAGCGTTTTCGACACTAAATCTCACCCCCTTCGTAGTCCTAATCCCCCCCAGGCCTGTGGGTCTCCTACCTTAGACTTTAATGTCCTTCCAGAGTTATAATGTCAACATAATGAGACCAGAAAGTGCCCTTGCCTTGGGATTAGACGACAAGCATTACTTGCATCTAATAATATTATAAAGTAATTTAATATACATTTAAAAAATGAGTAACTCAGAGCCGAGTTTTGATTGGACTCGCTATTTTGTAATTGGGAAAACTTTCTAATATTCAAAACTTTGAAGTTTTGAATTTTAGAAAGTTTTTTAAAATTCAAAACTTTGAAGTTTTTTTTCCGTTTGACAGAAAAAAAGTTAATCATATTATAGGTAAATACAAGAAATATTATTTTTTTAAATCACGGAAGTCTTGAGAGTATGAATGCTTTACATATAATACAAAAAAGTAGAATACAAAATCACATTTATACTCCTGAGGTCATATCAACCAGCACCTTTTCGTTCCCAATTTCTAGCAATTGATGTGAGGATATCTCAGCTGATCGATCGTTTTGCAGCTGGACACGCATTTGTCAAATATTTGTAAAATAGGAGTATTGTTAAGGAAATACAGAGATAATTGGAACTAATTAAATGTTAAGAAAAGAAAGAGATTATTGGTATTAATTAAATGTTAAGGAAATACAGAGAGATAATTGTAACTAATTAAATGGTAAGAGAAAACAGAGAGATAATTGTAACTAATTAAATGTTAGGAGAAGACAAATAGATAATTGGAACTAATTAAAAAAAATCTCCATTTCTACATATGATTTGATAGATTTTGAAATATAAACATAGAGATAAAATTAAATTCTATATAAAAAAGATACTTTTGATATTCCTACTGACGTTTTCCAGTCACTCTCAGCCTGTCACGTTCATTTTGTTGAGAACGAAGCAAATCTGAATCTGCAGAACGCAATCGCCGTGCTCGCAACCGTGCATCCTCAAGTCTGGCTGCACGTCGCTCTGCTGCTTCCCCAGCATTTCGATGAACTAAATCAGATCGATTGCACTGAAAAAGAAGAAAGAAAGTTAGAACAAAAACATATAAAATTGCGAAACATTAAAAAAGGAACTGAATAATATTGTTAAGTTCGTCGACGTCATTGTTCTTGGCGGCAAGAATAGCTCGTTCACTCAGCCAATCGTGATTCTTATAATTAATTTGAATATTGGGAAATACTTTTTCAACCAATTCTTCTTTTGACGTCACTAAATTGCGGAAGTTATGAGGCAATGAAATTCGTCCTAAGGTCATATCAACCGACACCTTTCCATTCCCAATTTCCTGAAATTGATGTGAGAATATCTCAGATGATCGATTGTTTTGCAGCTGGACACGTATTTATCAAATATTTGTCAAATAGGAGTATTGTTAAGGAAAAACAGAGATAATTGAAACTAATTAAATGCTAAGCGAAGACAGAGAGATAATTGTAACTAATTAAATGTTGAGGAAAGACAAATAGATAATTAGAACTAATTAAAAAAAATCTCCATTTCTACGTACGATTTGATAGATTTTGAAATATAAACATAGAGATAAAATTTAATTCTATACAAAAAAGATACTTTTGTTATTCCAGCTGACGTCTTCTAGCCACTCTCAGCCTGTCGCGTTCATTCTGTTGAGAACTAAGCAGTTCTGAATCTGTAAAACACGATCGCCGTGCTCGCAACTGTATTTGAGCCATTATTTGTCTGTTTCGCTCGTTCGCTTACACGAAATAATCTGTAAATGAACAATGTTTAGTATTGCGTGATCATATCCAATGCATTTTACGATATAATTTGAATTTAAATGAAAATCAATTGATACATCACAAATCCACCGCCAATTGCATTGAAAAATAAGGAAAAAACTTAAAAAAAAACGAAATGAAAGAATCCGAAACGTCGAAAATGCTATGTCACACACCTGTCAATGAGAAATGTTTAGTTTGCGTGTGTTTCTGCAGAGGGCGCTCCCATTATTTCGTGTGTTTTGTATACTTTTTTATATACAACTGTATATAAAAAATATATATAAACATGCTTGTATATGAATGCAACCTTTTGTCAAATTTTCAAACCAATCGGTGAAGAACTTTCGGAGATTAGAGATGTTCTTTTAATGAACATTTACATTTTTATTTATATAGATGCTATTGTTTGGTTTTTCTCGCTAGGATCAAAAACATTGCTGACTTCAGTTCATTTTTTTCAAGATGTCCATACTATTGAATCGGGTGAGGTTTGAGGACGAATGAATGAATTTAGTCAAACGTTCATCACTTTAATAAATTTAATAAGTCTCTTTTATTTCGCATTTCAAATTCTAAATTCAGGAAATTGAATGCATCCCTAATTAAAATTTAATGCATAAAATTGATTGAATGTATTCCAAATTGAATGCATCATAAAAAAAACAATAAAGTCATGGCACTGTTATACGATTAATTTAATTTGGATGTGCTGAAGGATACGATACGAATGAATGAATAGCAATACTTAATATTTTGCATCAAGTACCTATCACCTTATGTACCACATAATTCATTCGAAAATATATTCCAGAAAATCAAAATAAACGAATGAAACAAAACAAATTTTATTTATGCTGTATTGTGCCTCAAGCAGATCTCGAGATAAATATGGTTTGTAGAGTGGGTGTCTCGAAATTGAATGACACACAAATGGAATAAAAAAATATTTTTATCAAAGAACTCAATGTTTGAAGTATGTCTCATGTCAAGTATGCCCCCAAAACAAGTGTGTACCTGCTCAAAAAAGGGTACATATTGATAGGCAAATTGGCTTTTACAACATCCTTTGATAAGGGTCGTGCGCTCGAACCGATCGAATGGCTGAAAAGTTTCAGTTTGAACTGAAAGGAAATATTTCAGGACGTAAATTCACTCAAGTGGGATAGATGGAAAAGTTTTAGGGAAGATGGCAACTTTAAATAGTTAGGTCTCTGTGTGAGTTGACTGGTGGAATGGGTTGTTAAAATTTTATGTCATAGATTGTTTGAGATGTTCTTTGACATCTCAAGTGTTTTGAAATTTGTTTAATTAAACGTTAAAAATCTTAAAATATTTTTTTTTAATTATTTAACAAAGTAATATATAGTACAAACATTTGCCAAAGGCTATATACAAGGTTATATATTAAGAACTAATCTAATTTATATGTTATAACTATGAACTAACTTAATTTCGATAAAAATAATGTTGAAGTGCAATTTTATTAATTTTTGTTTTGAAATTAACCAATTTTAAATTCTTTGTACAAGTGAAAAAATATTTTATTTCACCAACTGATAGAAGGTAGAAAAAAACACGGTGAGCAGTGCCAAATATTTATGGAGTTTCGCGGGCTGTTTGTTTTAGATTGATTCTATCTTCCTCATGTTGGCAACACTATTTGTGATGTACATTTAAATTTTCAGGTATATTGGATGAGCAGTTTGTTTTTGACTGGCAAGTATTTACGTTGATTTTGCGCCCGTTTGTAATTTTATCAATTTTAAAATAACTCGACAAAGAATGTTTTTTTTCTGTTATTTGCGTACGCCAACGAAGAAAAAAAGTCTGAATTTTGGGTAAAAAAAACTCAAGTACTTGACACCACGATTAATACACCGCCTCATACTTCACTACTAATTCGTGAATTTTACACTTATACTTATACTGGTATGATGTCGCAGCCACCGTATTCACTAGACATGATCCTCTGCGACTTGTTCCTGTTCCCGAAGATGCAGAGTACATTAAAAGGACAACGTTTTGCGACCATACACGATTTCATAGAAAACAATTGCTAGACGAGCTTAAAGGCTATCCCAAAAAATGCATTTCACAAATGTTTTGCGTATTGGAGAATACGTTGACAAAATGGTATTTCATCTTACGGGAAATATTTTGAAGGGAACAATATTAATATTTACGATTAAATAAATACCTTTTGATAAAAAAAAATATTCGTGTTTTTGTTTTAAACCACATACGTATACGCAAACGAAAACAAAAATGCTCAGCACAACTGTGAGTAAACAGTAATGAAAGGCCTTTCAAATTGAGTGTTTTTTTTATTAAAATTTTTTAAATTCTTTAATAAAACACGTACTTTGCTTTGATTTAAAAAAACTTTCTATTGGTCATTGAAATATAATGTATTACATTTAAACACAATAAACAATACCCGCCAAATGTTTACCTCTTGCAGCTCCACAGATGTCCACTCTTTTGTCAAAATTTTCGATGACATTTTGGCATAATTGCGGTTCTAACTCACTAATAACGCGAATATTGTTTTCTTTCAGCTCAAGAATAGATTGGGGGTCATTCTTATAGATCTGGCATTTTACGCAATCCCAGAGAAAATAGTCCAACGGTGTCAGATCACATGATCTTGGTGGCCAATTAATATCACCGTTTCCGGAGATCATAATACATAAAATAATTCAACAATTTGAACGCGTTGTTATATTGTATACGACTCCATTTTTATAAATGTCATACATTACACTTCTCAAATGTCACAAAACCTAAGCAAGTTCGCAACGCCATCTGTGTTTTATCCAAGAATAAAAAAAAACGCTCAATTTGAAAGACCCGTTAGATCAAGCTGTTACTAGTTATCAATGATAATGCAAATACTAAAGCTCTTTACTCTTGATGTAACAAAATATATCTATCATAAATTAGATAACATTTTTAAGTAACAAGTACCCACGTTCTCCGTTTTGTACAGTACTTGTTATACTCACCACGAATAATGGGCATTTATAAATGGGCATAATTCATTATCAATTGTTTAACAACTTATAACATAGGACTTCTCCCAATTTCGTTTAATATAATGGCGTTCAGGACTAAATTTATGGTAGATTGTAGTACTGACGAAAATACAGAAACCCTTGTTGTAATGAGTTATAACCAGATTCTACGTATGAAACAGTACTAAGGTTATTGAAGCTGGTAAATAATCTGGGGTGTTATGTGTGAGAGTATGTTATGTTTATATTTTTCCAAATTTTTTAAAAATTGTTTTTGGTTTTAACTGTATTAACTGCAAATTAATTTTTTGTATTATAATTAACATGTATGAGTATTATATTAACATGTATGAGTATATGTAAAAAACATCTGGTGTCCTCACAATTGGGCTCGCCCCCCTATTGGTAGGGGTGTAATTTAATTAAGATTTTTTGAGATGAGCCCAGATCTTTTGGTGGCTCCTCTCTGAAAATTATGTTCTTTTCCATTGCTTTAACATATACGAGTATATACTTTTTTTTAAAGAATAGATATGACCGAAGTCTTAGATATCCTTATACCCTCGAACACTAGGCGGAAAAAGTGTCTGTGTCGTTCGAGGGGATTAGCATAGCGCGGGATTCGAAGCGACGACCATCTGCACGGAAGTCCAGCGCGTTACCTCCATACACGTATATCAATCATTTGAGGATATATTTTTATATAGTACAATATAATAAATCTATTATTTATTTATATGATTCTTATTGTTTTACTTTAAAAACTTGCATACTTGTAGTTGTTTAGTTGGATCTGTCAATCCTAAAGTTAATTTAAACAAGTTTTTAGTATATCAGTAAATACAAATTTATATATTTAAAAGAAATAGGCCTTCGAATAAAACTAATGATAAACCTTCCACATGTCATACCCGGTACGCCTAAGCATAAACAAAGCATACAAACATAGAAAACACTTTTCTCATATTTTACAGTTTTATTCAAATCTGTATGCAAAATAAGTCAAGAAATATTATGGAATATTGGTGTGAACCTCCGTGGCCAAGTTGATTTAACACTTGACTTCTACGATGTCATCTGATATGAAATTGTGAAAAAGGTAAAAGACCAGTAAAAGAGTTTTTTTTAAACTTACAAACTCTATACGTGTGTGAGTGTTGTGGACTCTACGTACGATATTATTTTATTACCAAGAAATGTGATTATGAAAAACGAGTTTCGTGTCTACTCCAGTAGTGGTTCTTAACCTGAAAATTCGATTATAGGGCCTTAGATAATGTTTTTTTTATTTAGATATGTCTGAATCATCAATTCGAATGAAATAAAGTGTACACTTATTAATAAATTATAATATTGGTGCAATATTGCGCATATCAACTTATAATTTTACGATGCAGATTTCGATGCGGTCAGGATAATGAAACTATAGACAATGCATTTTTGGGTTGTCCTTTATGAGACAGATTTGATTTACTAAATGCCATATTTTTAGCGCGTCCAATGAATGTTGAATTACTTCTTTCTTCGAGGAACTCATCCATTTATATATCTATTGTTCAATTTTTTGAGCTTAATCTTTAGAAACTTAGAATTATCTAGAATTGTCATTTTTTTAAATTGCTTTTATTATATTGACTCATATAATTGGATGATGTCTTTAATTTAGTGGCATTTATCATTCTAGTTTGAGTAGATTGCCTATTTAAAAACTTATGAAATTATTTTGATTTTCTGTGTGAAATAATTTCATAACAACTTTCATTAAAATACAATATAATGATTGAAGATGGAATCACCTGTGGTAAAATCCAAAATGTTGGGTTTGATGATCCGGGAAAGAGTTCAGTATTTTTTGAATGGTTAAAATCGGTGTTTATCTAACTGAAACAAATACTTCACTATTGGTTCGGTTCTTTGATAAGGGTTGTTTAGCGGTTTAAGGGATGCTGAAGGGTCTTCTCCTAAATTGTATGGAGATTGTTTTCTTTTTATCCTCTCAGAACATTTCAGTGTAGAGGGAGATTTCCTCTAAAAATAATGTATTTTTTTGTTCGGGGGTGTTTTGTTTTTGTTTACAAAATATTTAACCGTTTCCCTGATGAAGGACAACGTTGGACAGGAAACAAGATAAATTAAAACGCCACATGTGGTAGGATCGATTGATTGTATTTTGCAACCTTTATTTTCAATATTGGCATTTTACATTAACTTGAGGGTTAAGCATTTTCAAACGAATATCGTGTTTTTTTTATCGCTGAATATATAATATTCACATTTATAACGCTACTGAAAAAAATGTTTATTTTATCAAGAACGTGGTTTATAATTTGCTTTTATGGTAACTCCTTCAATGTTGACCGTGACTTTATTCAAAGTATTTCTTTGATAAAAGAAAATATTCTCATTTGTATAAATAGTCAAGTCATTGAATTATTTCATGAGAAAGTATGTTACTGGAGCGTGTAGGATTTTATACATTTTATATAATGTGTAGGATTTTATAGGATCATGTGTATAGTTTTATGGATGCATGTGTATTGTTTTGTGGATCAATGTGTACGGATTCATGTGTATTGTTTTGTGGATAAATGTGTATTGTTTTATGGATAAATGTGTATTGTTTTGCAGATTCGTGTATATGTTAACCATAAAACATTTTAAAACAGTATATAAAATAAATCGATTAAAAAATACTAATAAAAAAATATATAACCCAAATTTGAGTAGAAAGCGTGACACAGGAAGATCAAGGAAAGTATAGCTGAACCAAGTGAATTATATTTTATGAAAGAAAGAAACATAAAAAGTTATTTAAATCGTAGGAGTTATATAAGAAGATGTATGGGTCTATAATATGAAAATCTGACTCTCGATGTGTGTCGAAATAGGAAAATCTGACTCTCTCTGTTAGGGAAATGGTGTGATCGTATATAATCATCATCTTTGTCAACCAGGGTCGATCCACTGCTAGATGAAGGTCTCCCCAAGTTGGCTGCAAATAGTTCGGTTTTTTGCTCGTTGATGCCATGTGATGCTGCCATGCTTCCTGATTTCATCTATCCACCGTACTTTTGGTCTTCTTCTGGACCTCTTTATGCTTTTTGGGTACCATTGGATTATTTCAGATGTCCATCGGGAGTCTGACATTCTGGATACGTGTCCTGCCCATTGCCACTTCATTCTTTTGCACATCTTTATAACGTCTTCTACCTTTGTAATATTGCGAATCCAGGTGTTTCATTTACGGTCTCTTTTAGTATATCCCAACATTCATCTCTCTATGCCCCTTTGTGCGGTCTGGAGCTTTTGTGTGTTCTTTACTGTGATGGTTGTAGACCCTTCGCTTCAAGGATATTGGGAGATTACTTTTGAAGATGTTCAAGCGTCCAAATAAGCTCCATGCTAGTTTTGTCCTTCGTGCTATCTCCTCCGATATGCCACCTTCAAAGGAAATAAATTGGCCCAAATACTCATATTCCTGGACAAGTTTTAGCGGCTTTCTAAAAGTTAACTTTTCTATCACGCCGCATATTTTGCCCCTATCCATCTATTCAGCTTGTCATACAATACCCTCGATATCTCTTAACGTTTTTATATCTTATTATTTTTAAATATTATTAACTTCACACGGCCATAGTTTCTTTAGTTTTCATCTACTAAACCTATTTAAAGTTGAAATGTTTGCTGTTTTGTTGGTTTTTCTTCATTCATTCGTTCTACGAGTACATACCTAAATAATCTCAGTGTGCTCTTCTACGTTTTACTCAACATATCAGCTAAAGTGTACGTTCATCCGTAATCACTTTATTCCGTATTCTGTCATATATTGTCAGATTTGAATCTTAATGCGTATGCATAACAAAATTTGAAATTCTCATCTGTCGTAGAAAACAAGAATGTACATTGTAAAAATACATTTTAAACACTATAAGTGTAATAATATTATAAACATAACATTTTCTTTCCCCTGGTCTTACCCCATCTACCTGGGGTCGGCAATTCAGTCATGGGTGGTTAAATCCCCTACATTATCAATCATCATGTTAGTTTGTATTTTTGAAGCTGTATATAAGACCCCACTCTCTTATCATTATAAATTTACTGAGTTAATAAAATTATTTGATCACCCTCCTAGTTTCTCTAATCTAAGTTATTTTCCTCTTTTTTGTTACTGTTGAAGCCCCTTTATAATGGCTTGCTGACCA
Organism: Odontocerum albicorne; assembly: GCA_949825065.1. Lineage (NCBI taxonomy): Eukaryota > Metazoa > Arthropoda > Insecta > Trichoptera > Odontoceridae > Odontocerum > Odontocerum albicorne. The sequence continues at coordinate 9,175,990 of OX463855.1, forward strand.
CATCTGGCTCACATACGTTTTAGCAAAACATATAAAAAATTATTTCAATAACTGGTTTTGTATGCAAAATTCATCAAGCACCTTTGCATCGTATAAGCGCATGAGACAATATCGTAATGTAATACATTCATGTATGTGATATATGTACTCTTATAAATATTCGATGGGATAGTAGTTGGCTAACTTTTATTTAAATATTTGATACATTCAACGCACTGTAAAAAGAGTTATTTATTTGCATTAATATATTGAGAAAATAAACTAGCCCATAGTCGTGTTAAATTATGATTATAAAGTGGACATATATAATATATTATATGATTATAAAGTGTACATATATATGATTATAAAGTGTACATATATATGATTATAAAGTGTACATATATATGATTATAAAATGTACATAAATTACATATAAATAATGTGTGACTCTTTTTCGATCCAATCCACGTAATGTTTTTAATATTCTTATGTAGCCCTCAGCTGAACATGTTTGAAGATCCCAGCATCATTGGCATTACCATCCCAACTGTCTTTATTTTTGTGACATACAGTTTCTGTTCATAGCTTTTTAGTCCAGGTCTACATCTTATAAGTTTACTGGTTTTAAAAACTTAGCCTTATATCCTTACAGGCATTTTGGGACCACATAATATGGTATTTCCATCTTACACCTCAATTTAAGCCAATAGATATTAACTTTGTAGTTAAATCACTTCTTGTTTCTAGGTACTTGAAAAAAAAAATTCTAGGTACTTGAAAAACTCTATCTCAGAAAAGAAGGAAAACAACTACTCTATCAGATTTGATTAAATCATTGAAAAATTCAAAGAAATTCAGAATACCGCGACTAGTACGTGAATCTATAAAAAAATCTTAAGTAAATTTTCAATAATTTGATGACAGCTGGAAGTTATCACCTATATGCCAATCCACGTTCATATAAAACTTTTTTTTTCATGAATAGTCAAAACTTGGGTCTGTCAACAAGTACGTTATGTGATTATTTCAATAAGAACGCAATACCTTAAAATTACACGCCAACACTTAGCACTAGGTAGAGTTGCGACAAATATTTTCTGAAGTCATCAATCTCATAATGGTGATAGAAAAGTGTGAAAGGAAAAGTAAATATGACATATGGGTGAAAAATTAAAGATTGGAGTAAGTTGAAGAATCTGTAGCGACCGTGCGTGCGGTCACTGAACCCACCAAGGCGACCCTTGTCCGCGCGGTCATTGAACTCGCCTGTGGCCAGTGCGAGACGGCGCCGGGCGAAGGTCGCCCGCGAGGTCATTGAACGCACTAGTAGCGAAGAGCGAGATACCGATATATCTCTTGCCTCTCCTGCATACCGTAGTATGAAATGTATATAGAGCGTGCAACAATAACATGTGCCCAGCGGAAGCGAGATAGCGACATGTTCTGTGCCGTTCTATACATTATAAATACAGACGCTTACAATAAACTTTCTCTTTACTTATTTCGATCTCGACGACTTTATTCAAACAACCTCATCCTTCTATGCGAAACACAAGTCCCTAAAAATCTGCTATTTGATGAAAAAGTTAAGAAGGATATTGAACAGCATTTAACGCTAAGTAATAAAGTCAATGGGGCTCTAACATATTTATACAAAATTAGTTAAGATAATAGTCCAAAAAAGTATTATGATGCCAACTTTGATGTATGGGAGTAAAACGTGGGTATGAAAAAAGACTGAGAGGAGCCGAATAAATGCATTGAGAAGAATACATGGAGTTTCAATGACCACCTGGATATAGAATGAAGAGATAAGAGATGAATGTAAACTAAAGGTTGATGTCTTAAGTTAGATGCAAAATATTGTGTTAAGATGGTTTGGACATGTAGAACGAATACGTAAACGAAGACTTACAAAACAGATATACAGTGCAGACGTGAGTGTAAGTTGTGTGAGAAGAAGACCAAGGAAAGTATTGTTGGATCAAGTGAATGATATTCTGAAGAAAAAAAACGTCGTAGGTCAGAGAAATCGTAAGAGTTTTATGAGAAGGTGTATGGATGCAGAACAAACTACGGATGTGTATAGAGTTAGGAAAGTATGGTGCTCTATTCTGTCTCCGTTCTCTGACAGGGAGATGGCGTAATGGTATGTATCTATGCATCAATCTCGTGGAAGCACTAGTTAAGTGAAGATCACATCCGATTGACGCGTAAAAATTAGCAAAGCCTAAAAAAAACTAATACGCGATAAGCATAATTCCACAAGTCATCAATCAACATTTTATCAATTTTTATTCTGCTTGCTAAAAATCCAAACTCTCGTTAAAAGTTCAACACCCTTTTAACAGTTCAAGCATAAAATAAAAACAAAGGAAAAGTGCAATATTATAGACCACTTAAGCAAATGTTCATCATCAAACTTTTACGTTACAAGAAATCTATTGAAAGGTAAATAGTCTCACTCATTTCCCTCATCTACGCCGCTTTCAGCGGGGTTCTTGGAATATTTTAATACGCCATTACTATTCATGAACACCATTGAATACAAATGTTTTGTTTTTCTTCACCAGCCTCCCTCATTCTCTCTCACTCTCATTCTCCTTGCCTTGATCTTAGCCTCCTATAAATTCCCAATCCACGGGAATGCCAGATTATTCCACTTTCTTCGGTCTCGTTTCCTTTGCAGACGTTTATATCGACTGAATATCATTATCCACATATTTCCAATATATTCATAAGACAATATTTCATGAACTGTTCGTTCTCTCTATTTGTCTCTCTCCCTCTCTTGACTCGCGTCTGATTTCAGACGATGTCGAGATTGAATCATGAAATTTAATATTGTCACTTGGAAATATACGTTGACCTCCTTTTTGAAAATTGTTATGAGAATGGCTATAAATTTTAAAGAACCAGTTTAAGACTTAGATAAAAGTATTCACGCTGAAACAACGAGGAAGATATTTTATTGTGATTCCTTTCTAAGCACTAGAGATAGTGGCTCATAAATTCAAACTATCTCGGGGTTTCATCAAAATGTCATATTGGATTGTTTTATTTTTTACCCATTTTTTTTTGAAATAGAAACCTCTCTTATACTAAAGACAACTTTTTCTTCTTCTTCCCAGTGTCATGTCAGGTCCCTCCAACGTTAAATATCACTTGCGAGTGGATATCTTTGTCCCCGACAGCCCAAAAAAGATATCCAACGCCCCTTATGCCAATACAATCACGTATGTTGCGGAGCCAGGAGATTTGCCTCATGCCAACACCTCTTCGTCCTTCTATTTTGCTTTGGATGATCAGGTACAGTAATTTGTAATTTGCTCCTCTAAGTACATGACCCAAGTAGGACACCTTTCGGATTTAAATATTAGTCAGCAACTCTCTATTAACTTTGGCTCTTTGAAGAACCCTTGTGTTGCTGACCATATCCGTCCAGGGTATCCGTTGAATTCTCCGGTGCATTCACATTTCAAATTCTTCCAGTCGGTTCATACAATTAACTTTGAGGGTCCATGATTCTACTCCGTGCAATAACACTGACCAAACGTAGCATTTGAATAACCGTTGTCAAAGTTTCAAGTTAAGATTATCATCGCAGAATACGGTTCTCATTTTATTAAAAGCCGCACGAGATGATTCAATTCTGCACTTTACTTAAGTTTCTGGGTCGAGGTCTTCCACTAGGATACTTCCGAGGTATTTAAATTATTTCACTCTCTCTATATCAGCACTGTTTAATGTAAGACGTGCTCCTGTGTGATCCTGCCGGCCAAACACCATGAACTTAGTTTTACTCACGTTCATGTTCAACCCCAGCCTCAAACCGGCTTCATTAATTATATCTACAACTTATGTTAATATTTATTTGATTGTACTAGTCTTCATCATCGTTGGTGGGCCTCGTAGTTGAGGATTCTTTCACTATTCCTACATCAAGTCAGTTGGAAAGCAAAGCTGAACCATTGATTTTTTTATGGAGTGTGCCATTGCACAGCAACAAACTCATCGAATACACCGCTGTACTGGATCTGATTGCACACCGAAGTGAGACGATAGGAGCACAACGGCATATATTTTTCTTTTTTTTCAAAAATAATACATATCACCAAAGTCAGGCGGAAAAATGCCTGTATCGTTCGAGGAGAGTTAAGATCATTCAGCCAGAAGACTCATTTTGCAATAGTATGAGTAACACTATCTGTATTACACAACTTATGTTGTGGTATTGGTTTTAGAATGCCACACGATTGGTTCGCGCAGAGCGCCCAATTGTATTGTCATTAAAATACTCGGTGATTAGAAAAACACTACCATGTTGAAATTAGGAGTACGATTTTTCTCTAATGTAATGTATATGATAATTTAAAAATTTGGATAGCTTTGAATGTACTTTGTTATAACTTAAACTTTACTAGAATTTAGTATCACTCCATCCAATATTATTTTAAAACTTTATTATTTGGCATTGTAATTATAATACATTTATATGTTAAATAATCTAATATTCATTTTATTTTTATGCGCAATCTAATTAAAGCTGACGAACATTTTTACTTTATAATACTCGTACTTATATATATTTTTAATCTTGAAAAAATCTATTATTGTTATTTAATGTTTCCTAGAATCTGCCATGCCTAAAAAAATAATGTGTGAAATAAACTTACTTTCATTTTATTTTTATGATTGTTACAATTTAAGCTGACAGCATTTTTAATTTACAAAACGTGTGTGTTCATTTATATTCAATGTTTGAGCATAAAATATTATTTTTATATTTTTTTGCTTTTTCACTTCATTAAAAAAATTAAGTGACAAGTTTTTGCTAACGCACTGTTAATCAAATTATTGCATAATGAGTCTTCTGGCTGAATGATCTATAGCACAGCACGAGGTTCGAACCGACGACGTTCCGCACGGAAGTTCAGTGCGTTACCGCACGGCCATGCACCCTAAGGGTACTAATATATTACTGAAGATACGAATCAGGGTATACAGATAAGCAGATAACCTCACCATAACTGATGATAACCACCAAAGACTATCCTATAGTATCTCCTCTTAAATATTATTACCAACATTCATTCCCATGCTGTTAGGTAATGATGCCCTGGAAGAGGTAAAAAACTGAACATACTCGTACGTCGACGGCATTCTCAATTTGATAGTATATTTCTCGTGATTGAGTATATTTGTCTGGCATCTAACGGATAGAAGACTCTAGTGCGTGAATTAGTTTATTTATGTGCAAGATGTAGAACTTCAGCAAGCACACATTCTTCACAAATCAAACCCAGCGTTCCGATTGCAAGGATATTACTATTTCAAGCTGATCTGCAGATTTTATCTTCTTTCAATGGACAGATTATCCAAAGAACTGTTTTTAAATAACTTAATGGAACTATGAGAATTCATGATACTCAGTATATATACGAGTAAGCTATAAAAAAACATAAATTGTAATATAAAATCCATCAGGAATCGAACTTAAGGTACCCGCTGACTTAACGATTATGCTGTCATGGCCACTTGTTAGTAGTTAATATAATACCGATGCTGCCGGTGTCAAAAATAAAAAATCAGATTGCATGGTAGCTAACTGTCACTCATGCATAATGAAATTTGAGCATAAAGATTAAGTCAGCTTTTGGAGCTTTATACGATAAAATCTTGTATTTATTTGCATACATATTTTTTGCATTATTAAATGCATACATTAAAATGCATTCTTACTTCATTATTGAACATAAATTTTCCTATATTCCGTTTTTAAGATTTTTCGACTTACGTTTTGGTATAAAGCTATTACGTGAAATACCGTCGTCGTAGCTGGGCCTAGAAGTCGAGGAAACCCTTGCCACTCGAACGTCAATCTCTAGTGGCTCTTCCACGTCGATCAAGTTATTTCTTGCGAGAAAACAGCCCTAGATTTTTTTACCGCTGACAAAGTGTGGCAGAAATCTGAACAAATGGTAATGAAACGGCGCAATAATGGGGCAAAATTTTCCAGCCAAAGCCTCTGATCTTGTTCTGGGTCTGTCCAGTCTAATGTGGTCTCGTATTGTCATGCTGTGGAACGAAACTTTTACTGTTGACCAGCGCTGGATATTAAATTGTAAGATCTTTGTTCAAATTATTGACAATAGAGGTATATTAGGTAATGATGCCCTGGAAGAGGTAAAAAACTGAACTGAAATGCGTTCATTACGATTCTCTGAATCGGTCATAGTCTGGTTTTCGAACTATTTAAAGGGAAGACAACAATCCTGTAAATACCAAGAGCGTATATCTGAATGGACTGATCTCTCTGCAGGCGTTCCCCAAGGTGGAATTCTCTCTCCACTCCTTTTTTCTATATTCATCAACCCAATAACATCGTCTCTTAAATGTTCTTATCATCTGTATGCAGATGACCTGCAGATATATATTCATTTTGATCCAAATTTCTTTCACGCGGCTTTGAACAATTTAAATACGGACCTTCAATCGATCTCGGAGTGGACTGGGGAGCATGGCTTACTCATCAATCCTAAGAAGTCTCAAGCGATCCTCATTGGCAGCCCTCAGCTTCTCGGTAAATTCAACACTGACTTACTTCCTCCAATATTACTTGATGGCTCTATTATACCATTACATAAAACTGTTAAAAACCTAGGAGTGCTAATAGATAACACTCTCTCATGGCGAGATCAAATAAATGAGGTAAGCCGAAGGATCTTCTTCAGCCTTCATTCCCTTAAAGTGTTGCAAAGATTTCTACCAACTAAAACCAAAATTTTACTCGTACAATCTCTGCTCTTTCCGATTCTGGACTATGCGGACGTATGTTACTTGGATGTTACAGAGGAACAGCTGGACAAATTACAGCGTCTTCAAAATGTGTGCCTAAGATTTATTTTCAACCTACGAAAGTACGATCATATAACTTCATACCAGAAGGCATTGAACTGGTTGAATGTTAGAAATAGACGCCAAATTCACATACTGTCTCTATTGTATAATATCCTTAACTGTCCCGCCGCACCCTCTTATCTCGCCGAAAATTTTCAGCGTCTTTCCAATCATGGATTAGCGCTACGCTCAAACAGAGATTGTTTATTGGCCTTTCCAGTTCACCGGTCTTCTTTTTTCACGTCGTCCTTTACTGTCCATGCAGTGAGACTCTGGAATCAGTTACAAACCAATATAAGACTCGCTCCGTCCTTGGCATGCTTTAAGAAGCGACTGAAAAAACTCTTAATTTCTAGTCAGTAAAATAACGTGTTTCATTCCTGATTTTTCTTTTCCTTTCCTCTCCACCATCCTTTCCTTTCCTTTTGATTGATGATATCTCACTTTATATGAAAAATAGTGTTCGGGTGATTGTCCGTCTTTGTGGGGTTTGTGGGCATGTTCTCACGTATATGTTTATGGATTTCGTGGGGATGGATAGTCATTTGAATGATTTATGCGACCACGTAACTTGCTTCATTTACTTTTGTCTGGTTGGTTGGAAGAGATTGCCGCCTGGCAATAAGCCCGCCAGATTGTATTGCAATAAAAGTGTTAAATAAATAAATAAATAAATAAATATATTGTTACAGTTTGATCTAGTTCCAATGCCTCAAAGTGAATTATGTCTTCAATATTCCACCAAACACAGAACAAGACGTGTAAGCTCGATTTTGTGGTGAAGGTCTGATTTTGGTGTCGAAGGTATCTGGCTCAGAGAAGACCATTGTTTTTGGCACTTGATGTTAACGACAAGAATCCATTTCTCATCTCGGTCATTCTCGAGAAATCAGGACTAGCATTGAGATAACATGAAACTGTTTCTTCAAAGAAAAAAATATACTCTTTTACACAGACCTCTAATTAAAAATGCGTTTTTACGAGGTTACATCTTTACGGTATTTTTTTATGGCGTGAAGACTTGCATACTCACCCAATCCACTAAAAAAATAATATAATTATTTGACAGAGGGAATAACAACGCAAAGGTCTTAAGAGATATGAAAAAATAAAGAATTACTCACTTGCAAAGGAAAATATTGGAATACTTTAAGCACTTTATGAGAGAGAGAAAAAAAAGAATCATCCAAGTCATATTATATTGCAGGGGAAGATAGAAGGAAAATGAAGAGTAGGAAGTGTAGATAAAAGGAAAACGAAGAGTAGAAAGAAAAATAATTTCGTAGCTGAAGAACCTAAGAGTGGTTTCGCTGTAGGACAAAGACATTGTTCAGAGCAGCTGTAAACAAAGTTGAAAAAACCTATTATGATTACCAACCTCCAACGTGGAGAGAAACGTTAAGAAAAAGATTTTTTTTTCGGCACAAAGTATTGTCTTCTCTAGTTTTACTAGGAAGCAAATTTAAAAGAAGAAGAAAAAAAACACTTAATATTATGTAACGTGTGATGGTCTAGTTAAGTTAACACTTTTCCATGCTATATGTCCTCAGTGAGATACAGGCAAAAGCCTAGTATACTGGGGACACGACAAATGAAATCCTTTAAATTGTGTGTCCAAATTAAATTACCTCTGGTTTTTTCGCAAATTATGTATAACTTGTCATGTGTAACAATGAATAAATAAAAAAAAATGTATCTTCATTCTTTCCACATGCCCAAACCATCTTCGGAGAGTATCGGATCTAATAAAATGATCCCCAAAAATATTTTAGTACCATCTTTGATGTATAAAGAGTGACACGTGGATTATGAAAAAGTACGGAAAAAAAACGAATAAATACAGCAAAAATACGTGCACTTAGAATAATACAAAGAGTGATGATATATGACATAATACGGGATGAAGTGAGTAGGAATGAATGTGAACGTATGAAAGATTAAAGTATGAATGTGTAGGAGTGAAATATAAAAGTAAAAAAATAATGACATTTGAAACAATGATCACTCATGTGCCTTGTAAAATGCCTCAATTATGCCTACAAAATATTAAACATATTCGTAAATGAGATCAATTCTCAATGTGTTCAACGAAAAAAAGATATATAATTTTTTTATGCTATAAATAATATACAAAAATAAATAAAAATAGGTTTCTTGATGACAATATAATATTAACATATATTCTAAAACTGTACGCATATTTCAAGATAATGACGAAGAAAATACATTTACGGGAGAAGCTATCAAAATATCTGGGCTCATCTCTTAATATCCCCCAGTCGAGATACGCTATCACCAATGGAGGGCAAGCCCGGCTGCTAGGACTTCAGATGTTTTTCAGTCCACACCCTAGGTGATATAAAGGTGTGTGCTGAAAAAATGTGGGTCAAGTTTCTTTACTTTATACCTGGCTAATGATGATAAGTGGGGAGGACGGAGTTGTACAATATGAATCCAGATTTTTTAAAAGAATTTGATTAAAATTGTTTCTTGTGACACATGTGAAACATAAATTGACTTTGATTTTTTGTTGTTTTGCTTTGTTTTTATTAATAAACACCATTCATTATCAATAAACGAGGTTATTATTATTTATTATAGAATGTCAATATTCGTTTAACAAGGTTATTCCGTGAGTATATTTCGTATTTTATGAAGAAGAGTTTTAGCATTATTTTAAATTACATCACAAGAATATTTACATTAAGTTAAATTACAAGAATATTTACATTAAATTACATAAAAAGAATAGCAAATGTTTTCACATATAAAATTATGATATACATACATGATTCCATTCTTTTTTTTATATGTCGTTATTTATTTTTGTTATTTATTACAGAAAATTCTCGATTATTCGGGGTCACATAAATCGGGTTATGGATTAACCGAGACGGATAAAAATACAATGTTTAACAGCATTTTAAATAATATTTCGAAACGTTATAAAAAATTGAAATCTCTGCTGCACCTATTAATCTACAACCCAGTTTACGTGGCGCTGAATGATTGAAAGTCAACTTTATCACAACTATAGGATGTTGCAAATGAACCGGTTGTTTTTGAAGTTTAATCTCCTTGCTATTGGAATTTCGGGTTTGATATGTTAAGAATGTATGCTTACCAAAGTACAGTACCCGGCGGTAAGTAATACACATCGGGCTTAAGAAAGCGACTGTCAGCCATAATCGGCTAAATTCGGCTTTGTAGAGCGTTGTCTCTGTCATTCATACACCTGTTCCGTCGCGATTTGTTAGTCGTTGTCAAGCGATAGAGACGACGCTCTTCAAAGCCGATTATGGCCGACAGTTTCTTTTTTAAGCCCGTTGTGTATTACTTACCGCCGGATACTTGTACTACAACATGCACTTAATAAATCAATACACACACAGGTGTCTTACAATTATTACACTTGAAGAAATAATATTTTTTAAATATTTAAAAAAATTACATGTTGGATATTTAAATAATGTATAAACAAGTTTCGTTAAGATAAAAATTTGTGCTAAGGTATTATATTTAGCAAATATTTGTACCAAATATTACTTTGTTAAATAAAAAAAATAATTACACTCGATCACGAGGTAAAGCCTATCGGTACAAATTATTGTTCCTCTCGGTACAAAAACTATTGTTCCTCTCGGTACAAAACTCGAACAATTGTTCTTCTCGGTACAAAACTCAAACTATTGTTCCTGTCGGTACAAAAAGTATAATACTATATCAAGATGCACTGAAAAATGATTACCTATTTTTTTTAAAGGAATAATGAGGAAATATTATATTTTGATGTCATATTTCCACAGAAATAGAACATAGAAAATTTTGCAACGGTCTCAAGATCGCACGTCGAAGTATGTATGTCAATAAAATGCAAGGTTTAACTATGAGTACACACTGCAGAATAATTTAGCAATAAAAGCAGAAGAATGATGCCACCCTGAGGTCGTATCTCTGAAAACCCAATGGTTATGGGAAGCGGGTCAACGTTCCAAGTAGTCGACATCAGACCGATTTTGCTTGTCAAATTATATTAACTTTAAGTTGTATTTTGTTAACTTGGCTATAATTTTCAAACTTTTACATATATGAGGGAGCTTTGAGTTGCGAGGGGCAAATATTCATTTGAAATAAAAATGACTCAGTGAATTTCATTGAAACCTGAAAAATGAAGTTTATTCTGAAAAATGAAAATACTGGTGTTGGAGTATATGCTTCATACCACCCTACCAGCATGTAGATAAAGAAGCATAACATACGTTGGGCATGTTCCTAGAAATAATTATGAAGCTTGGTAAAGCTTGTGATTACGGAAACAGTTGAAGGAAGACGAGGAAAAGGAAGGTGTTCTATGATATATCATAAATGGATCAAACGGAAGAGTTGACAAGATTCTTTTAAGACTCTACGTTCAGCATGGTCCCAAAAATGTGAGGGGTGGAAACAGATGGTGCTCCAAGTTCGAGACATAGCAGAGGCCTACAACCCACAGCATTCTGCACATGATGGAGTTTTCTTTTTCAAATATTGTATAAAACTTTTGTTGCACACAGTGAAATCTAATAGATTTCTTACCATATTATATAATATCTTATATGTTACAACCAATCAAAAATATGCTTAAGAGGCGTGAAGTTAAAATCAAGATGGAACCCTTTAAAAATAAATTATATCATCAGGAACCTAACTTGTAACGCCCAAGTTGTAAGGCATCTTACCAATTATGTCGCGAAGGTTATCGTTGTCAATGTATTATTTAAGAAAAACGCTAACAAAGTGTTATGTATCTCAAGATAAAACATATATACGATTCCCATCCTTATTCTTATTTTCCTTGTGATTTATCTTTATATACTTTTTCTCTAATATTATTTTTATTTACAAAGTAGAAAGAAAGAATGTCACGAAGTCATGGTGATAAAAATTGTAGAAGGAAAAGTAAAAACGATATATGAGTGAACAGTCAAATGTAGGAGAAGTAGGGGAATTGTGGTATTTGAATTTTATTCACTCAGATGGTGTAAGAATTAAGAAGATTATCAATAAGAAACAAATGCGATGGGGCACTAAAATACACGTATTTATAAACGCGCATAGTATAAAATCTGTGAAGATTAAAGTATGAACGTTGATGTATTGTAGAAATACGTGCGCTGAGAAGAACACATGGGCTGATAGTGTATGACAATACGAAACGAAATGATTAGAGATTAATGTAAACTTAAAGCTGATGTGTTGAATAAGATGAAGAAGAGCACGCTGAGATGGTTTAGGTATGTAGAACGGATGAAATAATAAAAACTAACTAATCAAACGCAAGTGATAGACGTGGTAGAGGAAGACCGTATGATAGGCCTGGTAGAGGAAGATAGTATACATAGATCAAGTGATATTTTGAAAGAATGAAACGTAGAAAATTAGGGAATTTGTAAGAGTTGTATGAGAAAGTATATGGATGTAAAATAGAAGATGCTAAATATCTATTGTATGTTGAAATAGGAAAGTGTGCCCCTAATTTAACAAAGTAATTATATTTATTCAGTTTAAAACACAATCATGGGTGCCGTTAATAATTATGAAACCAACACTGGTACATACCACCATTCACTCTATTGTCTGCTGCTTCCCGTTTTTAATATCATATTTCATTAAGTATTCACTTCAAGGAACCATTTTTTTTTTCAAATATGCCGTTTGTTCTGCCTTCTACTAATGTATACGAAGTTGAACAAGAATAACTTAACGCTAAAATATGCCGGTTAAGTTTTTGCCTTTAATGCAATGGTGGATGTAAACAAGTGCATTACTCACGATATACGCCGCAGTCGGGACGGGTCGGCTATATTGGGTATTATATTATATCATATATGTGACTAGGATATTTGCTCGTGCCATTTGCAACTAAGCTTTAACTCTTTCTGAAGTCACAGAAGCCACATAGGCGTTTGTCTTACTTTTCTTTAAATTTAAAAGCTCTGAAAATATATTTTACAACACAACCTTTTTTCTTATATGAATTGCTGCTTTGTATATATTGAAGAGCATGGCTAGGAGACAATATTATTTTTAACCCCATCATCTGAGCATTTGCGTGTCACTGAAGCAGGCAAGAAATCCATCTAATAAAGCCAAAAGTGCTACTATCACATACCGGAAGATCTTTAAAATTCCCTATGAAGTTCATCATGTCTTGGTAAGTTTTCTGCGGATTTTTAACTAAATATGGTTTTCTAAATATTTGCATGTACAGGTAAGAAAAGGAACGGCGAAATTGCTATTGGGGGAAGAAAGCTCTCAAAGCTGAAATATGCGAATGACACGGCGTCAATTGCCACATCACAAGAAGAAATAGCTATGCTCTTCAAAAAGATGGGCATGAGAGCAAGCTCCTGGGCTTGAAAAATCAATATGTCAAAAAAATCAATATGTCAAAAAAATCAATATGTCAAAAAAAATCAATATGTCAAGAAAATCAATATGTCAAAAAAATCAATATGTCAAAAAAAATCAATATGTTGTCGCCAATATACCTTCGACGAGTCCTTCGATTCTTTGGAATATAGTATAGTGCTGGAGAAGTATGTTACAAATTCAATTTAAAGCAAGGCGAATTATTTCCTCCATTCTCAAAGAACATAGAATCACCGCCAAGTTGTCGACAATATACCTTCGACGAGTCCTTCGATTCTTTGGAATATAGTGCTGAAGAAGTATGTTACAAATTCCATTGACAGCAAGGCGAATTATTTCCTCCATTCTCAAATAACATAGAATTACCGCCATGTTGTCGCCAATATACCTTCGACGAGTCCTTCGATTCTTTGGAATATAGTATAGTGCTGGAGAAGTATGTTACAAATTCAATTTAAAGCAAGGCGGATTATTTCCTCCATTCTCAAAGAACATAGAATCACCGCCAAGTTGTCGACAATATACCTTCGACGAGTCCTTCGATTCTTTGGAATATAGTGCTGAAGAAGTATGTTACAAATTCCATTGACAGCAAGGCGAACTATTTCCTCCTTTCTCAAAGAACATAGAATCACCGCCAAGTTGTCGCCAATATACCTTCGACGAGTCCTCCGATTCTTTGGGCATATTACTCGTGATCAAGGAGATAGTTGGAGAGGTTTGTGGTTACTGGAGATGTGGAAGGATGACGCGCAGGAGGAAGAATTCCAATGCGTTGAACTTACCAAGTGAGATACGTAACTGGACTACCCTTCGGGCCGCGGAGTGCAGGGATGAATGAAGAGGAGTCGTCGGAGGCTATCGTGGGATTCACGATATTCAGTCATGAGCTACAAGATAGGGTGGATGGGGTAAGTACGCAATATAGTTGCCGCAGCCACCACCTTCCTTTACTTACACTCAATTGTTTTTAGAAGTAGGAATGTATGTATTCAGAGTAAGAACGCACTTGAGAGTGCTCTATAAACGCACATTTTTGGAACACTATCCTGCATGGGAAAAGGCAACAACATTCTCACACTCGTATTGCTACCATGCAAACTCGTTTACTGGACTAATACAAGTACCCGGCGGTAAGTAATACACGTCGGGCTTAAGAAAGAGACTGTCGGCCATAATCGGCTAACTTCGGCTTTGTAGAGCGTCGTCTCTGTCTCTAGAACTCTTGACAACGACTGACAAATCGCGACGGAACACGTGTATGAACGACAGAGACGACGCTCTACAAAGCCGAAGCTAGCCGATTATGGCCAAAAGTCTCTTTCTTAAGTTCGATGTGTATTATTTACTGCCGGGTATTGTACCTTATTTTTGGGAACTATCGTGAATCGAACCTAAATCTCTTGAGTGAAAGTCAAGCGTCTTACCAAGTAGACCATGGAAATTATCATGAAAAGGAAGATAATGATATCAAAAACCTTTCATAGACTTATTATGCATATTCAGTTTTGGCACATTACTTATAAATCATATAGATAAAGACATCTAACATATAGGAATATTTAATAAAGTAAAAAGCACTATTATTTAAGCAAAGAAGAGAGGCAAACTGTTTTTAAAGGTTAGCAATTTAGCCGGCATCTTGAAGGGAGGGTTTATGGAATGCACCATAAGCATCTGTGTGGCAGCGTGCAGCTTCAAACTAAAGGCGCGTTCACAAGAAGCGCCAACTTTATCTTAGTGTACACACGTGTTAATATATACGTGTATGCGCCTAGTCAGGGCTGTGCACTACATCTATGATGATCTGTGTTGCTTATTTAACAATATACTTATATTTTATTTACGAGTTACGGGTCGAATCCATAGTATGCTAACATTTAATTCCAGAGTAAATCAGTTGAGTTAGTGAAGACATTTATAAAAATACACTTGAAGGTATTGAATGGTGACGATGGTTTTATAAGGTTGTTTTAATTATCTATTAGTATTTACTCTTATAAACATGGTTATGCATTACACACATATGGCGAGCAGTACACAGTAATTACTACACAGTAATTTCTTCTAATCAATCAGATAATTTTAAACACATCAAACTGTTTTGATCCATGACAGATTTAACAAAAATGTATGCGTTTAAATTCAATTAAAAATATGAATGATCAATCTCTTAACAATAATGGTAGAAGGATAGGAACGGAATTCGTTTAAGGATAAGGAAGGGACACTGAAGAAAATAAGAATATAATGTTCGCTGGTTCTTAGTGGATTGGAGTGTTGTTCGTCTATATGGAATCCATGAGGAATCCAGAACTTTCTGATTATTGAAAGGAGTCCAAAAGATATTTCTGTGAAATCTTTATTCAAGAAAATATAGATTTTACGAGCTTTACTTAAAGCTTTACTTAAAGCTTTACTTAAAGCTTTATTCCACATTTTTAATATTTACGAGTATGTTTGGTTATTACTCGTAAGCGTTTGAAGAGATCAGTGCACTTGATTCTATGTATACAAATTACTCATAGGAAACATATATATTTGATTTAACCTTTTTACTAGGACATAAACATTTTATTTGTATCCTTCTTTGATTTTTATAAAGTTGGTAGGTTAGTTTTGCACATTTTTTTTTGTATTTTTATTCAAAATCGACGAGTTCTGTACTGCAATTTTAAGTTCGTTTAGTTTTTTTTTGCCTCAAATTGGGTGATTTCGACGTTTGTTACTTTTCATAATAACATATAGAACAAATTAACCGCGTAAATCGTGGGATCGGTGTATATACATACACATTCGCCCACTAACATATACACACATATGTACACTTTAGTATGGTTATGTGACCAAAGCTGCAGTACTAAAACTTTAAATTGGCCTCATGTTATATAAATTTTATAATAATATCTTTGTGGCCTTAATGGTAAGACAATCTACTTTCCCCCAGGGTATCGGGTTCAATTCCTGTTAGTGCCCGAAAAGAGAGACCCAGTCTAATATTTGATTTGTTTGGTAATAGTGCTTGTGCATCTTTGAAAGTCGTCTGCAAGTGTAATTGCTGTAATATTTTCAATAAGTGAGATGATGAACTATGACTTTACTCGTGTACTTAAGTTGTTCTAAACCTGAATGGTTGATTAATTAATGGGTATTAAGACAAAATCATCTCCCGGCTATGCTATTCAAAATATTCGCATCACCGATTGGGGTATGTTTAGAGGTTTAGGGATATGTCCCTTAAAGGTATATGATGATTATGATTGTTGATAAATAAATAAAGCACGTTAGATCGCAATGCGGAAAGAGAGAGTGAATGCTTTATTTGATAGTACGTAGGTATTTATAACATTTCAGAATAGGCGCGGGAGTGCGCCCGCGATATGATTCTACCTCGCTCCTGTAATGCAGAAATGGGCAATTGTAGTATTGTACATATCGTAAATAGTATTGTAGGTAACAATCTATTTACGGAACCGGCGAGACAGCGTGGTGCGTTCTCTCTCTAGTATGGAATGCGGCGCGATGCTCGGCCGGCCTCATGTCGGGCATGTGACCTTTGGACCGCTTACTATAATTTGTCGAGGTATCCGAAGGTCGTTTCGTCGGTCATTGGCCGTATGTATGCGACAATATTCAGCGACGACCGTGGATCCCTACAGAGGCATTGATTGAACGAAGTATAATTATAATTTAATTGAAATCGCTGTTTTGCGTCCCAAAATTAAATACTTAAAAATAGATATCTTTAATAGTTTAAAGCAATACTATATGATATGTACTTCTTGTGTAAATTTTCCAAAAGACACAGTGAAAAAGGCCTAGAACATTATTATCTTCTTTATTTACCATAATTTAAAAAAGCAAAACACATGTATATTATATATTATAAATCCAATCAAATCCACCAAAAATATCCTTTTTTAAACCCCTCTATTCAACCATTTCGTGACGTTAAAAAAATGTAATAATAAAGCTTTAGGTATTGAATAAACACTTCAACTTTGAAGTTTTCAGGTAGGAGAAGGGGCTTTTCTGTTTTCAAATATTGTCTCAAAGAGCTGATTGTGGAACAAAGCCAACCCTGACTCAAACCGTCCGCAGAAAGTGGTTCATTGTTAGTAGACTTTTATTCGTCTTGCGAGTGTATTTTTGCAAGCTTTTAGGGATGGGTATTTTCCTTTAGACAAAAGGAGGGGACCAAAAGATAAAACGAACATCGTTTCTAGCGCATTTTCTTAGCCGCAATTCTCCTTCAACTTTTGAAGTATTGTCTATTTTCGAAGGAGGGAAATACTCAATTTTTGACACCTCATTTGGTGTAACGCGGTAGATTTACACTTTAATGTCAATGGTTTGGTCGTTAGTTTTACTTCATTATTATGAATTCAATCTTTTGAATTAATCTATTTGAATTAATTTTGTCATTTTTTTATAAAAGTCACAAATGGAGATTTATTCTCAGTGTGTCTTATTTCTAGGAAGAGATACTTTTCTTTTGTTGTGTAGGGAATACCCACGTCCCTAAAATATTGTCAACATGCAGGGTCAACGACCGATGAATCAACCTCTGGATATGTACAAATGTCACATACCAGAACGTCAATACTGTTTACACGCAAATAATATTTACATCGCATTCCACGGTAGAAAGAGAACATATCACGCCGTCTCGCCGTTTCGACAATAAATATTCTACCCACTGTATTGTCCGCAGCGCTTGCGACCACCTCAGCATGCGCAGGAGTGAGATCGAGATATACCGTGGACGCATTCACGCGCCCCGTTCTGAAATTCTATATATACCTACTTATCGATGAATAAAGGGCACTTGTTATTATTCACTTGACCATTCGTCGCTGTTTACTATTTATCGATTATTCACTCTCACTTTTATCGCATTCCTGAATCGACGTATTTTATTTTAAATACAAACAAATCAAAATCATCACGACGTATCAAATTAAGCATCCCGCTAAATTGATGACCCCGAACGAAGAGGAACACAGAATTCGACTAAAACGAATATAGCGATGTCAACATCAAGATCATCAGCACGTCCTACTAGGACACACGCTAAAGTTGTCTATAGCTGATTCTGGTGGTGTATTTATCATGGCATTTAGGAAAATTCAGACTGGAATCCTTTTTAATAAATACTGGAAACCATCGAGAATTGACCTGCGATCTCAGCGATGAGAAAACCCCGCCAGGTTTTACTGTTTAAAACGAAAGTGTAATAACAATACAATTTTAAAATAATTTCCAAATTATATTCGCAAAGAATACTGTATTAAATATAATATATTCAACAACCGTTAAGTCAAAATATGAAACCCTTAATGAGAATATGATAAATATGATATTTGATCAGTTAAAAATACACATTACTAAACATTTTAATTGATTAAATGCAAATAAAAAATTCATAATTTTGAATGCAATATACCAATGAAATAAAGACTGTCAAAAGTATTGCACATGACAGATTCTTATCTCAAAGTTTTAATAAAATTAAATAAATAACATGACCTCCATGATTTTTTTGATTATAATAACACACCTGTTTGATTAATAGTATCCATTTTTATAAAAGAAGTTACCATATAAGTCTGGTTTTTACTTAAAACCTCTTTAAAATCTATTTGGCTGGTTATTAGAAATTTCCAAATGGTAATAAATCCCCTGGATTTAACTAAACGAAACCGTAATTCAATGCAAAATATTATATAAATACCCTATCTAAGATTTTTTTTCACATATACCATCACGACATTTCCATATTGTAGTAGTCAGAGAAGACATAGCGTTTGAGATATGCAAAGCTGCAAACGAAAATATGAATCCCTTAGTGTGTTTGAAACACTCACTCAAAAAACATTGATTCCCTTCAGTGACGTAGCGTGTTACATATACAAAATCACAACAGAAATATTGTTTCTTCAACGTCTTTTCGTAATTATCATCCCAAACCTCAAATTTTGCGAAATTTCATTCCTTTGGGTCAACACTTTTCAGTTTGAATGAATTTTTGGTAACAAAAAAAATATTTTGTACAAAAATGCTAAAATTATAATTCATTATAATGAATCATTCAATCTTGTGATAGAAAGGCATTTGAGTTAATTATTATGTAAAACGTAAAAACGTGCTAAATTTATTAGTAAAAGGCGGAAACTACATACTTTTCACTCGTAAATTGCCAAAGACGGCCCAGTTTACGAATATATGTACAAAATCGCTACAGAAATATAGTTTGTTCAACGTGTTTCCGTAATTTTTTGTCACAAACCTCACATTTTGCGAAATTTCATTTTTTTAGGTCAACATTTTTCAGTTTGAATGAATTTCTAAAAATAGCCAAAGACGGCCAAGTTTAAGAAAAACATGTACAAAATCGCTACAAAAATATTGTTTGTTCCACGTGTTCTCGAAATTTTTGTCCCGAACCTCATATTTAGCGAAATTTCATTATTTTGGGTCAATTTTTTTCTGTTTGGATGAATTTTGACAACCAAAAACAATTTTTTTGTACAAAAATGCTAGAATTATCAAGGAATCATACAATCTCGTGATAAAAACTCATTTGAGTAAATTATTATGTAAAACGTCAAAACGTGCTAAATTTGTATGAACATTTTTTAGTAAAAGGCGGAAACTTCATACATTTCACTCGAAAAATGGCCAAAGGCGAACAAGTTTAAAAGGCCAAAACTTCATACATTAACTCGAAAACTGGCCAAAGACGGCCAAGTTAACTAATATATGTAGAAAATTTGCTACAGAATTATTGTTTGTTTAACGTGTTTTTGTTATTTTCGTCCCGAACCTCAAATTTTGCTAAATTTCATTACTTTGGGTCTACATTTTTCAGTTTCAGTGAATTTTTGGTAACAAAAATAAATATTGTGTACAAACATGCTAGAATAATCAATGAATCATTAAATCCCGTGTGATAGAAACGCATTTGAGTTAACTATTATGTAAAACGTAAAAACGTGCTAAATTTGTAAGAACATTTCTCTTAGTAAAAGGCGGAAACTTCATTATTTTCACTCGAAAAATTGCCAAAGACGGCCAAGTTTACGAATATATGTACAAAATCGCTACACAAATATTGTTTGTTCAACGTGTTTCCGTAATTTTCGTCACAAACCTCACATTTCGTGAAAGTTCATTTTTTTAGGTCAACATTTTTCAATTTGAATGAATTTTTGGTAAAAAAAAAAAAATTGTATAAAAATGCTAGAATTATCAATGAATCATTAAATCTCGTGATAGAAACGCATTTAAGTTAATTATTATGTTAAACGTCAAAACGTGTAGGAACATTTCTTAGTAAAAGGCGGAAACTTCATACATTTCACTCGAAAAACTGCCAACGATGGCCAAGTTTACGAATATATGTACAAAATCGCTACACAAATATTGTTTGTTCAACGGGGTTTCGTAATTTTCGTCTCAAACCTCACATTTTGCGAAATTTCATTCCTTTAGGTCAACATTTTTCAGTTTGAATGAATTTTTGGTAACAAAAAAAAATATTTTGAACAAAAATGCAAGAATTATCAATGAATCATTAAATCTCGTGAAAGAAAAGCATTTCAGTTAATTATTATGTCAAACGTAAAAACGTGCAAATTTGTATGAACATTTCTTAGTAAAAGGCGGAAACTTCATACATTTCACTCGAAAAATTTCCAGAGACGGCCAAGTTTACGAATATATGTACAAAATCGCTACAGAAATATTGTTTGTTCAACGTGTTTTCGTAATTTTTGTCCCAAACCTCAAATTTTGCGAAATTTCATTCCATTGGGTCAACATTTCACTCGAAAACTGGACAAAGACGGCCAAGTTAACTAATATATGTAGAAAATTGCTACAGAATTATTGTTTGTTTAACGTGTTTTCGTAATTTTCGTCCCGAACCTCAAATTTTGGAAAATTTCATTACTTTGGGTCTACATTTTTCAGTTTCAGTGAATTTTTGGTAACAAAAATAAATATTGTGTACAAATATGTTAGAATAATCAATGAATCATTAAATCCCGTGTGATAGAAACGCATTTGAGTTAATTATTATGTAAAACGTAAAAACGTGCTAAATTTGTATGAACATTTCTTAGTAAAAGGCGGAAACTTCATTATTTTCACTCGAAAAATTACCAAAGACGGCCAAGTTTACGAATATATGTACAAAATCGCTACACAAATATTGTTTGTTCAACTTGTTTCCGTAATTTTCGTCACGAACCTCACATTTCGTTAAAAGTTCATTTTTTAGGTCAACATTTTTCAATTTGAATGAATTTTTGGTAAAAAAAAAAAAAATTGTATAAAAATGCTAGATCAATGAGTCATTAAATCTCGTGATAGAAACGCATTTAAGTTAATTTTTATGTAAAACGTCAAAACGTGCTAAATTTATATGAACATTTCTTAGTAAAAGGCGGAAACTTCACACATTTCACTCGAAAAATAGCCAAAGACGGCCAAGTTTAAGAATATATGTACAAAATCGCTACACAAATATTGTTTGTTCCACGTGTTCTCGTAATTTTCGTCCCGAACCTCATATTTAGCGAAATTTCATTATTTTGGGTAAATTTTTTTCTGTTTGGATGAATTTTTACAACCAAAAACAATTTTTTTGTACAAAAATGCTAGAATTATCAAGGAATCATAAAATCTCGTGATAAAAACTCATTTGAGTATATTATTATGTAAAACGTCAAAACGTGCTAAATTTGTATGAACATTTTTAAAGTAAAAGGCGGAAACTTTATATATGTCACTCGAAAAATGGCCAAAGGCGAACAAGTTTAAAAGGCCAAAACTTCATACATTGACTCGAAAACTGGCCAAAGACGGCCAAGTTAACTAATATATGTAAAAAATTGCTACAGAATTATTGTTTGTTTAACGTGTTTTCGTAATTTTCGTCCCGAACCTCAAATTTTGCAAAATTTCATTACTTTGGGTCTACATTTTTCAGTTTCAGTGAAATTTTGGTAACAAAAATAAATATTGTGTACAAACATGTTAGAATAATCAATGAATCATTTAATCCCGTGTGATAGAAACGCATTTGAGTTAATTATTATGTAAAACGTAAAAACGTGCTAAATTTGTATGAACATTTTTTAGTAAAAGGCGGAAACTTTATTTTCACCCGAAAAATTGCCAAAGACGGCCAAGTTTACGAATATATGTACAAAATCGCTACACAAATATTGTTTCTTCAACTTGTTTCCGTAATTTTCGTCACAAACCTCACATTTCGTGAAAGTTCATTTTTTAGGTCAATATTTTTCAATTTGAATGAATTTTTGGTAAAAAAAAAATTTTTGTATAAAAATGCTAGAATTATCAATGAATCATTAAATCTCGTGATAGAAACGCATTTAAGTTAATTATTATGTAAAACGTCAAAACGTGTATGAACATTTCTTAGTAAAAGGCGGAAACTTCATACATTTCACTCGAAAAACTGCCAACGATGGCCAAGTCTACGAATATATGTACAAAATCGCTACACAAATATTGTTTGTTCAACGTGTTTCCATAATTTTTGTCACAAAGTTAATTTTTTAAGTCAACATTTTTCAATTTGAATGAATTTTTGGTAAAAAAAAAAGAATTTTGTACAAAAATGCTAGAATTATTAATGAATCATTAAATCTTGTGATAGAAACGCATTTGAGTAAATTATTATGTAAAACATAAAAACGTGCAAAATTTGTATGAACATTTCTTAGTAAAAGGCGGAACAGCATACTTTTCACTCGAAAAATTGCCAAAGACGGCCAAGTTTACGAATATATGTACAAAATCGCTACAGAAATATTATTTGTTCAACGTGTTTCCGTAGTTTTCGTCACGAACCTCACATTTTGTGAAAGATCATTTTTTTGGTAAACATTTTTCAGTTTGAATGAATTTTTTGGTAAAAAAAAAATATTTTGTACATAAATGCTATAATTATTAATGAATCTTTAAATCTCGTGATAGAAACGCATTTAAGCTAATTATTATGTAAAACGTCAAAACGTGCTAAATTTGTATGAACATTCCTCTTAGTAAAAGGCGGAAACTTCATACATTTCACTCGAAAAATTGCCAACGATGGCCAAGTTTACGAATATATGTACAAAATTGCTACACAAATATTGTTTGTTCAACGTGTTTCCGTAATTTTCGTCACAAACCTCACATTTCGTGAAAGTTCATTTTTTTAGGTCACCATTTTTCAATTTGAATGAATTTTTGGTAATAAAAAAAAAATTTTTTGTACAAAAGTGTTAGAATTATCAATGAATCATTAAATCTCGTGATAGAAACGCATTTGAGTTAATTATTATATTAAACGTAAAATTTCATTATTTAGGGTCAAAACATTTCAGTTTTAATGAATTTGGCTACAACAAAAACATTTTTTCGTAAAAAAATTATTCATTGATAATTCTAGCATTTTTGTACAAATATTTTTTTTGTTACCAAAAATTCATTCAAACTGAAAAATGTTGACCCAAAGGAATGAAATTATGCGAAATTTGAGATTTGGGACGAAAATTACGAAAACACGTTGAACAAACAATATTTGTGTAGCAATTTTTTACATATATTCGTAAACTTGGCCGTCTTTGGCAATTTTTGGAATGAAATAAATGAAGTTTCCGCCTTTTACTAAGGAGAAATGTTCATACCAATTTAGCACGTTTTTTAACGTTTTACATAATAATTAACTCAATTGCGTTTCTATCACGATATTTAATGATTCATTGATAAATCTAGCATTTTTGTACAGAATATTTTTTTTTGTTAAGGGATTTCATTCAAACTGAATAATGTTGACCCCAAGAAATGAAATTTCGTAAAATTTGAGGTTTGGGACGAAAATTACGAAAACACGTTGAACAAACAATATTTGTGTAGCGATTTTGTACATATATTCGTAAACTTGGCCGTCTTTGCCAATTTTTCGAGTGTAATATATGAAGTTTGCGCCTTTTACTAAGAAATGTTCATACAAATTCAGCACGTGTTGACGTTTTACATAACAATTAACTAAGATACGTTTCTGTCACGAGTTTTAATGATTCATGGATAATTCTAGCATTTTTGTACAAAATATTTTTTTTGTTACCAAAAATTCATTAAAACTGAAAAATGTTTACCTAAAAAAATGATCTTTCACAAAATGTGAGGTTCGTGACGAAAACTACGGAAACACGTTGAACAAATAATATTTCTGTAGCGATTTTGTACATATATTCGTAAACTTGGCCGTCTTTGGCAATTTTTCGAATGAAAAGTATGCTGTTTCCGCCTTTTACTAAGAAATGTTCATACAAATTTTGCACGTTTTTATGTTTTACATAATAATTAACTCAAAGGCGTTTCTATCACAAGATTAAATGATTCATTGATAATTCTAGCATTTTTGTACAAAATTCTTTTTTTTTTTACCAATAAATTCATTCAAACTGAAAAATGTTGACCCAAAGGAATGAAATTATGCAAAATTTGACGTTTGGGACGAAAATAACGAAAACACGTTGAACAAACAATATTTGTGTAGCAATTTTGTACATATATTCGTAAAGATGGCCGTCTTTGGCAATTTTTCGAGTGAAAAGTATGAAGTTTCCGCCTTTTACTAAAAAATTTTCGTAGAAATGTAGCACGTTATTACGTTTTACATAATAATTAACTCAAATGCGTTTCTATCACAAAACTCATTCAAACTGAAAAATGTTGACGCCAAGGAATGAAATTTCATAAATTTGAGGATTGGGACGAAAATTACAAAAACACGTTGAAACAACAATATTTGTGCAGCAATTTTGTACATATATTCGTAAACTGGGCCGTCTTTGGCAACTTTTCGAGTGAAAAGTATGAAGTTTCCGCGTTGAACTAAGAAATGTTCGTATGAACATTTTGTATAAATTTAGCACGTTTTACATAATAACTAACTCAAATGCGTTTATATCACGAGATTTAATGATTCATTGATAATTCTAGCATTTTTGTTACCAAAAATTCATTCAAACACACCGCAACCCTTAAATTTTTCGAAATTTCATTATTTAGGGTCAAAACATTTTAGTTTGAATGAATTTTCACTTCAAAAAAACCATTATAATGAATCTTTTAATCTCGTGATAGAAACGCATTTGAGTTGATTATTATGTAGAACGTCAAAACATGCTAAATTTTTATGAACATTTTTTAGTAAAAGGCCAAAACTTCATACATTTAACTCGAAAATTGACCAAAGACGGCCAAGTTTACGAATATATGTAGAAAATTGCTACAGAATTATTGTTTGTTTAATGTGTTTTCGTAATTTTCGTCCCAAACCTCAAATTTTGCCAAATTTCATTACTTTGGGTCAACATTTTTCAGTTTGAATGAATTTTTGGTAACAAAAAAGAAATATTTTGT
Source organism: Odontocerum albicorne (assembly GCA_949825065.1). NCBI lineage: Eukaryota > Metazoa > Arthropoda > Insecta > Trichoptera > Odontoceridae > Odontocerum > Odontocerum albicorne. The sequence continues at coordinate 9,201,733 of OX463855.1, forward strand.
ACAAAAATGCTAGAATTATCAATGAATCGTTAAATCTTGTGGCAGAAACGCATTTGAGGTAATTGTTATGTAAAACGTGAAAACGTGCTAAATTTGTACGAACATTTCTTAGTAATAGGCGGAAACTTCATACATGTCACTCGAAAAATTGCCATTAACCCTTGCCGATCTGTGAACGGACAAGAGTGACCAAGACGTATATTTTATTTAATTTCTCGAAATATACTGCTTGCAGGGTCTTCATACTTTATGTATTCCTCATCGAAACCTCTTTGATTTGAATGATGTCATTACGAAATAAAATCATTAATAAATAACAACAGAAATGAATGATTTTAAATCGAGTATTGACGAAATGTCAAAACCCTCCGTATGACTCATTCTTTTTTGACAGTTAATATTTTACGAGTACATTCGTTCCAGGGATTGGTTACCAGTTTTATCAAACACCTGTGTGTTTAGTACATAGAATAGAAACAAAAGTTATTTCGTGCCCCAATTGCGATAGACTTTCTCCACAGGATTAAATTTTGATTTTATGATATGTTTGTCCTATTTTCAAATTTTGACCTATTTTCAAAGTGTTTATATTTTCCAAATGGCATATTTTATTGATTTGAATTTCGTGTTTGTTTTTATATTATTATTTTTGAATTTATATATTCATTTTATATTTTGTTAATATGTGAATTATTGTCTTAATTCAAATTATATTTTTATTGCCAAAAAATACACGCTACATTTTATTGTATAATTTTATGATTTTTTTTAAAAGGTTGGAGACCCTTTTTCAGTCATGCGCTTTGTGAACATTGCGCAGACCGAACGACGCAGTGGAAATATGATATTCTTATAGAAATGTCACCTCTCTGTTTGAACTCTTATTTTATCATTTCTTACACTTATTTTATATTATTCGACATTTTATTACATAATAAAATGATAATTATAGCTAGTTACAAAAAAAAACTAATAGATTTTGTATAATTTTAATTTAAAACATACATGTTTACTGTACCCTCAGTGTCCAACACCGTTACTGGCGTAATTTTTTAGCACAGTAAGGGAAGTGTTAACGGTCAAGTTTACGAATATATGTACAAAACCACTACAGAAATATTGTTTGATCAACGTGTTTTTGTAATTTTCGTCCCAAATTTTGCAAAATTTCACATTACTTTGGGTCAACATTTTTCAGTTTGAATGAATTTTGACTATTATTTAACCAATTTTTCATACAAAAATGCTAGAATTATCAATGAATCATTAAATCTCGTGATAGAAACGCATTTGAGTTAATTTTTATGTAAAACGTCAAAACGTGCTAAATTTATATGAACATTTCTTAGTAAAAGGCGGAAACTTCATACGTTTCACTCGAAAAATAGCCAAAGACGGCCAAGTTTAAGAATATATGTACAAAATCGCTACACAAATATTGTTTGTTCAACGTGTTCTCGTAATTTTCGTCCCGAACCTCATATTTAGCGAAATTTCATTATTTTGGGTCATTTTTTTTCTGTTTGAATGAATTTTGACAACCACAAAGATTTTTTTTTGTACAAAAATGCTAGAATTATCAAGGAATCATTAAATCTCGTGATAAAAACGCATAAGAGTTAATTATTATGTAAAACGTCTAAACGTGCTAAATTTGTATGAACATTTTTTAGTAAAAGGCCTAAACTTCATACATTTAACTCGAAAAATTGCCATTAACGGTCAAGTTTACGAATGAATGTACAAAATCACTACATAAATATTGTTTGTTCAACGTGTTTTCGTCCCAAACCTCAAATTTTGCGGTATTTCATTCCTTTGGGTCAACACTTTTCAGTTTGAATGAATTTTTGGTAACAAAAAAAAATATTTTGTACAAAAATGCTAAAATTATAATGAATCATTAAATCTTGTGATAGAAACGCATTTGAGTTAATTATTATGTAAAACGTAAAAACGTGCTAAATTAATTAGTAAAAGGCGGAAACTTCATACTTTTCACTCGAAAAATTGCCAAAGACGGCCCAGTTTACGAATATATGTACAAAATCGCTACAGAAATATAGTTTGTTCAACGTGTTTCCGTAATTTTTTGTCACAAACCTCACATTTTGCGAAATTTCATTTTTTTAGGTCAACATTTTTCGATTTAAATGAATTTTTGGTAATAATTTTTGGTGTTAGAATTATCAATGAATCATTAAATCTCGTGATAGAAACGCATTTGAGTTAATTATTATGTTAAACGTAAAATTTCATTATTTAGGGTCAAAACATTTCAGTTTTAATGAATTTGGCTACAAAAAAAAACATTTTTTCGTAAAAAAAATTATTCATTGATAATTCTAGCATTTTTGTACAAATATTTTTTTTGTTACCAAAAATTCATTCAAACTGAAAAATGTTGACCCAAAGGAATGAAATTATGCGAAATTTGAGATTTGGGACGAAAATTACGAAAACACGTTGAACAAACAATATTTGTGTAGCAATTTTTTACATATATTCGTAAACTTGGCCGTCTTTGGCAATTTTTGGAATGAAATAAATGAAGTTTCCGCCTTTTACTAAGGAGAAATGTTCATACCAATTTAGCACGTTTTTTAACGTTTTACATAATAATTAACTCAAATGCGTTTCTATCACGAGATTTAATGATTCATTGATAAATCTAGCATTTTTCTACAGAATATTTTTTTTGTTAAGGGAATTCATTCAAACTGAATAATGTTGACCCCAAGAAATGAAATTTCGTAAAATTTGAGGCTTGGGACGAAAATTACGAAAACACGTTGAACAAACAATATTTGTGTAGCCATTTTGTACATATATTCGTAAACTTGGCCGTCGTTGGCAATTTTTCGAGTGTAATATATGAAGTTTGCGCCTTTTACTAAGAAATGTTCATACAAATTCAGCACGTGTTGACGTTTTACATAACAATTACTAAGATACGTTTCTGTCACGAGTTTTAATGATTCATGGATAATTCTAGCATTTTTGTACAAAATATTTTTTTTGTTACCAAAATTTTCATTAAAACTGAAAAATGTTGACCCAAAGGAATGAAATTTCACAAAATTTGACGTTTGGGACGAAAATTACGAAAACACGTTGAACAAACAATATTTTTGTAGCAATTTTGTACATATATTCGTAAACTTGGACGTCTGGCAATTTTTCGAATTAAAAGTATGAAGTTTCCACCTTTTACTAAAAGAAATGTTCATACAAATTTAGCACGTTTTAACGTTTTGCATAAAAATTAACTCAAATGCGTTTCTATCACGAGATTTAATGATTCATTGATAAATCCAGCATTTTTGTACCAAATATTTTTTTTTGTTAAGGAAATTCATTTGAACTGGAAAAGATTGAACCCAAGGTATTAAATTTCGTAAAATTTGAGGTTTCGGACGAAAATTACGAAAACACGTTGAACCAACGATATTTGCGTAGCGATTTTTTACATATATTCGTAAATTTGGCCGTCTTTGGCAATTTTTCGGGTGTTATGTATGAAGTTTACGCTTAGTAAAAACAAAGAAATGTTCTTACAAATTTAGCACGTGTTGACGTTTTACATAATAATTAACTCAAATGCGTTTCTATCACGAGATTTAATGATTCATTGATAAATCTAGCATTTTTATACAGAATATTTTTTTTGTTAAGGGAATTCATTCAAACTGAATAATGTTGACCGTTTCGGTATTCGTAATTTCGTAAAATTTGAGGTTTGGGACGAAAATTACGAAAACACGTTGAACAAACAACATTTGTGTAGCGATTTTGTACATATAGTCTTTGTCAACTTTTCGAGTGAAAAGTATGAAGTATCCGCGTTGAACTAAAAAATGTTCGTATGAACATTTTGTATAAATTTAGCACGTTTTACATAATAACTAACTCAAATGCGTTTATATCACGAGATTTAATGATTCATTGATAAATCTAGCATTTTTGTAAAAATATTTTTTTTTTGTTACCAAAAATTCATTCAAACACACCGCAACATTTAAATTTTTCGAAATTTCATTATTTGGGGTCAAAACATTTTAGTTTGAATGAATTTTCACTTCAAAAAAACCATTTTTTCGTACAAAAATGCAAGGACCATTATAATGAATCTTTAAATCTCGTGATAGAAACGCATTTGAGTTGATTATTATGTAGAACGTCAAAACATGCTAAATTTTTATGAACGTTTTTTAGTAAAAGGCCAAAACTTCATACATTTAACTCGAAAATTGGCCAAAGACGGCCAAGTTTACGAATATATGTAGAAAATTGCTACAGAATTATTGTTTGTTTAATGTGTTTTCGTAATTTTCGTCCCAAACCTCAAATTTTGCCAAATTTCATTACTTTGGGTCAACATTTTTCAGTTTGAATTAATTTTTGGTAACAAAAAAGAAATATTTTGTACAAAAATGCTAGAATTATCAATGAATCGTTAAATCTTGTGGCAGAAACGCATTTGAGGTAATTGTTATGTAAAACGTGAAAACGTGCTAAATTTGTACGAACATTTCTTAGTAATAGGCGGAAACTTCATACATGTCACTCGAAAAATTGCCATTAACCCTTGCCGATCTGTGAACGGACAAGAGTGACCAAGACGTATATTTTATTTAATTTCTCGAAATATACTGCTTGCAGGGTCTTCATACTTTATGTATTCCTCATCGAAACCTCTTTGATTTGAATGATGTCATTACGAAATAAAATCATTAATAAATAACAACAGAAATGAATGATTTTAAATCGAGTATTGACGAAATGTCAAAACCCTCCGTATGACTCATTCTTTTTTGACAGTTAATATTTTACGAGTACATTCGTTCCAGGGATTGGTTACCAGTTTTATCAAACACCTGTGTGTTTAGTACATAGAATAGAAACAAAAGTTATTTCGTGCCCCAATTGCGATAGACTTTCTCCACAGGATTAAATTTTGATTTTATGATATGTTTGTCCTATTTTCAAATTTTGACCTATTTTCAAAGTGTTTATATTTTCCAAATGGCATATTTTATTGATTTGAATTTCGTGTTTGTTTTTATATTATTATTTTTGAATTTATATATTCATTTTATATTTTGTTAATATGTGAATTATTGTCTTAATTCAAATTATATTTTTATTGCCAAAAAATACACGCTACATTTTATTGTATAATTTTATGATTTTTTTTAAAAGGTTGGAGACCCTTTTTCAGTCATGCGCTTTCTGAACATTGCGCAGACCGAACGACGCAGTGGAAATATGATATTCTTATAGAAATGTCACCTCTCTGTTTGAACTCTTATTTTATCATTTCTTACACTTATTTTATATTATTCGACATTTTATTACATAATAAAATGATAATTATAGCTAGTTACAAAAAAAACTAATAGATTTTGTATAATTTTAATTTAAAACATACATGTTTACTGTACCCTCAGTGTCCAACACCGTTACTGGCGTAATTTTTTAGCACAGTAAGGGAAGTGTTAACGGTCAAGTTTACGAATATATGTACAAAACCACTACAGAAATATTGTTTGATCAACGTGTTTTTGTAATTTTCGTCCCAAATTTTGCAAAATTTCACATTACTTTGGGTCAACATTTTTCAGTTTGAATGAATTTTGACTATTATTTAACCAATTTTTCATACAAAAATGCTAGAATTATCAATGAATCATTAAATCTCGTGATAGAAACGCATTTGAGTTAATTTTTATGTAAAACGTCAAAACGTGCTAAATTTATATGAACATTTCTTAGTAAAAGGCGGAAACTTCATACATTTCACTCGAAAAATAGCCATAGACGGCCAAGTTTAAGAATATATGTACAAAATCGCTACACAAATATTGTTTGTTCAACGTGTTCTCGTAATTTTCGTCCCGAACCTCATATTTAGCGAAATTTCATTATTTTGGGTCATTTTTTTTCTGTTTGAATGAATTTTGACAACCACAAAGATTTTTTTTTGTACAAAAATGCTAGAATTATCAAGGAATCATTAAATCTCGTGATAAAAACGCATAAGAGTTAATTATTATGTAAAACGTCTAAACGTGCTAAATTTGTATGAACATTTTTTAGTAAAAGGCCTAAACTTCATACATTTAACTCGAAAAATTGCCATTAACGGTCAAGTTTACGAATGAATGTACAAAATCACTACATAAATATTGTTTGTTCAACGTGTTTTCGTCCCAAACCTCAAATTTTGCGGTATTTCATTCCTTTGGGTCAACACTTTTCAGTTTGAATGAATTTTTGGTAACAAAAAAAATATTTTGTACAAAAATGCTAAAATTATAATGAATCATTAAATCTTGTGATAGAAACGCATTTGAGTTAATTATTATGTAAAACGTAAAAACGTGCTAAATTAATTAGTAAAAGGCGGAAACTTCATACTTTTCACTCGAAAAATTGCCAAAGACGGCCCAGTTTACGAATATATGTACAAAATCGCTACAGAAATATAGTTTGTTCAACGTGTTTCCGTAATTTTTTGTCACAAACCTCACATTTTGCGAAATTTCATTTTTTTAGGTCAACATTTTTCAGTTTGAATGAATTTCGAAAAATAGCCAAAGACGGCCAAGTTTAAGAATATATGTACAAAATCGCTACACAAATATGGTTTGTTCCACGTGTTCTCGTAATTTTCGATCCGAACCTCATATTTAGCGAAATTTAATTATTTTGGGTCAATTTTTTTCTGTTTGGATGAATTTTGACAACCAAAAACAATTTTTTTGTACAAAAAGACTAGAATTATCAAGGAATCATAAAATCTCGTGATTAAAACTCATTTGAGTAAATTATTATGTAAAACGTCAAAACGTGCTAAATTTGTATGAACATTTTTTAGTAAAAGGCGGAAACTTCATACATGTCACTCGAAAAATGGCCAAAGGCGAACAAGTTTAAAAGGCCAAAACTTCATACATTAACTCGAAAACTGGCCAAAGACGGCCAAGTTAACTAATAAATGTAGAAAATTGCTACAGAATTATTGTTTGTTTAACGTGTTTTCGTAATTTTCGTCCCGAACCTCAAATTTTGCAAAATTTCATTACTTTGGGTCTACATTTTTCAGTTTCAGTGAATTTTTGGTAACAAAAATAAATATTGTGTACAAACATGTTAGAATAATCAATGAATCATTAAATCCCGTGTGATAGAAACGCATTTGAGTTCATTATTATGTAAAACGTGCTAAATTTGTATGAACCTTTCTTAGTAAAAGGCGGAAACTTCATTATTTTCACTCGAAAAATTGCCAAAGACGGCCAAGTTTACGAATATATGAACAAAATCGGTACACAAATATTGTTTGTTCAACGTGTTTCCGTAATTTTCGTCACAAACCTCACATTTCGTGAAAGTTCATTTTTTTAGGTCAACATTTTTCAATTTGAATGAATTTTTGGTAAAAAAAAAATTGTATTAAAATACTAGAATTATCAATGAATCATTAAATCTCGTGATAGAAACGCATTTAAGTTAATTATTATGTAAAACGTCAAAACGTGTATGAACATTTCTTAGTAAAAGGCGGAAACTTCATACATTTCACTCGAAAAACTGCCAACGATGGCCAAGTTTACGAATATATGTACAAAATCGCTACACAAATATTGTTTGTTCAACGTGTTTCCGTAATTTTCGTCACAAACCTCTCACATTTCGTGAAAGTTCATTTTTTAGGTCAACATTTTTCAATTTGAATGAATTTTTGGTAATAAAAAAAAATTGTTTTGTACAAAAGTGTTAGAATTATCAATGAATCATTAAATCTCGTGATAGAAACGCATTTGAGTTAATTATTATGTTAAACGTAAAATTTCATTATTTAGGGTCAAAACATTTCAGTTTTAATGAATTTGGCTACAAAAAAAACATTTTTTCGTAAAAAAATTATTCATTGATAATTCTAGCATGTTTGTACAAATATTTTTTTTGTTACCAAAAATTCATTCAAACTGAAAAATGTTGACCCAAAGGAATGAAATTATGCAAAATTTGAGATTTGGGACGAAAATTACGAAAACACGTTGAACAAACAATATTTGTGTAGCAATTTATTACATATATTCGTAAACTTGGCCGTCTTTGGCAATTTTTGGAATGAAATAAATGAAGTTTCCGCCTTTTACTAAGGAGAAATGTTCATACCAAGTTAGCACGTTTTTTAACGTTTTACATAATAATTAACTCAAATGCGTTTCTATCACGAGATTTAATGATTCATTGATAAATCTAGCATTTTTGTACAGAATATTTTTTTTTGTTAAGGGAATTCATTCAAACTGAATAATGTTGACCCCAAGAAATGAAATTTCGTAAAATTTGAGGTTTGGGACGAAAATTACGAAAACACGTTGAACAACAATATTTGTGTAGCGATTTTGTACATATATTCGTAAACTTGGCCGTCTTTGCCAATTTTTAGGGTGTTATGTATAAAGTTTACGCTTTTTACTAAGAAATGTTCTTACAAATTTAGCACGTGTTGACGTTTTACATAATAATTAACTCAAATGCGTTTTTATCACGAGATTTAATGATTCATTGATAATTCTAGCATTTTTGTACAAAATATTTTTTTTTGTTACCAATAAATTCATTCAAACTGAAAAATGTTGACCCAAAGAAATGAAATTTCGCAAAATTTGAGGTTTGGGATGAAAATTACGAAAACACGTTGTACAAACAATATTTGTGTAGCAATTTTGTACATTTTTTCGTAAACTTGGTGGTCTTGGGCAATTTTTCGAGTGAAATGTATGATGAAGTTCCAGCCTTTTTCTAAGAAACGTTCATACAAATTTAGCACGTTTTTACGTTTTACATAATAATTAACTCAAATGAGTTTCTATCACGAGATTTTATGATTCATTGATAATCCGAGCATTTTTGTATGAAAAATTGGTTTTATGTTAGTCAACACTCATTCAAACTGAAAAATGAGGATCTAAAAAAATTACATTTCGCAAAATGTGAGGTTTGTGACGAGAATTACGGATACACGTTGAACAAACAATATTTCTGTAGTGATTTTGTACATATATTCGTGAACTTGGCCGTCTTCAGCCATTTTTCGAGTGAAAAGTATGAAAAGTTGCCGCCTTTAACTAAGAAATGTTCATACAAATTTAGCACGTTTTAACGTTTTATATAATAATTAACTCAAATTCGTTTCTATCACAAGATTAAATGATTCGTTGGCAATTTTTCGAGTGATAAGTATGAAGTTTCCGCCTTTTACTAAGAAACGTTCGTACAAATTTAGCACGTTTTGACGTTTTACATAATAATTTTGTACATATATTCTTAAACTGGGCCGTCTTTGGCCATTTTTCGAGTAAAAAGTATGAAGTTTACGCCTTTTACTAAAAAATGTTTATAGAAATGTAGCACGTTATTACGTTTTACATAATAATTAACTCAAATGCCTTTCTATCACAAAATTCATTCAAACTGAAAAATGTTGACGCCAAGGAATGAAATTTCGTAAAATTTGAGGTTTGGGACGAAAATTACAAAAACACGTTGAAACAACAATATTTGTGCAGCAATTTTGTACATATATTCGTAAACTGGGCCGTCTTTGGCAACTTTTCGAGTGAAAAGTATGAAGTTTCCGCGTTGAACTAAGAAAGGTTCGTATGAAGATTTTGTATAAATTTAGCACGTTTTACATAATAACTAACTCAAATGCGTTTATATCACGAGATTTAATGATTCATTGATAATTCTAGCATTTTTGTAAAAAATATTTTTTTTTGTTACCAAAAATTCATTCAAACACACCGCAAACCTTTATTTTTTCGAACATTTTTTAGTAAAAGGCCAAAACTTCATACATTTAACTCGAAAATTGGCCAAAGACGGCCAAGTTTACGAATATATGTAGAAAATTGCTACAGAATTATTGTTTGTTTTATGTGTTTTCGTAATTTTCGTCCCAAACCTCAAATTTTGCCAAATTTCATTACTTTGGGTCAACATTTTTCAGTTTGAATTAATTTTTGGTAACAAAAAAAAAATATTTGGTACAAAAATGCTAGAATTATCAATGAATCATTAAATCTTGTGGCAGAAACGCATTTGAGGTAATTATTATGTAAAACGTGAAAACGTGCTAAATTTGTACGAACATTTCTTAGTAAAAGGCGGAAACTTCATACATGTCACTCGAAAAATTGCCATTAACCCTTGCCGATCTGTGAACGGACAAGAGTGACCAAGACGTATATTTTATTTAATTTCTCGAAATAAACTGCTTGCAGGGTCTTCATACTTTATGTATTCCTCATCGAAACCTCTTTGATTTGAATGATGTCATTACGAAATAAAATCATTAATAAATATCAACCGAAATGAATGATTTTAAATCGAGAATTGACGAAATGTCAAAACACTCCGTATGACTCATTCTTTTTTGACAGTTAATATTTTACGAGTACATTCGTTCCAGGGATTGGTTACCAGTTTTATCAAACACCTGTGTGTTTAGTACATAGAATAGAAACAAAAGTTATTTCGTGCCCCAATTGCGATAGACTTTCTCCACAGGATTAAATTTTGATTTTATGATATGTTTGTCCTATTTTCAAATTTCGACCTATTTTCAAAGTGTTTATATTTTCCAAATGGCATATTTTATTGATTTGAATTTCGTGTTTGTTTTTATATTATTATTTTTGAATTTATATATTCATTTTATATTGTGTTAATATGTTAATTATTGTCTTAATTCGAATTATATTTTTATTGCCAAAAAATACACGCTACATTTTATTGTATAATTTTATGATTTTTTTTTAAAAAGGTTGGATACCTCTTTTCAGTCATGTGCATTCTGAACGTTGCGCAGACCGAACGACGCAGTGGAAATATGATATTATTATAGAAATGTCACCTCTCAGTTTGAACTCTTATTTTATCATTTCTTACACTTATTTTATATTATTCGACATTTTATTACATAATAAAATGATGTTTATAGCTAATTACAAAAAAAAACTAATAGATTTTGTATAATTTTAATTTAAAACATACAGGTTTACTGTACCCTCAGTGTCCAACACCGTTACTGGCGTATTTTTTTAGAACAGTAAGGGAAGTGTTAACGGTCAAAATTACGCATATATGTACAAAACCACTACAGAAATATTGTTAGACCAACGTGTTTTTGTAATTTTCGTCCCAAATTTTGCAAAATTTCACATTACTTTGGGTCAACATTTTTCAGTTTGAATGAATTTTGACTAACATTTAACCAATTTTTCATACAAAAATGCTAGAATTATCAATGAATCATTAAATCTCGTGATAGAGACGCATTTGAGTTAATTTTTATGTAAAACGTCAAAACGTGCTAAATTTATATGAACATTTCTTAGTAAAAGGCGGAAACTTCACTCGAAAAATTGCCATTAACGGTCAAGTTTACGAATATATGTACAAAACCACTACATAAATATTGTTTGATCAACGTGTTTTTGTAATTTTCGTCCCAAATTTTGCAAAATTTCACATTTATTTGGGTCATCATTTTTCAGTTTTAATGAATTTTTGGTAACAAAAAAAAATGTTTTGAACAAAAATGCTAGAATTATCAATGAATCATTAAATCTCGCTATAGAAACGCATTTGAGTTAATTATTATGTACAACGTCAAAACGTTCTAAATTTGTATGAATATTTGTTGGTAAAAGGCGGAAACTTCATACTTTTCACAAGAAAAATTGCCAAAGACGGCCAACTTTACGAATATATGTACAAAATCGCTATCGAAATATTATTTGTTCAACGTGTTACCGTAAATGTCGTCACAAACCTCACATTTTGCGAAATTTCATTTTTTTGCGTCAATATTTTTCAGTTTGAATGAATTTTGACTAACATTAAACCAATTTTTCATACAAAAATGCTAGAATTATCAATGAATCATTAAATCTCGTTTCAGTTAATTATTATGTAAAACGTAAAAACGTGCCAAATTTGTATGAAAATTTCTTACTAAAAGGCGGAAACTTCATACATTTTACTCGAGAAATTGCCTAAGACGGACAAGTTTACGAATTTATTTACAAAATCGCTACAGAAATGTGGTTTGTTCAACGTGTTTTCGTAATTTTGGTCCCGAACCTCAAATTTTGCGAAATTTCATTCTTTTGGGTGAACATTTTTTAGATTGAATGAATTTTCAGTTTGAAAAAAAAATTAATATTCTGACAAAAATGCTAGAATTATCAATGAATCATTGAATTTCGTGATAGAAATTCATTTGAGTTAATTATTATGTAAAACGTAAAAACGTGCTTAATTTGTATGAACATTTCTTAGTAAATGGCAGAAACTTCATTCTTTTCACTCGAAAAATTGCCAAAGACGGCCAAGTTTACGAATATATGTAAAAAATCGCAACAGAAATATTGTTTGTTCAACGTGTTTTCGTAATTTTCATCCCTCACCTCAAATTTTGCGAAATTTCATGTTGTTGAGTCAAAATTTTTCAGTTTGAATGAGTTTTGACAAACAAGAAACCAATTTGTCGTACAAAAGTATTAGAATTATCAGTGAATCATAAAATCTTGTGATAGACACGCATTTGTGTGATAGAGACGCATTTGCGGTAATTGTGATATAAAACATCAAAAGCTGCAAAATTTGTTTTTTTAGTAATACGCGGAAACTTACATTGACGACCAAGTTAATGAATATATGTACAAAGTAATGATAGAAATACTTTTTGATGTACGTGTTTATGTTCCGAAATCTCTAAATATGCGATATTTCAATCTTCTGTTAAACTGAAAAAATTTGACCGACAAAAAACCTATTTTTTGTACAAAAATGCTAAAATTATCAATGAATAAAGAGAAAAGTACAGAAGATACGCATTTGCCTTATTTATTCTATATAACGTAAAAACCTTCTGAATATGTATGACCATTTGTTAGTAATAGATGAAAATTTCACACTTTTCACTTAAAAAACTGATATTGACGGCCAAGTTTACGGGTATATGTACTAAATCATCTCAAAATTATTGTTTGTTCAACGTGTTTCCGTGCTTTTTGTCCAAAACCTCTAATTTTGTGAAAATTCAATATTTCGCGTCAATATTTTCCAGTTTTATGAATTTTATTACTTTTGACTACCGAAAAACCAATTATTCGTACAAAAATACTAGAATTTTATTGAATTAAGTTAGAAGTATAGTTGAAACGCCTTTTTTTAAGTAATGATATAAAACGAAAAAAACCTGCTAAATGTGTATGAACATTTTTCAGTTTTAGACGGAAATTTTACACTTTTCACTCGAGAAACTGCCATTGACGACCAAGTTTACGAATATACTCGTATGTAAAAAATCATGATAGAAATACTTTTTTTTCGACGTGTTTGTGTGTTTTTGTTCCCAAATCTCTAAATTTGCGATATTTGAATCTTTTGGGTCAAAATTTTTCAGTTTAACAGAATTCTGAGCAACAAAAAACCTATTTTTGTACAAAAATTCTAGAATTATCAATGAAAAGATAGAAAAGTGTTGTTGAAACGCAGTTGCATTATGCATTGTATATTACGTAAAAACCTTCTAATTATGTATGACCATTTGTTAGTAATAGACGGTAATTTCACACTTTTCACTCGAAAAACTGATATTGACGGCTAAGTTTACGGGTGAATAAAATACCATAAAATTATTATTGGTTTAACGTGTTTCCGTGCTTTTCGTCCAAAACCTCTAATTTTGCGAAATTGCAATATTTTGCGTCAATATTTTCCAGTTTTATGAATTTTATCACTTTTGATAAACAAAAACAATTGTTTCGTACTAAAATTATAATGAATTTAGACAAAAGTGTAGTAGAAACGCATTTGCGTTATTTATTTTATATAACGTAAAAACCTTCTTAATATGAATGACTATTTGTTAGTAATAGACGGAAATTTTAATCTTTTCACTCGAAAAACTAATATAGACGGCCTAGTTTACGAATATACGAGTATGTATAAAATCACCACAGAATTATTATTTGTTCTACGTGTTTCCATGCTTGTCGTCCCAAAACTCTAATTTTGCGTCAAATTTTTCCAGTTTGAATGAATTTTATTACTTTTGACAAACAAAAAACAAATTTTTCATACTCAAATACTAGAATTATAATGAATTAAGACAAAAGTGATGTTGAAACGTATTTGCGTTATTTATTATATATAATGTTAAAACCATGTGTATGCGATCATTTTTTAGTACTCGACGGAAATTTTACTCGAAAAACTGCCATTTATTTTTATTTATTTATTATTACACATGACGAGAAATATACACAATTGGCGAAAAAACAACAGGTAATTTGATTTGGACATACAATTTTAATGGAACTATGTTTTTTTTGAACAGAAACTAGGTTTAGAACAATTTGAACGGAAACTAGGTTTTTGCCTGTATCTCACTGTGGATATTTAGCATGAAAAAAATAAATGGATACTTCTTTCCGATTTTTGATTACACAAAAACAAAGCCTAACAAACAGTGACACTCAACTACAACTGGAAACATCTTGCGAAATTCAACTCCTCAAACATCACTCCAGAAAGACCAAAAATATTCATCCCACAATATACCGCACACAATCATAAGAATAAAAATTAAAATTAAAACAAAATACACAGAAAATACACAGAAACACAAATACAAAAACAATCAAAATTAAAACAACGAGAAGAAACCCACACTTACGAGCTCACACAAATCTTATCCATTCGTCATTCATCCTAAAAGCACAAGTACTCAAAATCCTGTCGCAATAACAACCACGCTCCGATCGACTGTCTAAATGGTTTTCCTACCTTAACCTCTATTGAAGTCGGCACGCCATTGCATGTAATGGGAGCAAAATAAGCATATTGCCTTTGGGCAAAAGAGTTTTTAACTCTAGGGATGGTGAACATTTCATTAGTTGCCATGCGTGTCATGTGTGTCTGCATCTTCCCTTCCTCTCGATGGTAGTGCCAGAGAATGGATTTGAGATGTAAATTGGCTATGTTCAGGACCTGATACTCTCTGAAAAGCTCCGCCGTGGGATACCGGGCAGGAAGTTTATTAATTATTTTCACAATCAATTTTTAGGAAACCTGCAATATGTGTTTTTGGGTTAAAGTGCGTCCCCCCAAACTGATATACCGTAAAAATGTGCTGACTGACATAAGGCGAAGTATATACTTTTACGAATATTTTCACTGAGCACATTTCGAATCATACGGAATATGTATCCGAGTTTTCTGATTTTTGCGCTCAAAGTGTTAATATGGACCTCCCAACGAAGGAACCGATCAACATAAACTCCATTGACGACCAAGTTTACATATATACTCGTATGTTGAGTATCACGACAGAATTATTTGTTCAACGTTTTTTTCGTCCCAAACCTCTTATTTTGAGAAATGTTTTGCGTCCATATTTTCCAGTTTGAATGAATTTTATTTCTTTTGACTAACAATAAACCACAAAAAATCTACAAAAAATGCTAGAATTTTAATGAATCAAGATAAAAGTGTAGTATTGCGCATTGAAGCATTGACATTAATTGTGATATAAAATGTCAAACCTGCTTAATGTGTATGAACAATATTTAGTAATATACTGAAATTTCATACTTTTCACTCGAAAAACTGCCATTGACGACCAAATGTACTAATATGATATAATATATAATATATAGTATATACAAAATCACGATAGAATTATTATTTGTTCAACGTGTTTTCATGTTTTTCGTTCCAAACCTCTAATTTTGCCAATTTCAATAATTTGCATCAATATTTTCCAGATTGAGTGAATTTACCTTTTTTACTTACAAAACACTCATTTTCGTACATAAAAACTAGAAAAATAAAAGAATCAAGACAAAATTGTACAAGGAACCATTTTCGAGATTAATGTTATAAAATGTCTAATTTTGCTAAATATGTAAGGTCATTTGTAGGTAATAGACGGAAATTTCATATTTTGCACTCGAGAAACTGCCATTGACGTCACCTCAAAAGAATCGTAATATTATTTATATCTTGTTATTGAATATAAAATAAAAAACATTTTGTTACTTCTTTCATTGAATATATATAAATATTTAGTCGATTTCTTTCATTGAATATGTATAAATATTTAATCGATTTCTTTAATTGAATATACATATAAATATTTAGTCGATTTCTTTCATTGAATATGTCTAAATATTTAGTCGATTTCTTTCATTGAATATGTATAAATATTTAATCGATTTCTTTAATTGAATATATATAAATATTTAGTCGATTTCTTTCATTGAATATATATAAATATTTAGTCGATTTCTTTCATTGAATATATATATAAATATTTAGTCGATTTCTTTCATTGAATATATATAAATATTTAGTCGATTTCTTTCATTGAATATATACAATATATAAATATTAAGTCGATTTCTTTCATTGAATATATATAAATATTTAGTCGATTTCTTTCATTGAATATGTATAAATATTTAGTCGATTTCTTTCATTGAATATGTATAAATATTTAGTCGATTTCTTTCATTGAATATATATAAATATTTAGTCGATTTCTTTCATTGAATATGTATAAATATTTAGTCGATTTCTTTCATTGAATATATATAAATATTTAGTCGATTTCTTTCATTGAATATATTTATAAATATTTAGTCGATTTCTTTCATTGAATATATATAAATATTTAGTCGATTTCTTTCATTGAATATGTTTAAATATTTAGTCGATTTCTTTCATTGAATATGTATAAATATTTAGTCGATTTCTTTTATTGAATATATAAAAATATTTAGTCGATTTCTTTCATTGAATACATATAAATATTTAGTCGATTTCTTTCATTGAATATATATAAATATTTAGTCGATTCTTTCATTCATTCTCCGCTCCTACGTTTCAGTTGCATAAATTTTCCACTGCAGTGGGCATTAAGATTTTTTTTATAAACTGTCGAATATATTTTTTTAATAGTTTTTTTGAATAAGAGTTGGTAGAAAGAAAGTTCACGTGGCATGAAGGTCGGTTTTCAGATACATAAACGCGTATATCACCATACATATTTATGAAGTAGACAAAGGGACGGGGGACAAGAATGCTCTTACCGATTGTTATGTCTGTGGCTGTATTATGAATCAGATTGAATCAGCAATTTTTCCCAAAGCTTTTGTGAAGATATTGCAACCAAAAACAATTCGTTTATTGTCGTAGACAAGGGTGAACTGGGAAGGTTAAAGGTATTGACTTTCACTAAACAACTTTTAGTGAGATTTAGTTTTAAATGAGATAAATACATTTTTGAAACTTGATAGACTTTCGGTCTCACTGTAAACTTTTATCATTTATTGACATTCTCGTACATGTATTTATTATGTAATCACACTATTTTCCTACCAGGGTTGGTAGAGAGGAAAGATCACCGCGATTTCCTATCTCGACACCATTCTTCGTCTCTATAATATTCATACACCTTATTATAAAACTCCTACGATTACCCTGACTTTCTACTTTACCTTTTTTCAAATAATCATTCACTTGAATCAACTATACTTCCCTTGGTATTCCTCTACCCTGTGTTCAATTCACACTTGTAATCCATATTTGTTTTGTTAGTATTTCATCATTCATTCGTTCTACATGCTGAATACATCAACCTTAATTTCACATTTATCCTTCATTACGTAATTCCGTATTCCGTCATTCATTGTCACTTTATGTATTATTCATTACGTAATTCCGTTTTTATGTATTATTCATTACGTAATTCCGTATTCCGTATGTATTATTCATTACGTAATTCCTTCATTACGTAATTCCGTATTCCGTCATACATTGTCACTTTATGTATTATTCTCTGTACAAGTATTTCTACAGCCTTTTTCAACATCCAAGTTTCACTTCCATACTTAGTCCTAAAAGTCTGATGATCACAGCAGATTTGAATACTGTCGGGTTCAATTATATGTTTTATATAATTGACTTCGTTTTATATCACTACACACCGTACGACCCTTAACTCTTCTAGGATTTAAGAAAATATTATTTTAATAGCAGAATTCTTAATATTTGATTTAAATAATTAGATTGTTGGTGATGACTGAAAATTTTACTTTGACCGATTTTATTAAACAATAATGTTTTCTTAAAAGAAACATCAAAGCGGCTCTTTAACGAAATAAGTAAAACGACAAAACTTGAGGCATCAATCTGTACGATCTAAAAAATTAAAACTAATCAACATTAATTTAATAAACACATTTCCAAGAATGAAGGATATGAAGTAGAGATTGTTAAAGGAAGTAGAATGATTATATCAGCTATGATAAGTCTGAATAAGATATGGACTAACCAGTTTATAGTCAGAAGAACCAAAATTTGTCCAATAAAATATCGTATATTCTGTATGAAAAGGAACGATAGACAGTGAGAAAGAAGGAAAGAAACACGATAGATACCTTTGAGACATGATGTTGGTGGTGCCAAAAGTATAAGGCACTTAACTTATTGAAATAACTTACAAAATTAAAACATGCATATTTTTTTTATATATCAAATTGTTTCGTATTTCAAAGTAACTTTCTTTTCATTTTTTTTTTAATAAAGCTTTGTAACAGATTCAAACGATTGGAAAGGATATTTTTTTGTTGCAGCAGATCCTAATTTAAGTATTTCTTCAAAGTATATAGTGTTTTAATACATTTTCGTCGTACACAACACGAGCTAGTGGGTGCATTGTCATACGTGCGCAGCACGACTTAAAAAGTTCATTGTCATACGTACGCAGCACGATTTAATGGGTGCATTGTCATACGTACGCAGCACGACTTAATGGGCTCATTGTCATACGTACGCAGCACGACTTAATGGGTGCATTGTCATACGTATGCAGCACGACATAATGGGTTCATTGTCATACGTACGCAGCACGACTTAATGGGGTCATTGTCATACGTACGCAGCACGACTTAATGGGTGCATTGTCATACGTACGCAGTACGACTTAATAGGTTCATTGTCATACGTACGCAGTATGACTTAATAGGTTCATTGTCATACGTACGCAGCATGACTTAATGGGTTCATTGTCATACGTATGCAGCACGACTTAATGAATTCATTGTCGTATGACAATGAATTCATTAAGTCGTGCTGCATACGTATGTCGTATGACAATGAATTCATTAAGTCGTATGTATACACGCAGCACAAATTAATGGGTGCATTGTCATACGTACGCAGCACGACTTAATGGGTTCATTGTCATACATAGTAACGTATTCCTACCGACAAGTAAAATAAGACAAAGGGCGTATGTGAAAACCTTGGTAAATTTATTTAAAACAAAATCGGAGAAATTAGAAAATTACTTATGGAAGACTGGGATCTTACCAACGCAAGGAACTATCGATTATATCAAATATTTTTATTTTAATTATTTACTTCATAGTTCGTACAAGACGATAATCAGATATTTTCCTTAAAACTTGTACGCTTTTCGCCATAGAATTTTCCTGGTTATGTCAAAATAAATACTCGATCTCTTTTAGATTGTTATGTAATTTATAATTCAAGAATGTTCAGGTAACACAAGATTAATTTAAGTCTTAACACGTTTATGACAACGACAATGTGGCTTCCGTGTCGACTAGCGATGTGATCCCGTTACTTGTGATGTGAATATAAAGGTATTATTTTAAATTCCTAATTATACGAGTATATTATATTAATCATTTTCCGATAAATAAGTCAAAGTGCAGTCGTAGAAGAAAAGGCAACAGGCCGAGCCTAGTTCCAACTCCACGCGTTCATGCTCGTACGTCATTTGATAGAAGGAACATGCAGTTCCATGGGCGAAAATTTTCACGTCATTACAAAAGTCAACTAATTTGTAAAAGAAAGTTAAACTGTTTGTAATATCGCGCCTTCAAATATAACATAGTGACTCTTTGACAATGTTAATAAGCTAGGAGTGAAAATTTTTGAAGTGAAACTTTTATAGGCGCGGTACGGCAAATTGACCTGAACGTCACGAAAAGTGAAACGCTTCTCTTTTTTTTATTATTAGGATTATATAGATATAATAATATTATATTATTGTATATATTATATTACATTTATTATATTAAGTATAAGTATATTATTTTATATATAATATAATATTAGTAAGTATAATATAATTAATTATTTAATAATATATAATAATATAATATAATTATATTTATTTATTATTATTTTATTATTATTAATTTATTATTAATTAATTAATTATCAAATTATTAATATTATAATAATACTATAATTAATTAATTAATATTATAATTGAATTATTATTATAATTAATAATTATTATCAATAATTATTATTAATAATTAGTTATTATAGTTGGGAAATTCTAGGATGAGTCCTATGACAGATCACAAATTTGTCCCAATACAACCTTATGTAATTTATTTATCTAAATAATTAGCTATTTATAAGAATTGAGGCTTATATTAAAGTTGGTAAAATAATTAAAAGTACTAAACATCGTTACAAGGTTGTATTGGGGCAAATTTGTGAGCTGTCACAGGACTTATCCTAGAATTTCCAAACTATAATAATTATAATTATTTATTATTATAATTAATTATTAATAATTATAATTAATAATTATTACTTATTAGGAACTAAGAAGTACACTTCCACTGCGCGAGAGTCTTACGCATCTGTTTTGTTAGATTCCCCCACACTGTCATTATCTAAATTACTAATACAAACGTACATCGTGTAATAAAGAGTTGTTGAAAAACACATGGTCTGAAAAAAAAATACAAATATCCTTTGATCCGTTTTTTAGGTACCAATAAATAAATAAAGTCCTTGGATGACATTGTACAGCTTTACCTAACGCTTACATTTTCACCTACTTTTCATTCATACCTTGCATTCATACCTGACATTCATGTCTTGCATTCATTTCCATATCTTTAATTGAATATAAACTATTTTACATCACATTATTTCCCTCTCAGGATAGACAGATAGAGTAGAGCGTCAGACTTTCCTATCTCGACACACATATTTCACCTCTTCAACATTCACACACATTCTCATACAACTTCTACGATGTTTCTGAATTTGTACGATTCCCTCATTCAAATCATCATTACAACAATATTTTCCTTGATTATTCTTTCTAATACCTTCGTTAGCCTTTCTCATTTTTTTTTTCTTGGTGCCTGAACCATCGCAGAGTGCTCTTCTTCATCGTACTTACTCCATCAGCCGTAAGTTCACATTCATCCTTAATCTTGAAATCATTGTTACAGGGCTAAAAGTAAAAAAAACTGTTTAATCTGTCACGTGTATTAATAAGAATCGTAATACAGACAACCTCTGTTTGTTAGTTATTAAGATGTCAATCTTCCAACCCATGAGTTGGGGGTTTAATTCGTATTGGTATATATTTTTTTAAAGGTATAATCTGGTTTTCCCTTGAGTCCACTTTTTAGTGGGTAACAAAAAATTACCATAATTTGTAAATGCTGTCACCAGCAATTTTGCTTTAATATTTTCACATATGTAAGGTAACATATAATAGAGGATGGTTTAATTAATACAGAAAAACGTCTATGGAAGTTCTTTCGTAACACCCGTTATCCCAAAATTTCTCATTCAATTAATGTAAAGCATTTACTTAACAAAATCATATGAGAAAAGGACTGAAATTGAGATCAGTTCAAAGATATATGTTTCATATGTTGCTGAATTTACATAATACCTAGTTTTCATCCAAACACACAAGAGGGACATTGAAATAAACAAATAACAAAAACACAAATCAGAAGATCAAAAAATAATTTTTGTAGTTTGTTTTCCCTTAGTAAGTTTCCCTTAGTAAGTTTTCCCTTAGTAAGTTTGATCGGTTTTCTTACCAAATATCTTTAATCTAGACTCTTTCCTAATGTCGTCACTTTTTTTATTAAAACATGCATTGTTTCCCCACACTAAATTCGTCGCGTTCTCATTTCTACCGTATCTATTTTATTTTAATTGCTTTTGAACAAGTTCAAGTTTGGCTTGCATTTCTACCCAGACTCCATTATGAACAATGAGATTAGTATATCTCGAAATATTCAGCTCGGTTAAATATTATATAAACCACCATTCATTCGATTACCCTGCTACTATTCTTTTTTAATATCGTTCTCGAATTTTATAAAAAAGAAGGTCTCATAAAATGTTGTATTCACATAAATTTATTCAGGATAAAATTATTTGAAGAAAATATTTAGATTCTGAGACGAGACAAAAGAAAGAGATTTTTCAAATATCTCTGTATACGTTTTGTTGAGTATAACCCACTTGAACTTTTCAAGTACCACAAAAAAATCAGAATCACTTTTCACAACTGCTTTTGACGTTAGTCTATGTTGACGACCCCTCCCACTCGTTTAATCCCCACGTCCAAACTTTCCACCCCAATACCTCTCTTTTTCGTTCCTTCCTTTTCTCTCCCTACCTCCTACTCTTTTTCTGAAATTTTCCCAACAAACTGATGTGTCAAACAAATCAAAATGGCCACAAAAAAGCTCACGTCGCATCCACAAAAATACAAAAATGTCTGACAAAACGCGGGTCTATCATCCACTTGACTGTAGAGTATCCTTTGTGGGGTTGCCATTACTTGAAATAATTGAGGGCACCTAGAGTTTTTTTTCGATTGGGGTAAAATGTTGTTTGATAAAATAAATGATCAGTTACACAGGCGGAGAATAAACGTTCTTTGATTTTGACGATTAAGAAATACATTTATTGAATTATTTGAGATGATATTGCAAACGATCCAGATTTTTGTTACGAGTCATGTGTTTTTTAAGGATTGATTGAACAAGTTTGATTAAAAAAAAAGGTTTATTTTTAAGGGAAAAACATTGTTATTTGTTTGTGTAAATATCAAAATAAATGTGATATTTTAATGAAATAATCAAATAATATTTTCTAGTGTTCTTTTTTCCTAGTGTTAGTTTTATTTTGAAATTTGTATGTTTATCACATGTAGTGAGTATCAAATTGTTATATTTCTTGTATAATATTCCATTTTAAAAAAGTATTTAAATACGAGTATAATTATTATTTTTAATTCGTGAAGGATGGAAATTCTTCGATTTTATGAACTTTTGATAGTATGCTATTATAGGAGTCTCGAAACAAGAAGGAAAGAGTGCATCGCATTGTTTGTAATAAAAGAACAGTATTGCTATTAGAATTTCAACTCCTAAATTAGAGACATTAAATTTTTATAGTCACGATATATACAACCGTGAAATAAATCATCCAGTATTCTACGTATAAACTTACAGAACCAATATCTTGGCTTAACACTCAGAAAAGCGTGGTTTAGAAATATTGAGTGAATATAATAAATTAAGTGACACAGTGCATATATTCTAGGCACCGCCAAGTAGCATTATACCGAAAAAATAGAATTAGTGAAATCAATATTATTTCACTTAAGAAAGCAGTTTAAATTGTGGAATACAAAAAAAGCTGATAATTGAGAAAAAAGTTATTTATTTTGTGATAAGTATAATATATTATCACATAAATATAAAAATACGTATATATATTTATAGTTAAGGCATTAACACTGGAGGCTCAAATTTGTTTTATCAAACACTGTTTATTCCACTTTATATAACGGTACAACCTTACCGGTTTTGAGGTTTTCACCTCATCATCAGGGGAACGCAAACAATACATGTTTGTGGTCTCCTGACTATGATGTGGAAACCTCGAAACCGTTGGGATTATTCTGTTACACAAAGTGGAATAAAAAGTCTTTGATGAAACAAATTACAATAAAAATACATAACCTGTAATTACACATAAAGAGCATAATTACATATCATAAGCTATCAAAAGGTGAGGGCTCATTTCATAATATCCTCACAATCGAGATACAACCACACGAATAGAAAGGCAAGCCCAGCTGCAACGATGTCAAATGTTTTTCAGCCTTACATATGAAAATCATATAGCAAAAAAATATTATAAAAACCGTTGATTTATTTATACATACATTAATGTCACCATTTCCCTGTTGAGGTAGGCACGTCTCTCGCCTGTTCCACATACATACACTTTCTCATACAAATTCTACGATTTCTCTAACTTTCTACGTTTCCTTCTTAAATCGTTCACTTGATCCAACCATATATTTCTTTGGTCTTCATCTCACACCCCTTCCACTCGCATTTATACTATATATCTGTTTTGTTAGTCTTCCTTCATTCATTCGTTCTAGATGTCCAAACCATATTCAGTGTGATTTTTTTATCGTACTGAACACATCACCCTTAAGTTTGAAAGTATCCTTTGTTACTATTAGTATTTTCTCAATGCACGTATTTATACAGCTTTTATTCAGCTCCTGTTAGTATTTTTAAGGTCCACATTTCACTCTTCATCAAAATTGGCATAAAATATTATCATGGACTATCACCTTAGCAGATTTTAATACTGTCCTGTTCAAGTATATATTTTGTAGTACCCTGTTGACTATGTTTCCAATCGCTGTACGCCATTCGATATCCCACTTAACTCTTTCGTAATTTGAGAAAATACAACCAAAATGTCATTATTCTTCAACTTGTTCCAATCTTTCATTGATACAATTTTAAATGTTTCAAAACAATAAACAAATACCTCACGTTACAATGTTTTTTTTAAATTTCATAATTAATCTAAGAAAAATCTGAATTGTTATGAAACTTTGAGTAATAATATTTTTTTACAAGTTCTACTCGTACGTTTGGCTTTTAAAAAATAAAAATAGGGAGTAAAATAAAGTTAAAATAGTGATAAATGCGATATTAATGAAGAAAAATGTTTGAAAGATCTATGAAAGGGAAAGGGGTGTGTTCTCGTATTTGTTGAAAAATGTCCGAGAGAGAGTGAGGCTTTTCCCAAACAAGCAATCGTTCCCAGCATCCAACATCCTGGCCATGTAAAATATGGAGACATAATGATCGGTATCCATCAAACGTCGTCACCCGTTTGATGGAATGATAACAATGGAGGTGTTTGGGTTGGGGCATATTTAAAAAATGATGGGAACTGCGTGAAAACTAAAAAGGTTCACTGAAAAAATATTTTGAATTTTGTTCCGGGATTTGAGAAATATGAAAAAAGCTTTTTCTCTTTCTCGAAGATTATTTTTAATTGTCTTCAATAGTGAGATATCCCTATCGGTAACGTTTGTCTTCTACCCCGGGGGTTGCTGGCTCAATTCATGTTGTTACTTTTTTTTTAAATAAGATTTCCAATAACGTTTCCTCTTTCCCTTAACATCTTTCTGATTAACCACTCAGAAAGTGATTTCAATAGTGCTATAAACCAACTAGCTAGATGTGTATGCATCTTCAAATAAGTATGGTGGGCTTTTTGCCACAATAAATGTCGACTTTGTAGCTGGACCTCGTTGTCGAAGATCCCTTCGTCGTTCCAATATAAATTTAGCTGGAAAGCAAAGCTGTGAGCCGTTGCACACCAACAAACTCACCGGCCACTCCACTGCACTGGATCTGATGGCACACCGAAGTGAGACAATCATAGCACACTGACATGTTTTCTCTCTTTTTTTCTGGTTTCGAAAGACTAGGTATGACCGAAGTCAAAGGTATATTTTTACCCCCAAATTCAAGACGGAAAAATACCTGAGTCATTTGAAGGAAGTAGCACTGGGTGCGGTTGGAACCAGTGACCTTCCGCGCTGAAGTCCAATGCGCTTTATCTTAATTTTTACTAGCATGTGTCTTGTATAGCGCTCTTTCGTAATAAAATATAATTATCAAAGTGCAGTATTTTTTTTTCGTTTTCCAAAATGTTGAAAAGGGCGGTGTTTAAGACCTCCTTTAAAACGGTCAGCCCGCGATAAAGCTGTTGGCGAGTTTGTTATACATATTTCCAGCCTAAAAAACTAACACCTTAAACTGCCTTAAACTGTCTTAGAACATGTAATGGTCTAGTGAGACGGCTGATATAGACCATTTATTTTGTGTATAGTAAAAATTTGTAACCATTTCAACAAAAATAAAAGTTTAGTCATTTCTTTAAAGAACAAAAATAAATATAAAACTAATCACAAACGTTATATTTTATGATATAGGTTATTGTAAAGTTTAATTCAGTAGACCTAACTATTTTAGTCAAAAACAGGCCCAAACCTTATTTTCAATTGCAAACATTTATTTCTTCGTGATTTTAATTCAAATTAAACCACATTTAAAAATGTTAAATACTTGATATCAGTTAATTAAAATCTGTGTTCTATTAACAAAAAATTCGATGCATGCAAAAAAAAACTTATTACGGGAGAGAAAAAAATACATCAGTTTTGCGTCAGCTTCCATGCATGTTTCAGTTCGGAAGGAAGAAGGAAGGGTGAACGGGAGATCGCAGAGGGTGGAACAGAAACGAGAAGGGGTCTAGGAGAGGATGTACAGAATAGAATTGAGCAGAATAGAATATAATAGAGGAGCGTACACACAATACAATGCATATATACAAAAGTGATGTATCAATTTGTCCCGTAGTGACAGCGCCGCCGTATTTACCCGCCGCGCCGACAGATGTCAGGCGGGTCGGGCTCGGGGCGATGGATTTCGGAAAGGTGCTTTATTTGCTCGGCATCTTTTTTAGAATTGTATTAAATGTTTATGTTGTTACAATTTCAATGGATGATTGTTGAAACATATTCTCTGGTATGAATACTAGGGAAATGATGGCAAATTCGATGATATCCACATAAATGTAATGAGATCAAAGATCTTCTTTAGTCTGGGCAGATTCAAGGAGAACCTATCGCTACGTATATGTGACGACATCCAATCAACGCCGCACATGATCTTACATTTAGGTAACTATCGCGTACTCCTTGAGCGGCTTGAAAGGAAACCTGCAGAATGAAAGTCAAATTTCATCGCAGTTGCCTCCTTCTAGGATAGCATGTTATATATTAACATGTATACAGTACTACTTGGTGAGTGTATTCTTCTTCTTCCTAGTATCATGTCAGGTCCCCCCAACGTTGAATATCACCTGAGAGTAGGCATATTTGTCCCCGGCAGCCCGAAAAAGATCCCCAACGCTCCTTATACCAGTCCAATCACGTATATTGCGGAGCCAGGAGATTTGCCTCCTGCCAAGACCTCTTCGACCCTCTATTTTGCCTTGGATGATCAGGTGCAATAATTTGTACTTTGCTCCTCTAATTACATGACCCAAATAGGATACCTTTGTGATTTTAATATTAGTCAGCAACTGTCTATCAACTTTGGCTCTTTGAAGAACCCTTGTGTTGCTGTCCATATCCATCCAGGGTATCCGTAGCATTCTCCGGTGCATCCACAATTCGAATGCTTCCAGTCAGTTCATACTACCAACTTTGAGGGTCCATGATTCCACTCCATGTAGTCCATGATTCCACTCCACACTGGCCAAACGTAGCATTTGAATAATCGTTGTCGAAGTTTCAAGTTTAGATTATCATCGCAGAATACGCTTCTCATTTTACTAAAAGCCGCACGAGATGCTTCAATTCTGCACTTGACTTCGGTTTCTGGGTCGAGGTCTTCCACTAGGATACTTCCAAAGTATTTAAAAAAATTCACTCTCTCTATATCAGCACCGTTTAATGTATGTAAGACGTGCTTCCGCGTGATCCTGCCGGCCAAGCACCATGCACTTAGTTTTACTCACGTTCATGTTCAGCCTCAGCGTATTGCTGTGTGGTGAGTGTATTGCTGCTGTATGGCAATCTACTCCAAATAGCCAGAAATATGTCAAAGAGGTCTTAAATAAAAATCAAAATAGACCTGTTTTAGAAAAAATCTTGGTACCAACGGGAATTGATCCTTTACCCCCTGAGTCATAGAACAGGGGTCTTACAAAGTATGTAACGGAGTATCGTATCAAAAAATGCAATTAACTGCACTTTTATTTTTTCATAAGATATAAATATTATCCCTGAATTATTCATCTTCCGGTCTCTATATTGGGAATACGTCGATATATACACAATATGTGATAAGAGAGAGGAGGATTTCCGCCATTGGGTGATAAATTATTTTTGCTAAGAGTTTATCTAGTTAATCCAACAGGTGTGGTTTGTATAATCCAATCTAAGGTCCAGATATTGATATATCAACCTAAATGTAGAACCAATATGTTTTTGAAAAAATCAGTATGTAGTACAAAAGTATCGGTAACTTTCTAATCACGCATGCTCTGAGATATTTGTTTCTTTTTTTAGTCTTGCTCAAACCCTTTAACACGTTCACTGCGTCGAACACGGCTCCCGTGTCCATACAAAATAGCCTTGAATGTTGAGTGCACTCATAAACGTCTCCCGATAAGGATTCGTCGCCGGTTTCATGTGTTTTGAAGACACGTAGGAATACACTTGTGTATGATGTTTCAATAGAAAGTAGAATTTGATTTTTAACAAAGTTATGGGTTTTCAAAAATTCGCGAATTTTCAGCATCTCTGTATGACATTTTATACGCAGTGAACGTGTTAAAATCTTGTATTCTTTTTTTAATACTATTTTTATAATACCTCTCAAATTATAAGTTTAATGCCGTTATGTTCTATTGATATAATAATTATCTTATTTTTATTTATTTTATTAATGTTGCTACATCTAAAGAACAAGGTAAACCTATGTGTAAAACACTACATGTGATTAAATACAGTTTTATAGATACTACATTGGTAACAACTGAAAAGCGACGCCTGTTAGGATTCTGCTGTGAGTATTTGATGCCTTGACAACATTTTGTGATGACCCTTAGTATAACGATGTTTATCTTTAGTATCCATCCAAAAAACTTTGAAGATCTTCTAATAAAAGTTCTTGTAATAGAGATGGAAACAAAATAAATAGGGCACTAAAACATATACTCGTATATACTTAAATCGGACCGTATCAAAATCCGCTAAAATTATAGTCCACCATATTATTTTGGTGCCAATTTTGATGTGTGTAAGTGTAACGTGGACGTGGAAAAAGACTGAGAGGAGCTGAATAAATGCTGTAAACATGCATGCATTGAAAAGACAATATGATTATACGGAGTGACAATACATGACAGAATAGGGAATGAAATGATAAGGGAGGAATGTGAATTTAAGGTTGGTGTGTTATGTAAGTTAAAGAAGAGCACACTGAGATGGTTTGGGCGTACTGAATGAATGAATGAGGATAGTCTAACAAAACAGATTTATAGTGCAAATGTGAGGCGTGAGAGAGGAATACCAATGGAAGTAGTTGGATCAAGTGGTTAGATCAAGTGAATAATATTTTGAAAGAAAGTCAGAGTAATCGTAGAAGTTGCATGGATATAAGAGGCTAAGAATGTACGTCAAAATAAGAAATTCTGGTGATCTGTTGGTTTATCTATAAGCTATAGTACATTAACCAAGAACTCGACTCCAGCAACTCAAGTCTCTTTAGTGTTATTTTGGACCCCATTACAGATTCCCGGATGTACACCTCTCATACGTGACAATTATTGTTTAGATAGTTGTCTACATGATGATAAGCTATCATAATTTTCAGTCAAAGCGTCACTGTGACTTCTCCCATTCACAGTCCATGCCGTCAAATACAAGAATTAGCTACCTGCTGCCGTACAACTAACATGAATTCGAGTCCCAGTTTGTAACGCCCCTGAAGAGAGTTTGCTCTTCTAATAAATCGTCCTTTTATTGAGTATTATATTAACCTTGTGATGTTCATGGGCGCGTGGTAACAGACTGAACTTCCGTGCGGAAGGTCGCCAGTTCAACTCCCATACTGTGCTACTCCCCTCGAATGACACAAGTGTTTTATCCGTCTAGTATTTGGGGGTATAAAGATAGCTGACCTTAGTCATGTTTGTTCTTTAAAAAATGGGAACATGCCAGTATGCTCCGATCGTCTCACTTCGGTTTGACATCGGATCCAGTACAGCGGTGTGGTCGATAAGTTTGCTGGTGCGCAACGGCACATTTCATAAAAAAAAAAATTAACGACACAACTTCACTTTTCAACTGACTTGAAGATGGAATAGCGAGGGGATCCTCGACTACGAGACCCAACAACGAAGGAGACGACGATAGTAACCTTTTTCAAAATATAATAAATGTAAATAGTTTAAATAAAATATAGAATAACAGTATTTTGACTAGAGCCCCTTACAGCAACGAGGAAACTACACAGAATGATGACACTGCATCTGATGATGTACTTGTTTACAGGAAGAACGCATATCACGGGTGCCTGGTTCAAAGTGAGCTTATTGCCGCGTCACTCCGGGGCGTGTGGATGTGCTTTAATTGGGAGTCGCTTCGATACATGTTTCTCCAGGGGCTGTCATGCGTCTTTTCATAGTCCTGATAGATCTGCCACGTCGATGATGCAGGAACAAAATGGTTCTTAGTGGATGCTCGAGTTTATATATCAAATATTAGATAGTGAAATTTTAATATTATTGATTTCATATCAAGAAATAGCGTTTGGATAATGATGATCAATATTTATTATTTTAATACAATGAAAAATGAAAAAACCTGATAAAAAGTCGAAACATTTATTGTCATGGCTCAGGTGATCATTTCGATTTGTTAGACCATGATCCAATACATACCATCACTCAGTTTCCCTGCTAGGGTATTCAGGGATGATAGTGTCTGACTTTCCTATCTTTACACAAATATTCCTCCTTTTCCACATTTATACCCCTTCTCATATCACTCCTACAATTTCTATCACTGATTACATTTCCTTTGTTCAAAATATCATTCACTTGATCCAATCATACTTTCCTTGGTATTTCTTTCCATTTCTTACAATACATATTTGTTTTATTAGTATTTCTTCATTCATTCATTCCACGTGCCCTATGTAT
The DNA here is from genome assembly GCA_949825065.1 of Odontocerum albicorne. Classification (NCBI taxonomy): domain Eukaryota; kingdom Metazoa; phylum Arthropoda; class Insecta; order Trichoptera; family Odontoceridae; genus Odontocerum; species Odontocerum albicorne. The sequence goes on from OX463855.1 coordinate 9,232,747, forward strand.
CTCAAGACTGTTTGAATACATATATTTTTCCTTAATGAGTGATGGTTCCTTATTGTATATAATATTCCTTTAACCTTTCCCTTCCTGTGCTAAAAAAATCCACGCGTTCCGGTGCTTTGTATTTAATACACATCACTACACATGTAAAAATGAGCGATTTAAAATCGAAAAAATAAGAATATTCATAGCCAATCGCTTAAATTAATTAAATTTGAAGAAGAAAACATGAAAAAAAAACATCGGCCGAAGTTCACAAAACGGGCGAAGCAACCACCTCTAACGAAAGCCCGCGAGCTACAGAGCGAGAAAAGCGAGCGAACTGAGATTATATTTCTTGCGTTCCCATATACCGAAGTAGAGTGAGAGTGATACGTGAATAGCGTCGCTTCCTCACCCAAAGCGGTTTTTTAGGATGAATATACCTACGTCACACACTGGCACACATTTGATTGTATTGGTGAATTTATTCCCGATTTTCACAAAATATATCTGATGTGGCCAATAAGTGCTAATTATTATAAATAATTTTTTTCATTCAATGCATAAATGTATTACGGAGGAATACCTAAAATCTGAACCCAGTATTTATTATATTTATAGAGATATTAAAGTTTTTAGAAGCAATGTGTACTAGTTACACATCACAGGAAGGGAAGGGATAGTGACGAATAGGAAGGTCAATTTGTATAGCGCCGTTTATATAGCACTCTCAGTAAGGGCGCTGCAGCTCGGTATTAGAACCCACTAATGTCGACAGATTGCAAGCAAATATACAGTGCCAGTGTTTTTTTTTTGTCAAAAATGCAAGATAGAGGATGATCAAGAAAAGTATGGTTGGATAAATTGAATGATATTTTGAAAGAAGGAAAAGTACGATAATGCAAGCATAAAAAGTTAGGGGCTGCGACCATTTGACAGGATACTTCCCCATATCAGCATGTATGCATAACGCCTTTTTTCCGACCCGGCTATTAGGAGTTCAGTTCACGTTGGTACAAAATTATTTTTAAAAAGTTTCATAATTCTGGCTAGTTGGAAGAGTTTGCGACGTGGCAATAAACCCCTTAGGTTGTACCTATATATAACTATAGTCTACTAAAATTTAAAAAAAACGCCACCTTTAATTGATATTTTAACAAGGGTAAAAATCAAAATTTATGAATACAATAATTGCAAACAATCGACTTTAATCTTTTATGACTTGATATCTGTTTATATTTAGACAAAAAATAAGTCAAAAGGTCACGTATCCCTCACTCTTTTAAAATTATCCATATTCACAAAATATTAAACATTTTATCAAAATTTTATATTTTTTTATCGTATAAGGTTGTGAAATGCATTAAAAATACTACTTTACTTTTGTCAGTTGAGTTAAATAAAATATGTTTAAATGTATAATATATGAGTAGGTACTGTCTTCAATTCATGGGGAAAAAAAATCTTTCATTTTCTTTATTCCTTCTGGAAATAAAATTTTTAAATTTAGAACACTTCTGGGAATATTTTTCGACTCGTATAATTTGAAAAGCAAATTTTCCAAATATTTAAAAACAAAAGGTATTCGATCGGTATTTTTTTTTATATTGCTTTATACATTTTATATCCCTATTATTTTTATAATTCAATATCGATAGGCAAAATGTCTAAATTTACGTAAATATTTGACAAATGAATTTTTTTTTTCAACTTCGACGAAATTTTGTCAAAACATTTTTTGTTACTTCTTTACAATAGAGGAATGACGTCTACACTCATGTACTACCCCTGTATTTAATACAATAATTATCATGAGGACTGCTTCAAGAATTCTGACAATAAAATACCTCGCTGTGAAATCAGTCCGTTGTTGCCAGGAATCGAACCCGAAATGTTAATGTGCTCGAACCCGAAATGTTAATGTCGAAAATACACATTTTTTTCAGCCTTGTGAGTCAAACTATATTATTATGAAACAACGGTCCATATTTTTTTTTTCATTCATAGACAAAGCGAAGGTAATTAAAAATCTTCGAATAAATATATGTTTAACCCTTTAACTGCCAAAAGCGTCTTAAGACGCATAATTTTCTGTGAACGGAGCGCCGCTCATACACAAATTACGTCTTAAGACGCGCCGTTTTAAATGGGATTTTACTAAAGAAAATAAATTATTTAAAATGTACAAATATATTGAACACATAGTGGCATCTATTGTAAATATCTTTGCATACTTAGAATTGAAACAGAATTTGTTTTTACCACTTTAAACGTAAATTAAAGAGAGCTTTGTCATCGGAACAACTGATGGCGCTCAGGGTTGTGTAATAGCCGTTTATTTGCCGGGATTTTTAGGAATCCCCGAATTTCTATCGATGTTTTGCGTATATAATTTTTCGTCTACAGAGTACAGTTTTATTTCGTGTTCCATGTATAGCGGTTCATATTATATTTGAAACTTATTTCGCGGTAGAATTTTCTGATTTTTATTTCTGTTGAATAAGTTTTATCATAATTACTTTATGAGAGAAAAAAAAGTGTTTTGACATAGTTATTTCGCATTTTGTCAGTGTATTTTCGTACTATTGTGCCTGTTGTGTTGTGAATCTGTTAGTTTATTTTATAAGTTTACGAGTGTCGGAACCTAATCGCACGTTGTCAAATTTTTATGTACATTTTTTTTATACGTTATAAAGTTTTTGATATTCGATCCACTCAAAATGGAAGAAGAGCCTAGTACGTCTCAAAACACTCAACCGTGCGGAGAATTTATGGACAGAGTTGCCGTCACTGCCGACTCTGATGACAGTGATTTTAGTGTCGATTCTGATGATGAGGAACCAGATGTGTCGAACGTTCCCGGGTTTGATGAATCGGCACCAGTTTTTGAATGGAAAACGGATGACTTTATTCTCATTGTCAACTCGTTCTCTAGCTCAAAATCAGGAGCGGATGTAGAGAGTGTTGGTACCAGAGAAGTAGACTTTTTCAAACTGTTTATGAACAGCACGCTTATGAATTTTATCGCCGATCAATCCAATAAGCAGTACCAATACGTCAAAAACAACTGCAACGAATTAAGTTGGAGGCTAAAACAGTGGGTAGACGTAACAGTCGAAGAATTATACCTCTTTCTTGCGATATCTATTTTGATGGCCTGCAACTCAAGGAATAAGATAGAAGATCACTGGTCTACTGATATATTGTTGTTTTCACCAATATATTCCGATACCATGTCCCGCAACCGATTCCAGATAATTCTTAGAATGCTTCATTTCTGCGACAACACGCAACAAGCAAGTGGAGACAAGATGTTCAAATTACGATTCCTCGTTGACCATTTCAAAAGCATTTTTGGATAATACATGTATCCTTACATGAATATATATATATCGATGAAAGTTTGTTGCTTTTCAAAGGCAGGTTGTGGTTTCGTCAATATATTCCGTCTAAAGCCAGCCGTTTCGGCATAAAATTTTTTGTCATATGTGATTGTGCTACGGGTTATGTATTAAATTTTATTGTTTATACTGGAAAATCGACAAAATATGTGACACACCCACACATCGGTATTTCGGGCAGTGTAGTTATGTCACTAATGGAGCCATATTTAGATCGTGGACACACGTTGTATGTGGATAATTGGTACACCAGCCCAACTTTGTTTCAAAAACTACACGCCCGAAAAACAAATGCTTGCGGTACTGTTAGGATGAACCGAAAAGGAATGCCAAAACTAACTGAAAAATTAAAAAAAGGCGAAATGAAAGCTTTTCACACAGTTACCGTTTCGGCACAAATTTGGAAGGATAAAAGGGAGGTATCGATGCTTACAACTCTGCATCCTGCTAACCTTACCGATACAGGAAAAACCACCTACCGACATGAATCAATATTCAAACCTAAATGCGTTCAGGACTACAACAAAAATATGGGTGCGGTCGATAAATCTGACATGGCACTGTCAAATACACACTCATCGCGAAAAACGATGAGATGGTATAAAAAAATGTTTTTCCACTTTTTGGACCTTTCTTTATTAAATGCCCATATAGTACACTGTCAAAAAACGGGAAAACGGGTGCCGCTAGCACAATTTCAGTAAGAAGTATTTCGGCAACTTATACATGAGCACAAACGTGATGTGACCTCCAAATCCGCGCCAAGGAAGAGCCAATTGGAATTACCATCACGTCTAACAGAAAGGCATTTTATGGGTAAATTACCTACAAAAGAGGATAAAGTTAAATCAATGAAGAGATGTGTAGTGTGTTTGTCCAAAAAAACACGGAAAGAATCGAGATATCAATGCAAACAGTGCAAAGTGGCTCTCTGCGTGGATACTTGTTTTGAGACTTATCATACGATAGAAGACTTTTAATTTTTTTAAATCATAGTGTGTGTGTATACTTTTAATATTAAACTAACATAAACAATTACTTTTGACATATAATTTAGTTTTCATATTTTCTATGACAAATTTTGTGACAACCCTGCACCATGAACAATTAATTTTATGATTATGGATAAATGACGGCACGACTGGCGCGCTCTTCATTTATTTGGTAAGTTTTATAAATAAACTTTATTACACTTTCAATAACGATATGTTTAGAAGGTTTTATTTTTGTCGTAAAATTCGCGGCGTGCTGGGTACCGCCATACATGTACCTGCCGGCAGTTAAAGGGTTAAGGATGTGCCTGCAGAGTGTGACTGTTTAGGTTTTTAGGATAAATATATTAAATCATTGATATAGAAACGAGACCAATTTGTCATAAGCTTTACCAAGGTTCTCTATAAATTGTGGAAAAACTTCACTTTGTAAGACATATGATGTAAATTGTTAAAAAAAACTTCACTTGGTAAGACCTATGATGTAAATTGTAGAAAATAAATACGAGTATCTCTATAAGGTCTATGATGTGAATTTTGGAAAATAAAAAAACTTGATTTGGTAAGGCCTGTGATGTAAATTGTGGAAAATAAAAAAACTCCACTTGGTAAGGCCTTTGATGTATATTGTTGAAAATAAAAAACTTCACTTGTAAAGGTCTATGATGTAAATTGTGGAAAAAAACTTCATTCAGTCAGACGTATGATGTAAAATGTGAAAAATAATAAATTTTACTTGGTTACGGCATACGTTGTCAATTGTAGGAAATAAAAAACTTCACTTGATAAGGCCCATGATTTAAATTGTGCAAAGTATAAAACTTCACTTGATAAGGCATATGATGTAAATTGTGGAAAATAAAAATTCTTCCCTTAGTAAGGTCTATGATGTTTATTGTGGAAAATAAAAACAACACTTGATAAGGCTTATGATGTAAATTGTAGAAAAAACTTCACATGGTCAGACCTATGATGTAAATAGGGCAAAAAAAATTTACTTGGTTCAGACCTATGATGTAAATTATGGAAAGTAAAAAAAACCCTTGATTTGAATTATGGAAAGTATAAAACTTCACTTGATAAGGTATATGATGTAAATTGCGGGAAAATAAAAAATCTTCACTTGGTAATGCCTTTGATGCAAATTGTGGAAAATGATAAATATTACTTGGTTAAGGCCTCTGATGTAAGTTGTGGAAAATAAAAAAAACCACTTGATAAAGCCTATGATTTAAATTGTGGGAATTATAACACTTCACTTGAAAAGGCATGTGATGTAAACTGTGGAAAATAAAAAACTTCGTAAAATGCAAATATATCAATAGGAAAAAAGTCTCAAAAATTCAAAGCACCATATCCTTGAATAACAATTCTAAGTTTTTCAATTTAACAACTTTTAAACATTTCCATGTTTAAAATATATTGATAAGCGAAATAATAGTGTCTACGCTATTTTGGGTGCAAATCACACCGTTTCTTTATGGCATGGTAAATGATAGAGCTGTCAATTAAAAAAGTTTGTCTCTGCCAACAAGCTGGCCAGTGGCTGCGAGTTGGCAGCTATGCGAACACATTACACGCCACTTAGACCGGCAAACAACTTTGGCGGAGTGTCGTGTCGTGTCGTTGTCAACTACTGTGCAGTCTTCACTTTCTGCATGTTGTTTACATTCAATTGCTCACTATTTGAGGACTATAGAGAATTTATTGATGTAAAGTGCTCATTTTCATATACTTTCTCAATTTTGATTAAATGATTTTGTAATATCTCATTTTTGGCGTAAAAACCCTCAAATTATTGTACATTTTCTCAAATTTGCGGATAAAAAGCGCAAACTATTTTATAAACTCTTTTTTGTACTCAGTATTATATTATCTCAAGTAAGTGCCAAAAGTCTAAAATTATTTTATATAATCTACATATTTAACGCGAAAAAAGTGCAAACAATTTTTGGTATATTATCTCAATTATGATCGCAAAAAGCTATTGAATATCGTTTTTTATTTTCAAAATGAGTTTTTGACATATTTACAAATCGTCACTATTGATTTTACATAATTACCAAAAAAAAAATGCTAACTCAAATCGCTGTGCTTTCCAACATACACTTTTATTCTTACTTTATTAACCTATTTATTAAGTATCAAGGTATATACATATAATTATTGTGAAGTGATTTTATTTACGTTAAAGCTATTAATAATCAGTAAAAAAGATAGCGGAAGGTATGTTTATAAAAAATGTTAAAATAAAAGCAATTGAAATGTTTATGGAATAAAATTTATTGAAATAAAGTATGGTTTGTTATTTTTTTCTGAGCTGGCTTGTGGTGTGCAGTGAAACGTATGTATTTATTTTTGTTGGAATTGAAATATCTGAATGCAGTGAAGTATATTTTTTTTAACTGGCCTGCTGTGTGCAGTAAGACGTATGTATTTATTTTTGTTGGAATAAAAGTCATTGAAATATCTTAATGCAGTGTAGTATGCTTTTTTTAACTGGCCTGCTGTGTGCAGTAAGACGTATGTATTTATTTTTTGTTGGAATAAAAGTCATTGAAATATCTGAATGCAGTGTAGTATGCTTTTTTTTAACTAGCCTGCTGTGTGCAGTAAGACGTATGTATTTATTTTTGTTGGAATAAAAGTCATTGAAATATATGAATGCAGTGTAGTATGCTTTTTTTAACTGGCCTGCTGTGTGCAGTAAGACGTATGTATTTATTTTTGACTAAAAAATGTATGTTATATTATTTATAGTTAAGGCATTAACGTTGTGGAGGTTTAAAGACACTGTAATTTGTTTTATCAAACACAGTTTATTCCACTTTTTGTAACAGTATAACCCTACCGGTTTCAAGGCTTTCACCTCATCAACAGGGGAGCACAAATAAGACTTGGGGAGCACAAATAAGACTTAGGGAAGCACAAATAAGATCCAGTCTTATTTGTGCTCTCCTGATGATGATATGAAGGCCTTGACCCCGGTAGGGTTATACCGTTACAAAAAGTGGAATGAACCGTGTTTGATAAAACAAATTACGATGATTGTATGTCATGTTACTGTTTTGATATTTATAATAAATTTTATCTATATTATTACAACTTGTGTTTTTTTAACTAGCACTGTATTTGAATTATATTTATTTGACATATGAACATTTAAAATCCAACGAAACATAATATCACCATGACTTATACTTGTCGGAGGTGTCAGAGTGAACAGATCTCCATATTTTTTTATCCAAACACAAAACTTTGCCACCTACACATATTTATACATCGAATTATGCACAATGTTCTGTTATTCATATTGCTTCTTTTATAGTACGATCCACTTGATTCAGTCACGTTACTTCGAACTGCCTTCTTCCACGTGTATTTCGCACATGTGATTGATTCATCTTGGCATCCAAATAATCTTACCCTGAATATTTTTTTTATGAATATTTCTCCCATCTATTAACGATTTCTGAGTGTTGTTGTTTATTAACCTTTCCTTCCCTGTGTTGGGTATCTTCTACACGTTGCTTCTAATAACCATCAATATCTCTATAAATATAATAAATACAAGGTTAAGATTTTAGGTATTCCTCCATAATATATTTACGCATTGATTTAAAAAATAATATTAATAATAATCAGAATTTATCGACTACATCGAGGTGTTTTGTAAAGATCGAAAACAAATTCGCATTTAAACGCTGCGAGTGCCTCGTCTTGACGATAGGTGAATAGTATGCGGGAAGCGCGACACTATATTCGCATCTCACTCTTGCATACTAGACTGAATTGCGAGGAGCTGAATTGTCTCAACGTCGCAAGCATAAGCGTAAGCGCCGGGGTATGCGACTGACGTTCCGCGCCACTAGTAGCTTCTAGGCTTGCAAATAGGTTAGACGTACGCCCGTTCCGTGAGCGTTGCCAGATGGTTTTTTAATGTTTTCAGCAAATAAATCTCAATTATTATAATTTTTAACTTCAATTATAATTAATTTAGGGGCTTATCTATGAATGTTTTTATTTTTCCGATTTAAAATCGCTAATTTTTTATTGCGTACTCACTACCCAACACCGGAGCACGCGTATTATTTTTATAAGGGTTAAGATTGAATTTTGTTCAAACTTACAAAAATTCGAATAACTTTTGCGACCATTTTAACTTCGTAAATTAATTTATTAAGCTGGAAAAAAAATACCACATTGCAATGACAATGACGTATTAAATAAATAAAAAATAAATTATTTTCGCATTAACAAAGTAACTAAAATTCACAACAAATAAGAAAAAAAACTACCACAAAAGTAATTGTTTCCGAAACGGATATAATACAATTATATTATAATATTACTTTCCTTCATTTCAGCGAAATTCGTTACTTTTCGTCGTAGACGAAATTCGTTACTTATATTACCAATTTTCCTTTTCCACTTTCCGTATGATTTAATTTGTGGAAAGCGGAGTTGTGACAGATCCATTAGAGATATTACGAGGTAATACAATATTGTCATAATATTACGTTACAAAGAGTGGGGTGCATTTGATTAATGGAATCGATAGGCGATCTTGTGGAATTCTTATTGGATATTTTTTATTGAAAATGGCTAAGTCTTTTTTTTAGCAGCGTAGTTTTTTGACATATAAAGATCGAAGAATTGTACTCAATCAAAAGTTTCCACATAGGTATAGTATATACGTGAATGAGTAGTGCCGATGTCAATTTTTGTAATGAAGAATATTGTGACATGATTTGGTTGATGTTTTTGTTATAACATTTTTAAACCAACCAACCTGTGCCGTGGAGTGATTGTTTCTTTTTTTTTTTTTTTAACCTGGCGAGTTTATTGGCATGTGGCAATCTCTTCCAATTAACCAGAAAGATGTTTTTATAGGCCCTAGTTAACACCAGACTGGAATCCTATTTAAAAAAATCTGGGTTCCAGCGGGGATCGAACCCGCAACCTCCGGATCGGCAGACAAGTGTCTAATTACCAGGCCACGGAGGTCGTCGTTTCTTCTCTTTGAGTGAATGACGCATTGCACACCAGCTAACTCACCGGCTACACCGCTATACTGGATCTAGTGGCACACCGAAGGGAGACAATCAGAGCACACTGACATGTTTTCTCTCTTTTTTTAAAGAAAATGTATGACTGAAGTCATATATAGTAGGTATCCTTATACCCCCGAATACTAGGCGGAAAAATTGCCTGTGTCATTCGAGTGGACTAGCGCATCGCGGGGTTCAAACCTGCGACATTCCGCACTGAAGTCCAATGCGTTGCCGCGCGGCCTAACACCTTACACGGAGTGGACTGAGTGACGCACATTTCGGTCATTACAGACATCCATCACCTCTACCACATACATAGTTCGTCGTCTCATAGAACTTCTTCTATTCATCACTCTTTTCCCCTTACTCACCTCTTTCAGTTGTTTATCAACATGCTCTCACCATAGAAGACTCGGGCGTTCTCTTTTCCTTACTCATCTGTTTTACATTTTCCACTTTAAAATATTATTAAATTGTGTAATTTTCCCCTTTATAATTACCCTTTTTTTTTAAGTTCGTGTGTACTCGAAACGCGAATGACAGTTAATGTGCTTTCATTTGTTTTGTAAAAAAAGTACTAATGTTTAGTATAAACGGCATAATTTAATATGGCAAGTACCTATCTCCAATTGCGGACATATTTTTCTTTGATGGCATTACATTCAAAATTGGAATATTTACGTTACGCAGTAGCTTTTACATATATTTTGTTTCATTTATACTTCAAGTTTACCATATTTTTTGTTTCATTTTCGGCAAATTATAATAAAATAAGGATAAATAGAACGCAGGTTTTTATATGTAAATATTATGCATTGATCAAATCTGTTTTAAAATAATTAACTTATTATAAAACTTAACTGTGATAAGCACTAGAAGCAATTTTTCGACTCAGAAATTTGAATGAAAAATAAAGAAAAACAGCGAATGATAAAATATGAAGTACGAAAAGCCAAAAGTAATACGCAAAAGAATATATAATAAAATTGTTTTCATCCAGAGACAAAATATGACACGAGACTCTTTAAGTGTAAAACAATTCTTTATGGATTTTTATTCAAAATCTACTGTAGAACAAAATTTGAAAATGGCCTTCGATTTCACAAAAGCATCGACAATATCACAAACGTGTGATTTCGAGATTGCCGTGTTAAATTCAATGAAAAACACATGTCACCAGTCTTTTCGTGACGTAACACTGACGTCATATGAATTCGCGATACGGACGTTCTGTTTTTCGGCGATGTATCGGAAAAGCGTTTTTAATAAAATCGTGTTTTTCCACACGTTTTTTTTTTGTAATATTTCCGTCCACATTTTTTTTCGCACATTCATGTTCTGTGGTCTCAAAATGTTCGGAAAAACGAATTTCATCCGGAATATAAATACGGTATGTAAATGAAACGGAAAAATCGCTATTTTGTCAAAATGTTAAATACACTCGGGCGAAATTTAATTTTCGCAACGAATATAAGTGACAAGCAGGGAATGTTCTGTTTCGCATACATTTCGAGAGAAATAGCGGTGAAAAACCAAATGACTCTTTTAGGTATTGAATCCAACTGATCTTTAATAACTGCCCGATTATAATACAAATATTCTATATTTTAATACAGTTGAACAAAATTATACTCAGTACTGTCAAAAATAAAATTATACTCAGTACTGTCAAAAATAAAATTATACTCAGTACTGTCAAAAATAAAATTATACTCAATACTGTCAAAAATAAAATTATACTCAGTACTGTCAAAAATAAAATTATACTCAGTACTGTCAAAAATAAAATTATACTCAGTACTGTCAAAAATAAAATTATACTCAATACTGTCAAAAATAAAATTATACTCAGTACTGTCAAAAATAAAATTATACTCAGTACTGTCAAAAATAAAATTATACTCAGTACTGTCAAAAATAAAATTATACTCAGTACTGTCAAAAATAAAATTTTAACATTTAAATCCTTTTACTCAATATCAAAATGTAATAAACATCAGTTGAGTATTCTGTCTATTGTATGATTTTGAATGTGTTGAGGTACATGGCCACACGGTAACGCACTGGACTTCCATGCAGAAGGTCGTCGGTTTGAACCCCGCGCTGTGCTTTCTCCCCTAGTATGACACAGGCATTTTTTTCAACCTAGTATTCGGAGATATAGAGAAACCTATGACTTCACAGACAAAAACAATATGCTGGTGGGTTCTGATCGCCTCACTTTGGTGTGCCATCGGATCCAGTACAGCGGTGTGGCCGGAGAGTTTTTGCAGGTGTACAACGGCTGACATACATAAAACAACATAAAAGTATAGGGCACACTTTCGCTTTCCAACTGAATATGCATTGGAATGACGAGGGGAACTTTAACTTCAAGACTCAGCAACGATGACGAATGTGTTGATTTATCGAAGTATTTGATAGCTTTTTAGTAAAAGGACAATGCACACATTCATATCATCGCGCCCTTACCCTTACCCTTGCCGGGCAGATAGAGACAGATCTCTCAACTCTTCTTTATAAGCCCATATCTTTCGCCTCATCCACATTCATACATTTGGTCATGCACAATCAGTGACATTTTCTGGAACTTATGATATAAGATTCTCTGAAAAGGTAGTATTTTCATTGGAATCTACCTTACAACACCTTACGAATCCCATACTTTTGATTCAGTTCTCTCAATCAAAATATTTGCATATATTTTTCCAATCACACTAAATAAACTGATAGATATCTAGTTATTACACTCAATTTGAGAACCCTTAACCTTTATACAATCATTCAATTACCTTCTTTCAGAAAAAATACATACATCCATTCAATCAATACATCCCCTCATATACAACATTCTCAGGGGTTATACTAGCATACCTTGCAGTATTTCCTTTGATAGCCGTGTTTACCCTCAATTTCACATATATCATCCATCAATACAGGGGCACTTACACTGTAATCGTTGGATTATAATAATGATCACTCGAGGTACTTTTATACACTTCCTCGAAGTATCATTCCTTCCATCGTGTTTTCATGCTTTCTTTCTCTGTTATTGTAAATCCATTTTTATCATTCGCTTCACTCATTACTTTGCATTCGAATGTTCACGACTTCTCTTTATTTCATTTCGGAAGATTTTAATATTTTATCTTAGATTTGTTCTAATATTTCCGTCATTGTCTTATATAATTGCCCCAACTATTGATTTGTATTGGTCTAACACTCTTTCTCTGTCTCTTTTTCAAATTAATGCTATTTCGGGACCTTGTTTCTACTCTCTTACATTATCACCCTCCTCCCCCCCCCTTCATCATGTATCGCCTTCTTTCCTTCTTTTTACAACTGTTTATTATTATATTATAATATTGTATAACTATTATTCTTTTATATTTAAGCTTTCGCTTCAATCTTTCAATGGAATTATTCCACTTATTTAAAACCTTGCAGCTTTTACACACAACCCTTTCACCTAGACCACGTTTATAACTTTTGATGCGCCAATCGTTAAAATATCTATTACAATCATTAAAAGGTAGTGGTCCATTTCTAGGTGGCCAACTCTAAATTTCCGCGTGTCTCTCATATTTTTTTTCTTTAGATCTACATTCACACGCAATATACTCGTATATCCTCAGTGAGATACAGGCAAAAGCCTAGTTTACTGGGGATACGACAAATGAAAGGCAACAAACCCAGATTCATTAAAATTGTATGTCCAAATCCAACTACCTGTTGTTTTTTCGCAAATTGTGTATATTTCTTATCATGTGTAATAATAAATAAATAAATAAATCATTGATCTTTCATTCATCTTCTTATACTTAACATATAAGTGTCATTTATCTTTTTAATAAATAAATAAATCAAATCTGATTCAACATATTTGAGAAACATTTGTTTATCCTTTAATTAGAAAGGGCCCGTTCGTATTGATTTCTAACATTCACAGTTACTCCGTTGAATAGTTCGTGGTTCGACAATCGAATTGAAATAGTTGGGACTGGTTTAACGATTGAAGAGTTGAATTTTTTCATATTTTCCAAAATAATTATTATTTGCATTCGTATCTTGGTTTGTTGTACTATTTTTCGACCGTTCTGACCATATTTAATGGAATATAGTACTGGGATGTCCCTTGACAGGCTTTGATCGTTTTTTTCCGTTTCCAATCGGAAGGCTTTAACGGCCTGCGGCAACGCGATAAGAATAATTCTTGAGAACGCCTCCCGTATTTATATTTCCACAAATTTATTTATGGCTTGTGAAAAAAAGTGTGGAAAAAGGAAAAGAGAGAAAAAGAGAGAGAGAGGGGCAATCGATTAAAAATTTCCTCTGGTTTTATTCGATAAGGAATTAAAATCGAGCCAGAATATCTGTTTTCTTTATATGAATTATTTATTGCTTCTTTAAAATTACATAAGAAAAAATGGTATGTATGAGAGTCAAACATCTTGATTTTTTTGAAGTGATTATTTTGTATTTTCACATAATTAAATTTATTGTGTTATCATTAAAAACATCCACAATTTTTGACTCAAGACAGAGTTTTGAGTTCCAATTGAACTTTTATTTAAATTTATTTATTTATTACCAGAAAACTTTAATATACCTTACAACAATATTTGAAAATTTGAGTTTTACATTAATCACAAAAGACAAATATCATAAGCATAAAATCAATTGAAAACAGTTACATTTAAATCAAATAAAAATATGCATTAAAACATTTCAAATAACATATAATAATGTAAGAACAAAAGTCTTATTTCTTTCAGAAATACACAAAAATTATATTATACACAGTTATTATACGACACACGATCCTCTCAATACAGACAGCCCACACCGCATCACACTAAGCGTCATTCTTGATGTTCATCCGAAAAGAAAAGTACAGTTACATACAAAGAAAATTCTTGTTATAAATAAGAAAAATCAAAATATTCATAGTTTTTTTTTTTAATAGGAGAATGTTATATCTTAACAATTATTTTAATCTCGGAAATATTTTCATTCTAGTGATTTCCATATTTTCATTCCAGTGATTCCCATAATTTCATTCTATTGATTCCCATATTTTCATTCTAGTGATTCCCATATTTCCATTTTAGTGATTCCCATATTTTCATTCTAGTGATTCCCATATTTTCATTCTAGTGATTCCCATAATTTCAATCTAGTGGTTCCCATATTTCCATTTTAGTGATTCGCATATTTTCATTCTAGTGATTTCCATATTTTCATTCTAGTGAAACCCATATTTTATTGATTTTTTGTCTAAAAAAACAATGATATTCTCTGTATATATTCTCTGAAATAAAAAAATGCATACAAACTTCAGCATTGCTTAGTGGTGGTTGCGGGTGGGATTTCCGTTGGTATCCATTTTTTTAAATGGGTAATAGCCTGCTTTTCACTTACGGCTTGTTTAAGAATTTTTATGGTAAGTTAGAAGAAATTAACACATGGCAACAAATACGAAGCTTGTCATTGATTTGAATTGTATTGTAATTTAATTGTACACAAAACAATCTGCCAAATTTATTGGCGTGTGGAAACATCTTCTAACCAACCAGAAAAGGTGGAGAGCATGTCTTAAATGAAAACCAGGCAGAAATTGTTTTTTTTTAAAGCTGTGAACCAATGAAAATCGCAACTACCGGGCTAGGACACACTAAAAGATTTGTTGTATTGTTTTATACTTTCGTTTTATTAAGTACAACCTGGCAGATTAGTTGCAATGTGGAAATCTCTCCCACCCAACCTGAATGGTGTTAAACAAACCTTAAGTGAAAATCATAGTTACGAGTATATGTTAATTATATTGGGTGTTAACATAAGTTGTGTCCGTTTTTTTTCAATTTAAAAATAAACACCAAAAGAAAAACAAAATGGTAAATGTTATACGTCATTCGAAACAAAATTTTCTGCTCTACAAGATGTTGTGTTTGCTTTTACGTTACAAATATAATTTTATTTGATTACAAGCCTTCAAAATGGAATATCAAGTAAACGAAAGTGAGCATTTTCGACACCTCATTCTGTTCGCATTCAATCGAGGGAATAAAGCTGCCAAAGCTGCTCAAGATATTTGCAAAGTGTACGGTGAAGATGCCATGAATGAAATGACAGCTCGTCGATGGTTTTTGCGTTTCAAAGACGGTAATTTCGACCCGAAAGACTTGGAGGGTTCCAGACGACCAATGGACTTCGATGTGGACCGCTTAAACCATATTATTCATGCAGATCCCCTTCAAACCACCGTAGAGTTGGCTGAGCAGATGAATTGTAGTCACATAACTGTATACCACCATCTTAAATAAATGGGAAACGTCCAGAAGTTCGGTGCTTGGGTTCCACATGTTTTGAGTGAAAAAAACAAAAATCAACGTTCGACAATTTCTGCTGGTTTGCTCGTGCGTCATCGAGCTACGCATGGCCACAAGCAAAGGTTCCTTTACCGCACCATTACTGGTGATGAAAAATGGTTTGAAAATGGGGATGAAAAAAAAAATGGTGATGAAAAATGTTTGAAGGGGATCTTCACGAAAAATATGGTTTAAGCGGTCTTCATCGAAGTCCATTGGTCGTCCGGAACGCTCCATGTCTTTCAGGTCGAAATTACCGTCTTTGAAACGCAAAAATCATCGACGAGCTGTCCTTTCATTCATAGCATCTTCACCGTACACTTTGTAAATGTCGCGAGCAGCTTTGGCAGCTTTATTCCCTCGATTGAACGCGAACAGAAGGAGGTGTCGAAAATGCTCACTTTCGTCTACTTGACACTCCATTTTTAAGGCTTGTAATCAAATAAAATTATATTTGTAACGTAAAAGCAAACACAACATCTTGTAGAGCAGAAAATTTTGTTTCGAATGACGTATAACATTTACCATTTTGTTTTACTTTTGGTGCTCATTTTTAGATTGAAAAAAAAACGGACACAACTTATGTAAACACCTAATAAATAACGCCCATCAGTAACTAAAATATAATTCATATCGGTAAGAGAAGTATATTTAAAATATAGATAAAACAGCGCTCCTTGGAATGTTTTAAGAAGCGACTGAAAAAAACTCTTAATTTCTAGTCAGTAAAATAACGTGTTTCATTCCCAATTTTTCTTTTCCTTTCCTATCCACCATCCCTTCCTTTTCTTTTAATTGATATCTCACTTTATATGAAAAATAATGTTCTGGTGATTGTCCATCTTTGTGGGGTTCACGTATGTGTTTATGGATTCCGTGGTTTTGGTGGATAGTCATTTGAATGATTTATGCAAGTTACACTTGCTTCATTAACTTTTGTCTGGTTGGTTGGCAGAGATGGCCGACTGGCAAAAAGCCCGCCAGATTGTATTTGCAATAAAAGTGTTAATTAAATAAAACTAAGTATAATTTAATTTTCATTTATTTCAATACACAATCATTTGGAGATGGATACAATTTTTCGATTGGGGATGAAAACAACCCTTTTGAGATGAGTACGAATTCGAAAAGGTCGATTTCTTCGAATAAATTGGTTGTTCTCATCGATCCAACACGGGGAAGTATTTTAACTAGGCTTTTGCTGTTACTAGTCCTATGGTGTAGAATGTAGGTGTAGAATGTGCTTCTAAGTGTAAGAGATATGGATGACGTATACAGCTTTAGGAAGCACTTGAAGACAACCTTTTTTTACATTTTTACAAAGGTTTTATGAACACTACAAACATACCCTACACTTCGCGTAAAGTCGAACGTGTTACTATCATGTATTAAAACGTACAGTGTTCTTTGAAGTTTGTCTTCCTTTGATAAGTTGTGTGCGGTGTTCTTACAAAATATGTTTTTCTACAATACATATATGTACATATGTAGACGCGGAGAACTGCCTTAGCAAATGGTCGCAGTCATCACACTTAACTAACATAAATTTGTTTTGGAATATTTTTATTATCTTTATAATAATGGGTTCAAGCCCCGGGATAGAGCACCCTTGAGGAAAGTCTACTCTCTAATCGGCGCATGGTTAATTAACATTTTTATTATAATTATAATCCCATGACATATAAGGAAAGGTCAGTAAATTCGCGGAATGAAGGGTTAAATGAATGGAATAGTAGTACGTATGCGCATGTTCCAATAATATGACTCATTAAAAATACATACACCAAATGTTAGTCTAATTTTTACCGTATTGTTTAAGATATCGTCGGGAGAGTATGTCAAACGTTAATAACATCCCAGGTATGGAAAAAATTGAGTACCGCGTCGTCATTAAGTTTCTCACAAAACAAGGCAGAATACCTTAAATCGTTTAAGAAGAGATGTTAACGGTTTACGGGAACTGTTTCCCTGGAAAACGATGATATACAAGTAGCAGTATTTTTAAACAAGGGGAAGAATCGATTGAAGACAACCTCCAACCAGGATGGCTTGTTGAGGCCACTTCTTCAAACATCGTCAAAAAGTAGAAAATTTTTTACTGGAAGATTCCCGCCTAAACAAACAACTGCTTGCAGATATGGTTGGAGTATCACCTACAGCAATTTTTACTGTCATTCACCAACATTTAGGGGTGTCAAAAGTCAGTGCAAGGTAGGTACCCAAAATGCTTTCGCCATTTCAAAAATAACAACGCGTCGAATATTCACTACAGTTTTTGGGCGTCTGCAGAAACAACAAAGATGAGATTTTAAGCTGAAATGTAACTGAAGATGAAACTTGTGTTTATTTTTATGAGCCTAAGTCAAAGCAGGAGTCCATGCAGTGGCATAAAAAGAGCACACAGCCCCCTAAGAAGTTCAAGATATCGCAATCGGCTAGCAAAATTATGGGTATAATTTTTGGAACGTGGAAGGCATACTGCTGATAGGTAACAAAGATAAGTAAATCATAATAACTGGAGAGTACAACTCTGGTTTGGTGATGAAGTTAAAAGAAGCTGTGGAAGAGAAAAATGGACAAAAAGGGTGCTACTTTTGCATGACAATGCACCCGTGCATAAAAGCAATTCTGCATAGGTTGCTCTTCATAACTGTGGTTTCCGAACATTAAATCACCCTCCCTTCAGCCTAAACCTGATTCTGGCTGATTAGTTGTTTCAAAATAAGAAAGAAGAACTTCGAGGGAAGAAATTTACAGACGATGAAGAAGTTAAAATTGCAATTTCGGTTTATTTTGAGGGCAAAAGGAATTTTTTTTTCGTGGGTATAAATAAGCTAATTGAAAGAAAAATGTATAAGAGCTAATGGTGAATATATTGAAAAAGTAAAATAAAAAATGTCGTTCCTCTTTTTCCCCTCATTCCGCGAGTTTATTGACCTCCCCTCGTATAATACGTCTTATTACCTGGGTTACGTTAAAGTTTGAATATATTATTTTTTATTTTTGTTTCACATAATATATCAACACCTTAAATTATTTAGAAAAAACTTTGAGAAATTCAATAAATTGATATTGAAGGCTCAACATAATGAGAGCATTTTTCTTCTCGAAAAGTTCCCTTAAAATGTTAATACTTAATTCTCTCATAAGTCTCTCTTTTCACCCGTTGTACGGCAAGTATACAAATTGATTGATTGCCACCGCCGTCATTGAAAATAATGAAGAGCAAATAAAAAGGAGAATTTTCATACTTTCAGCCAACCAATGATTGATCGAAATGAAAATATTTCTAATGAAGTATATAAAGTGTTAAATTACCTCTTAAAAATTGATGAAACAATAATTTTGAAGCTTTTTTTTCGTTTCCTTAAAAATAATATAATTTATCAATGGTTTCGGCTTTAACTTTGTTCATCTCTACAATATTGATAATAATAAAAGGACAATTTGTATACAGCCGTTTAAATATCAGACTCTCCTAAAGAGCACTCTTGTTCGGGGTTCGAACCCACTGTTGTTGATAGATTAAAGATATTAAAAAAACGAAAATTTTGAAGTTGTGTGTAAGGATATGAAGATTTTGGCTACAGCAATTAGATAAAGGACTTCCCCAGATCAGCAAACGTTAAGAAAAACATGTTTGGTAAGAAAACCGCTGAAAATTTACGAAGAGAAGACGAACTGCAAAGAAACCTTTGTAGATCTTCCGATATGTGAGAAAAACATACAGGCTTAAGGTGGAATGTACTGTCTGTGTGTAGTGTTTATATACTCGTATAGCACTGGGGAACAAATTTTTTGCTTCCTGGAGTCCGATACATATTGTAATGCAGTTTAGGTTCACGTATAGTTTTTAATTTATCATATATTTGAAAATAAAACTTATGCTCTGCATAGTATAAAGGAAATATTAGGTCCTTACATGTGAAATTGGTGTTTTGTTTGGGAGGAACAAAAAGTTGATTTTTTTTTAATATAATATATTTATTTAATCAAAGTATGTACCATTGCTATCTATGCACTTTTGCCATCTCATAGGTAGTTCATCGATCCCTTTACTAAAAAAACCATTCGGACGGGAATCAATAAAATCTTTGAAGTCGGTTTGGACTGCCCCATCGGAGTTGATTTTTTTCCCTTGCAAGAAGTTATCCAAATTTCGAAAAAAATAGTAATCTGTCGGGGCAAGGTCCGGAGAGTACGGTGGATGTCTTAGACATTCTAATTGAAGCTCTTCTAATTTGGTAGCCGTCTGTTGTGCAGTGTGTGGTCTAGCGTTATCATGAAGCAGCAGTGGCCTAGAGCGATTAACCAGCCTCGGTTGTTTAGCAGCTAGCTTTTCCATCATGGTTTGCAGTTGCTGACAATAGACATCTGCCGTAATCGTCTGGCCAGATTTAAGAAAGCTGTAGTGAACGACACCAGCACTAGTCCACCAAACGCTCACAAGTAACTTTTTTGGAGTCAATTTTCGCTTGGGGCATGGTTTGGCTGGTTCGGCAGGGTTCAGCCATTGCGATGAGCGCTTCCGATTATCATACAGGATCCACTTTTCATCACAGGTAATGATTCGATTCAAAATCCCTTCATTATTGTGCCGGTTGAGTAATGCAACGCAGCAGTCAACGCGCGTTTGTTGATTTGCTTCACTCAATTCGTGAGGTACCCACCTTTCAAGCTTTTTCACCTTCCCAATTTGCTTCAAGTGGATTAAAACAGTTTTATCACTAACACCGCAGCCTGCAGCTAACTCGGACGTGGTTTGCGATGGATCCGCTTCCACAATAGCCTTCAATTCTTCATTATCAACTTTGGTCTCCGGCCGTCCACGGGGCTTTTTCTGCAGGTCGAAATTTCCAGAACGAAAACGTTGGAACCAAAAACGCACTGTGTTTTCTTTTGCGGCACCGTCGCCATACACATCATTAATCCTTCGAGCCGTTTCTGCAGCACTGGTGCCACGGTGGAACTCGTACTCGTAAATAACGCGATATTTCAAGTTTTCCATTTTGTAAACTGAGTGACGCAAAGAAAAAAAACAATTGAGGAAAAAACAAATGAATTATAATTTTCGAAACACAAATACTTGAGTAAATAGCTGTATAAATTTTAATTTGAAATTCCTAACCAAAGAGAAGATATTTGAGATCAAAGTTGCCAGTACGGCAAAACGCCGGTTTCGTATGTGGGGACCTAATATATTTACTTGTCACCAATTTTGCATTTTTTTGTAAGTTTTCTTTTATTTGCGCTTTTGGATTGTTTTTAATTGTCTTGGATTGTCTTTAATTTAATTGCCAGCAAGTTCCATTCTTGAAGTCTCGATTCTAACAATTCTGCTCGCTTTTTTCCTAAATTTAAATCCCTGACAAGATCATTAAGTTTTGGCTGAGATATTAAGTGTGGTTCATTGGAAGTTGATGGTAGGTGGTATTCCGTATTCGTATAATGTTCGTTTACCGCATGGTTGTCATCGTCTTCTTCATAGAGTGTCCAAATTGAAGGCAGTATTGGAATTGGTAGCGTATCACTGTGAGCGATAGGTCGAATTGCAAAATGAAGATTCGGGTATTCAAGACTCTTTTTAGTTTTGGAAGAGAACCCAATCACATTACTTAAACAAAAGTAGCAATCAGTTGCGTGATCTTTTTGCTCTTTCCATACCATGGGAACAGCAAATGGGATTGATTTTCTGGCGCCTTTAAGCCAAGCTCGCAGATTTACCGCACAAGTAGCACAGCAAATGTGAGGCGTCCGTGATTTATCCTGGTCTCCAATCTTGCAGGCAAAATATAACTCATGCGCCTTCCGTATTTAAGGTGTTATACTTCTATGCTGTTCCTTGAACGCAAACCCTCCCACAAACGTAACAAAAAGAATTTGGTCTATTGATGCACTTCCTTGGCATGTTTATCCTTTCAAAATAAGTTTATTCACTCAAAATCACAACATTTCTCGTTTAAATCACACAACATCTATTAACACCACTGTGACATAACCTGCAATAAATGATAAATGACAGTTGTGCAACGCGGTTACGGTGTTGCAAGTACTAGATTAAATTTTAAAATATTTTTTCCTAAAACAGTTTTTAAGGTATTTTTCAGAATTCTGACATGCCAGGATAATAAAAAATACGTATTATTGTAACGTAGTGTATGCTCGATTATAATCACGTCAATTTGTTTGGGAAGCAAAAAAAATCCAAAGTTGCTCCCCAGTGTAATCACATTTTTTTATGTATTTTAAGCTTTGTCTTCAAGTGATTCCTAAAGCTGCACACACCAACTATATCTATGTCCCATATGACTGTTGTAACAACAAAATAAACCCATTAAAGGAACGAAAATTATACTGTTATGGACTAAAACCAGCCAAGAAATATGTTTCAAATGTAATGGAAAAGAAGATCGATCCATCAGGAATACAAAGGTCTTATATTTTTTGTAATTTATTTTTATCAAACACTGTTAATTCCACTTTTTTGTGATGGTATAAACCTACCGGTTTCAAGGCTTTCACCTCATCTTCAGGGGAGCGCAAACAAGACTAAATGCTGTTCGAACTGGTACCGAAATACACGCTTCAACGGTTGAGGGCTTAGGGATGAGGGAGGCATGGAACAATTTCGGCCAAGAGCGGAGAGACTTTTTTTGGGTTATACCATCACAAAAAAGTGGAATAAACAGTGTTTGATAAAAATAAATTACAATGTCTTTAAACCTCCACAACGTTAATGCCTTAACTATAAACAACACTATATATTATTGTATTACACTCTCCTGAAGCCTGGAGGGCTTATTCCCATGTGGCAATCTCTTCCAACCAACCAAAACTATGTTAAAGAGACAGTAAGGGAAAACCAGACTGGAATCCTTTTTTAAAAAATTGAGATCCAGCAGGATTTAAAGAAGCGACCTCTGTGCTGGAAGACAGACCAAGAAGGTTATCTCCATCCAGGTCAGTTTACAGCCTGGAACTTCTCGAAGCCATGGTCAAACCAATTTTAAGGCGTTAAATGGATGTAGTAATAGAATATTTTTAGGACGTTAGGCAATTCGCCAAACGCTCCCAAAGTCTATAAAAACCCCAAGGATAGCTTATTCTAGACTCTTTATAATACATCTACAGAATTATGAAAAAATACTCAAGAATTAAAATTAAATGAAGTTGATAAGAAAAGCTTTTAAAATATTGAAATTTTTAAATTAAAAAAAAACTTCATTAAATTATCATTAACGATTTTTAAAAACTAACATAATAAAGTTTCAGAATCTATTTTTTTTATTCATATTAACCGATGAAATGTTTTCCAACAAAAAATATACATACTAACCATCACGCCATGTCCCTTGGGGATAGACAGAGAGGACAGATATTTATGTTCTCCGTGCACACAGCCTTTTCCTCGTCCCCATCTATTAATCTAATCATAGATGATCTTCCTCTTTCTCACTAAAATTTCTCCAACTATCTTTATTTATTTTTTCTTAAGTCTACTTCTTGATCGCTCTTCATTAATTCCAGACCGAATTATTAAAAGTTTCTTAAAAGTTATTAAAGTTATTTAAACTATAATTGTTGTACTCTGAAACATAATTAATTGATAGTAAAAATAATATTACCTTTCCTTAAATCTTGATCAATGATTTTTAGCAATCGTTGCAAAGTAAAATAATCACCTTGCAAAGAAAACGTATCGTGAATGATGAACCATAGACGCAAACCATTTTTTTTTACTGATAAAACTTTCTTAACACCATCTAACGGTCAACCCCTTTACAAATAAACAGTAGAAAAATATACTCGTGGACACCTATATTTTTACCAATGCAAAAGTTTACAAACATGATACGTGGAAAAATTGACATCCGCTTTTCGCCTCCAACAATGGCGTTCTCTGAATTCTTTTCGTCACTTTGAATTTATGTAAATTTTTTCTTTGCCGCCATTTCTTTGGCTGAGGGAGAGAATTTTTGAATAATGACCCGAGACAGGGATGTCAGCAGCAGAGGGTATAAGAAGTGCTTCGAGCATCATTAGGTTTAATAAACTTTAAAAGTAAACAAAAAATCTTGGGTGGTAACTTTGTACTGTTGAATTTATCGATTTTACTACGTTTTTACAAACAATATTTAAAGATAGGTGCTTTTTTCTAAAGATTATTACATCAGTATTCCATGTCAAATATGGACTACATTGAACATTTAAAAAAGTATTGACATACATACCATCTCCCTGTTGGGGTAGACTAAGAAGACAGAGCGGCAGACTTTCATATCTTGACACAAATATTTTGTCTCATTCACCTTTTTATACAACTTCTAATACTTCTCTGAATTTCCACGTTTCCTTCTTTCAAAATATAATTGACTTGATCCAACCATACTTTCCATGGTTTTCCTCTCACATGCATTCCTCTCACATTTGCAGTATACATTTGTTTTGTTAGAGTTTCTTCATTCATTCGTTCTACATGCCTAAACCACCTCAGCGTCCTGCTTTTCACAACACATCAGACTAAAGTTCACAATCTTCCCTAATCACTTTATTCTGTGTTCTGTTAAACGTATTTCTACAGTATTTATTAGGCTATCAGTAATTTTCCACGTTCTAATCTCACTTCCATTCTTCAAAGAATGCTACAAAATATTTTTAGGGGCTGTCAACTCAGCAGATTTTGATACTGTTCGGTTCAAATATATATGTTTAAGTGCCTCATTAACTTCCGTCATCTGAGAAAATACTACCCAAATAGCAGAATTGCTCAACTTGTTCCGATGTTTCATTATTGACCCATATATTGCATTTTAAAACAAAATGCAATTCAATATAAGCAATTAAAAACTGTTTTAATGAAAACGTTAACCGATGAGTACAAGTTTGAAACTTTGTCCATAATTTTATGGATGTGTAGAACCACTTCACTAGGAAAAATCTCTGTCAAATCTCAATAAAAAACTTATTTTATTACTGAAACATTCTGCTTCAATATTACACTGTTCATTTACATGTTTAAATTTACTCGTACTTGAATATTTTATAATCTCATACACAATTCAATACACATCAATATGTCAATAACAACATCGACGTCATATCTACTCGTAAAAACTCCCCAAAACACGGTATTTTTTGTATTTACTCAAATATCTATCTAGAAACTTGTTTATAGTTAAGGCATTAACGCTGTGGAGGGTTAAAGACATCGTAATTTATTTTTTATCAAACACTGTTTATTCCAGTTTCAAGGCTTTCCGGTTTCAAGGCTTTCACCTCATCTGAAGATGAGGTGAAAGCCTTGAAACCGGTAGGGTTATACCGTCACAAAAAAGTGGAATAAACAGTGTTTGATAAAAATAAATTACAATATCTAGAAACTATTTTAAGCTCCCTCACTCACTCTCCTCCTACCAAATGTCTATCTAGAAACTATTTTAAACTCCCTCACTCACTCTTTTCCTACCAAATGTCTATCTAGAAAATATTTTAAGCTCCCTCACTCACTCTCCTCCTACCAAATGTCTATCTAGAAACTATTTTAAGCTCCCTCACTCACTCTCCTCCTATCAAATGTCTATCTAGAAACTATTTTAAACTCCCTCACTCACTCTTCTCCTACCAAATGTCTATCTAGAAAATATTTTAAGCTCCCTCACTCCGTCTTCTCCTACCAAATGTCTATCTAGAAACTATTTTAAGCTCCCTCACTCACTCTCCTCCTATCAAATGTCTATCTAGAAACTATTTTAAACTCCCTCATTCACTCTCCTCCTACCAAATGTTTATCTAGAAATTATTTTAAGCTCCCTCACTCACTCTCCTCCTACCAAATGTCTATCTAGAAACTATTTAAAGCTCCCTCATTCACTCTCCTCCTACCAAAAAATCACCTTATTACATACTCTATTTGTTTCGATAGTTTCGCTTTCTCCGTATCAGTTGTATAAGATCTTCGTAGTGTTGTACCGCGTACCACGTATGATGTCGATATTTTGAAAACATTGCAGTTCTGATCTGCAAGGCTTGTTAGTAAGGCTAAGTTGATAACAAACGAACCCTAAAGATGAAAACTGCAACGTTTTCGAAACGTTGGTCCCATAAGCTAGACCTTGCTCTACAACACTTCTGAATAATTTATATAGATAGATACGAGTTCTAAGGCTTTTATTAAATTTTTAAAACGTGCGCATTTTACTGCACCGTCGATCTTTTGTCAGTGATTTGAGGGAATACCTTTCCACTGTTGTGTCTTATGTGTGATTGTGTTATTTATATGTGTATACTTATATTAAGTATTTGTGTGATAATCTCTGGTTTATTTTTAGGCTCGAGAGCCTTTGTTTTACTTTTAGATTTGAAACGACCATAGTTGGGCATGGTGTCTATCTTCGAAGGCGTACGATCGCTCATGTCAGCGGCCCTGGCGGCGCAGTTCAGGTTTGGCATCCTCCTGCCCCTCCCGGGGGTCTTAGTGAAGCGACGATGGTGAAGACGGTGGAGTTGAGGTGACGATGCTGGAGAAGACGGCGAAGAAGGCGCAAGGACGTAGCGTGCGGCGAGGCATCATGAGCTTTCTTCGCTCTTTGTCTAGCACTTCACTACCGTCAGAGGGACTGTAGGCTGATGACCGAAAAGCGTAGACATCAATTGCATAGACCTTCAACAATCAACAGGGAAATATATACATAAACTTATTTATATCAGGTGTATGTGTAGAGTGTGGGGATGGGAAGGTATCGGCTGCGGCCTGTGTGATTTGAGCTTCCCCGCATTCGCATATGTATTGAAGACATATTCGGTGAGAAAACCGCAGAAAA
The DNA here is from genome assembly GCA_949825065.1 of Odontocerum albicorne. Taxonomy (NCBI): domain Eukaryota; kingdom Metazoa; phylum Arthropoda; class Insecta; order Trichoptera; family Odontoceridae; genus Odontocerum; species Odontocerum albicorne. Next base: position 9,259,361 of record OX463855.1, read on the forward strand.
CTCACCGAGGGAATTCGAGCTTCAGAGGACCTCTGGGCTCTTCCGTTTTGCGATATTAACACATTCGGCTTGTTGAATAATTTATATAATTATTACATATTGTTTTACATTTAAAGCCCACAATCACATTCAGTGCTGCTTACATCAAAGAAACAACGTATTTATATGTTCACCTTGCATCTAGTCATCTCTACTCAAAGCCAATCAAGTGCTCTCCAAGTAGACTAATGCAATTAGTCTTCAGGTGCTATATTTTCTGAAAGCTTTATCCAGCAGTCAGGTAGTTTTTCATTCCGTTTTTATTTATTTCAGTTTTTTTTTTCGTCATTTTTTTTTTCAGAAAACGCGATTATCCAGAGAAATCTCCAATTCTTAAGCTCTCTTCATGAAACTGTTCCTGAAATTCCCTTCGATATTACTTACTGTGACCATACACGGCAGATGTACCCAGCCAGTCGGTGGCGATCTACCAATCAATCGCGACATGAATTTAAGTGGATCTTTACTTTTTCTTCCATACTAAAAAATATTATTTTAATCGTTCTAATAAGAAATACGACGAACTGAAAACAATAAGTCAGATGCGTTATAAAAGTGAAATATAATGATGATGTTGATATTTGCAATTTAAACGCGATATACTTGACTAGTTGAGAGATTTTAGCTATTAAATTTGTCAATAGACGCATCACAAATACGAAAATTGCTTTACTCTTAATTCGTAGCTTAAAATTGTAGCTAAACTCTTAAAATGTATAATTAAAAAGAAATTAACAACTGACGTTTTATTTAATATCAACATCAGTAAATCGTGACGTCTCCCGAAAATAAATACTTCATGTGTTATAAAAAGGCTGGGCAGCCCTGATATAAGGGGTGTCCTGGATCCTGGACTTGTTTTGCTTTTCTATGTCAGCTGCAACACTTCTAAGGATCTCAAGAAGAAATTTATGAAGCCTAATTATGCCATTGTTTACTCCGCTTAAGGTCATCGTTTAGTCTGCTTCAAAAATATATAGTTATTTCTAAGCACTACAAGAACCAAAAGGTTATATGGAATTTACTCGTAACTTAAAATAAAACATGTCCTCGAACCATTGGTAATCAAAACCATCTCATATATAACTAATCAAGCGCTTTTTAAATTCAACGCAAAGCAATACTTTTAAAATATTGTTTGCACTGCCCTCTATACAGTAAATAGGTGATTGAATAGCGTGCTACCCGGTCTTCCAATTCCCTTCACAATCTAGCGCCCCACAGTTGTTTCTCGGGCATACTATATAGCCTGGGTTCCGCTACCGCTCTGCACGGGACCACTATACTGTGCGCTCACTGGCTGAACTGTTCTTTCTGTAAATTTCATCAGCACCCCTTAAGAATACTGCGGCAGTTATTTATGATCATTTCAATGAAAAAAATAGGACATTACAAGATAATTATAATTTTTGAACAATTGAAAACATTTCGCTGGAGAAAATTGTTCAGTTATATGAACGGTAGTGTATTTTTTCATTTTCTGAAAATAGACATTTTTATACACCATTTTGATAATATTTCACTACGAAAAATAAATTTTAATAAATTATACTTGCAATCAGAAATATGCTAATCAGACCTTAGTGAAAACACACTAGAATCATTTGGAAAAACTGGTGGACCACTCAAGCGGGAATCGAACCCGGCTTCTTATTAACTGGACTGTAGAGGTCATCATATATAAAATCCAGAACAAACTAATTAATTTTATACGCAAAATCTTGCAAAGTTTTCGTAATCTAGTTTATTAGACGCCTATTTCCTAATTTGGGGGTTTCAGGTTTGGTTCCAGTTAATAAATATGTTTAAAAAGTGTTATGGTTTGGTTTCACTTAAGGCGTCTGTAACATATTTCTGGTTAGTTGTTACAGATTGACATATGGCAATACGCATCTAGGTTGTACTGTATACAACAAAAATGTTATGTAATAAATTGTCAATGAGGCACCAACCTTTTTATGATTTTATTCAAGACTGTATTTGAACAAATGAAAAATATCTTTTTAATTGAGGAAACTCCTAAGAAAGTACGATCATATAACTTCATAGTGAAAGGAGCTAAACTGGTTAAACGTGAGAAATAGACGCTGAATTCCCATACCATCTCTATTGTTTAAAATCCTTAACTGTCCCACCACCCCCTCTTATCTCGTCGACAAGCGTCTTTCCGATTATGGACTGGCGCTAAGCTCAAACAGAGATATTTATTGGATTTCCCAGTTCACCGCTCTCCTTTTTTTACGTCGTCCTTTACTGTCCATGCAGTGAGACTCTGGAATCAACTACAAACAAATGTTAAGATTAATTGTCCTTGGTATACATTAATAAGCGACTGAAAAATAAATTTATTTCTAGTATCACAAAGTTTCATTCCTGATTTTACTTTCCTATCCACAATCCCTTCATTTCCCTTTGAATGATTATAATTTACTTTTACAACGATATGTATACTGTTCATAAATTTCATCAAAGGGAATAAATAATATTTGAATATTTTTTGCGACCAGGTAACTCCCGTTATTCACTTTTGTCTAATTTTTTGGAAGAAATTGCCACTTAGCAATACTCCCGCCAAATTGTTTTAAAATAAATAAACACGAGCCTCGTAGTTAAGTATTTTATCGTTGTTCCACATCAGTCTAAAGTTACTCCTCTACGAATCATGTGGTCTTCTGTAAGGAAAAAATATTATTCCAAAATATTTTTTTTTCCTCAATCATTAAAACAAAAATAATAAACTATTAAATTAGACTTATTTGGCTCACTTCCTTTAAGTGCGATTGGCGCATAGGTCCCAGTGTCGACACTCGCAAGAGGATAAACTCTTGAAGCGAGAGGTAACGCGGCACAGTTGCCATTCTGCGCTTAATTATATTGCTGAGCAACACGCTCGCTCTTATGTGTCAAACTAAATGTGCAGCCAGCCAGGGCTAACAATAATATAGCGCACGACCTGCATGCATCGCGCGTGTCATCTTGCCCTAACAACTTTCAGGTGGTTTACACTTGAAGGGCCGTCATGAGAATATTACTATTTTGTCTCTTAATTAAATTCCTCAGAAAATAAAGCCTTGCCTTAATTTAGGAACTTAGGAAAAAGGAAGTACTTGCAGTTTGTCTTTTTCTTCTTTCTCCGTTAGTTCCCTGATAACTACAAAAAATTCTACATCATTTGACTCTATCTGCTGCTGTTTGCTCCTAGTTTTGCTGAGCATTAATATTTTTAACCCTTCCTTCCCTGTAACGTGTAACTAGTACACATTGCTTCTAAAAAAATTAATATCTATTTAAAAATAATAAATACTGGGTTCAGATTTTAGGTATTCATCCGTTATACATTTACGCATTGAATGAAAAAAATAATATTAATCATAATTGGCACTCATCGGCCACATCAGAGATATTTTGTGAAAATCGGTATTAAATTCACCAATACAATCAAACGTGTGCCAGTGTGTGACGTAGGTATATTCATTCTAAAAAACGTCGGTCGATGTTTTTTTCATATTTTCAGCAATTAAATTTCAATTATTATACTTTGGACTTCAAGCCCAGACCTTTTGATAGTTTCTGTTTTTAATGTTTTTTCTGCTATTTATTTTGAGATAAGCCCAGACCTTTTGATAGCTTCTCTTTTCAATGTGTTTTTTCTGCTATTTATTTTGAGATAAGCCCAGACCTTTTGATAGTTTCTCTTTTTAATGTTTTTTTCTGCTATTTATTTTGAGATAAGCCCAGACCTTTTGATAGCTTCTCTTTTCAATGTGTTTTTTCTGCTATTTATTTTGAGATAAGCCCAGACCTTTTGATAGTTTCTCTTTTTAATGTTTTTTTCTGCTATTTATTTTGAGATAAGCCCAGACCTTTTGATAGCTTCTCTTTTCAATGTGTTTTTTCTGCTATTTATTTTGAGATAAGCCCAGACCTTTTGATAGTTTCTGTTTTTAATGTTTTTTTCTGCTATTTATTTTGAGATAAGCCCAGACCTTTTGATAGCTTCTCTTTTCAATGTTTTTTTTCTGCTATTTATTTTGAAATAAGCCCAGACCTTTTGATAGTTTCTGTTTTTAATGTTTTTTCTGCTATTTATTTTGAGATAAGCCCAGACCTTTTGATAGCTTCTCTTTTCAATGTTTTTTTTCTGCTATTTATTTTGAGATAAGCCCAGACCTTTTGATAGTTTCTCTTTTTAATGTTTTTTTCGGCTATTTATTTTGAGATTAGCCCAGACCTTTTGATAGCTTCTCTTTTTAATGTTTTTTTCTGCTTTTTATTTTGAGATAAGCCTAGACCTTTTGATAGCTTCTCTTTTTAACGTTTTTTTCTGCTATTTATTTTGAGATAAGATAAGCCTAGACCTTTTGATAGTTTCTTTTTTAAATGTTTTTTTTCTGCTATTTATTTTGAGATAAGCCTGTTTATAAATTATTAAGCTAAATACTTATATAGAATTATTTAAAAAAAAAAGAGCGTCACTGAACTCATTAATTACTATCATTTCTTTTTGTTGTTTAAATCCACTTATATCATTGTGGGCTTTATTTCCGAGTTAAATTGGATTGCATTATTTAACAAAACAAAAAGTTACGTTGTGTAGATAACATTAAAATACTTTGGTTGTCAAAACAAAGAGAACAGAATACGTACAATTTAAAGTTTTTTTCCAGATTTCAGGATATGAATATGAACACAATGATTGCTGAAAAAGTTTGCAACAATATGCAGAGAACATACTTCGCCTGCAAGTGACGGCTCAAGCATTTGTGCCTTCCAACTGTAACCAAATTTGAGTTTAGTTCTCTGTGTGCTTGGCAGAATTAAATGCATATATTATATAATGGGTTGTGTTAAGTGGAGAGTACTCCAAGTATGGGTTTAAGGAAAATTATAACAGTAACTTTAAAAAGTTAGAAAGATAAAAACCTCTATCAAAGTAAAATATACTTAAGATGCCACTTTAAAGGGTAGATATTGTTTTTGACGTTTCATAACTGTGTCGTATGGGAGTTAATCCTTCTTCATAGCATGCTCATTGATGAGCATCGTAGTCTTCTATCATATCTTCAACTTGTTCTTCCATTTATCTTCATCCTTTCCGGTCTTGGATAGCTTTGAATGGTACATTTCAAGAAGATCCTCTTAACTCCTTAATTTCGTTTGTCGATTTTCCTTCTCATCGTTTTTCCTCAACTATTCTCAATCACCAGCTTCTCCAGATTTTTGTTACTCTTTCTGACAACATTTCCTAAGTGGATTTAGATTAATTTACTGCAATTTGTTGAAAATCTTTTGATAATCTCTATTTTTTTAATAGAAGAAACGTTGATGCACTTTGAGGTCCATGGGATATGGAACATCCACTTTTAATACCACATATCTAATACATCGATTATGTTTCTTTCCGTCTTTCAAACGTTACATGTTTTGAATTCCTACACTGCTACGGAAAACACTTGATTTTGCTTCTTCTGAGTTTAGACCAGTTAAGCGAGATCTTCGCCAGACTTATAAAAACTAATTGTATCCTCTCAATTCATTTTCAGTTTTCTGCTTCACATTCTCTATTCTTCGAAATGAGATCACCCTGGTAGATAACCTCGTTGACCTCTTGCTATCCTTTAACATATTACTTCTTGTCAAAATCTCTAATCGGTTCACGATGATAAGGGCTTTTATTTTTACTAATTTGTAGTCCTCGTTGGTCTAGATTTAATCAGTTTTTAGTGAGGTATATTAATTATTTTCATCCCTTTTGAATTTTTTGCAATCATCGCAAATAAGTTTACCTTTATGATGACCAAGGATGTTGGAACGTCTCTTTGGGGTTGAGCGGCAACTGATGTCTCCTAATCCTGGTTACAAATTCTCCAATTCTTGATGTCAAGTTCTCTATACTCGTAGTTATACAGTAGCTACAGAGGTAAACTACTTTGATGTGGCTGCCTAAACGCAGCAGAGATGACGAAATGTGTTTTGGAAATGAGGATCTGAGAGTACAAATGCAATCATATTCCCTAGTTGACACACATTGATGATAAAGTCTCGAAGATTTTTTGTTAAAATTGATTTTTTTTAAAGATGCTTTACGATAAGTATGCATATTCAGAGTGATTTTGGTCACTAAAGAGCACCTTAAGAATACATTTTTGTTATCTGCGTGAGTTTTAAATAATTAGGATAGTATTATGCCTACCCGGCAAAATGAATTCATGCTTCAGAAAACCTACAATTTTTATAATAATTTTCACAAATGCAAGTAAATCGATCTTTATAAAGTTGAAATTAAATAATAGAATTACACGTTAAGAATTCAGAGGAACTAATTTTCTCAAATGTCTTTTTTAATTTTTATCCCTATAGCATATAATCATGTCTATCAAATACCACAACACTCATTTTTAAAGTTTTTGTATGATAAGTAATGCTTTTTTGTATGACCAGGTCTGAAACTATGAAGATGGCTCTAGTTGTCAATATAGTGACTGTCAAACCGCGTCATTGGCGCCTTTTTCTTGAGTTTACATTTGTCAAAGACTTTTAACTCACAACAATACAAGTTTAATACAACTAGATATGTTTTCATAGCGTTGAACATGTCTGTTTTTGTGCCTGAAAACTACAATTTGCGGACATCATTGATTTTCTGTTACCATTTGAAGAAAACTGCTGCAGAATTGCATCGAATGCTTGTCGAAGCTTACGGTAAGCATGTTTTTGGTGAATCACAGTGCTTTGAGTGGTTTAAAAAAAAACAAAAGTGGCGATTTTGACGTGAAAAACGAAGAATGTGGAAGACCACCGAGAAAGTTTGAAGACGCCGAATTGCAAGCATTCTTGAATGAAGATGGCGTTCAAACGCAACAATAACTCGCGGTTCAACAATCAATTAAATGTGACACGAGAAGTCGTCTCCATACGTTTGAAAGCCATGGGAAAGATCCAGAAGGTGGGAAAATGGGTTCCACATGAACTGAACGAAAGACAGCAGGAAAACTGAAAAACCACTTGCGAAATGCTGCTCGCCAGGTACAAAAGAAAATCATTTCTCCATCGAATTGTGACTGGCGATGAAAAATGGGTATATATCGAGAATCTTAAGCGTAAAAAATCATGCATAACTCCAAGCAAACCAGCGACATCGACTTCAAGGCCAAATGGCTATGGACGAAAGACAATGCTCTGTGTTTGGTGGGATCAGAAGGGTGTTATCTGTTATGAGCTGCTAAAACTTGGCGAAACCGTTAATACTAAACGCTACCGACAACAAATGATAGATTTGAACCAAGCATTGCGTGAAAAATGACCAGAATATCAAAAGAGGCTACACAAAGTGATTTTGTTTCATGATAATGCACCATCGCACACAGCAAAACCGGTCAAGGAAACGATTGAAACGTTTAATTGGCAAATACTTTCGTATGCGGCTTACTTACCAGACTTGGCTCCATCCGATTACTATTTGTTTGCATCGATGGGACACTCACTTGCTGAGCAGCGCTTCACTTCTTACGAAAATGGCTCGATGATTGGTTTTCCTCAAAAGAGCAACAGTTTTTTTGACGTGCATCCACAAATTGCCAGAGAGATGGGGAAAATGTGTAGCTAGCGATGGGCAATACTTTGAATAAAATATTTTTTACCATTTTCATACAATAAATGGGTATTTTCTTTAAAAAAAATCCGGTTTCATAGGTACAGACCTATGTACGAGTATATATTGATTAAGATAAAAAGAAATTATTCACACTTCGCTCTATGTTTATTTATGGCTCTCACATAATTAGTAAGGTACCCTCTCACATAAGCGAATTGGGGACTTTGATGAGCGTAGCCGGGAGACACTATTGCTTTTGACCCCATTCATCATGGCTAATTAATATACATAGAACTGATAGTGATTTGTCATAATAAATGTTAGCAATACCCACACGTGAAAAAGCCTGCGTAGTCTAACACCTGCGTAGTCTAACACTATTATTATTTATAAAAAGAACTTTTTTACCAGACTGGGACACATTTTTTATCTTAGTTTTTGGGAACCATCAAGAATCGATCCCGAAAACCTCGGATAGAAGTCAAGTGTCTTACCAATTAGACCACGGAGTTCATAAATGCTGATATGCATCTTTCACTTCCTTTACAACATTTTCTTTTACAATTGTTATAATTATAAATAGAGGATCGCTATTCGAGTTTAAAATTTTAAAGTATTTAAATAAATTAAAAATGTAAATTAAAGTAAATATGAATTCTAGAGAAACTATTTAATTAAGATTAGAAACGGTCAACGTTGAAATTTCATTCCGCATAAATTTGTAGAGAAATTGAGTTTTTTTTTTCTTTAACGTCAACGATGATGGAGAAAACTTGAAAATTTTTTGACATTCGATCTTAATTGAATAATAAATCAAAATGTCAATAAAACCCTTGTGCACATTCACTCACTCCGGGAGAGGGAAGCTCCCCGAGTCTGGATTGGCAGGGAGACGTATGATTTTATATCCAACAATGAGCGAACTTTCTTTACTTGGCATAATATACCTTGAAAATTTTTAAGCACTTAATTTGTTCCACTAGATTTGATTCTCTCCAGACTTTCCAATACTTGTGGAAAATTTCCTTATTAATCAGGGAAATGTGATGTTAGAAATTTTCCAGACTATAATAAAGCACGAGTGAATTCTTGCTTTCGAGTTTTATATTGTTGAGAAAGACATTTTCATACACGAGTATATTGAGATTTTGATATATATTTTATACTAGAGACATATGTACTAAATGATAATTTTACTGTCTTGCCAACTGGTTATGATAATTCAATTGAAATATTAACATTTGTTGTTAGATTTTTATTTTAATACGTTGAAAATAATATTTATTTATTTCAGACGTTTTAAAGACTCCTTAAGAATTCCAAGTTATATTATTTATTTAAAACAAGCATTTTCTCAAGGTGTATTTTAACGGAATTAATGCATTAGATGCATGGCCGCGTGGTAACGCACTGGACTTCCTGGCAGAAGGTTGTTGGTTCGAGCCCTGCACTGTGCTACTCCCCTCGAACGACACAGGCACTTTTCCCGTGTAGTGTTCGATGGTATTAGGATACCTATGACTTCGGTCATATATGTGGGTTTACTTTTTATTTTGTTTTCGGCCATACGTTTTTGTTTTTTTTTATTTATTTTTTAATCTAGATATGCGGGGGTGTGGGATGGAAGCCCCCCGATGCCCTTGCGGTCGGGCTCGCCCTACATTGGTGGGGTGTATCTCGGCCGGGGGAATGTTTGTGGGATGAGCCCGGACCTTTTAATGTCTTCTCTCTTGAATGTATTTTTTTTGTCATCTATTTATTTCCTGTGTTTTTTTATCTTCTTGTTCTACGTGTTCAAGGGTGTGGGCTGACAAACATCTGGTGTCCCCGTGGCTGGGCTCGCCCTATATTGGTGGGGTGTATCTTGGCCGACGGGATGTTATTAGATGAGCCTAGACCTTGTGATAGCTTCTGTATTTAATTTATTATCTACAATTTATGTGTTTTAGAAGTGTTAATTAAATATATTTTGTACATACTATGTTGCTGTCAATAAACCTATATTTATTTATTTATTTATTTAATTACTTACTTACTTACTTATTTATTTATTTATTTATTTACTTACTTTCTTATTTATTTATTTACTTACTTACTTATTTATTTACTTACTTACTTATTTATTTATTTATTTACTTATTTATTTATTTATTTATTTATTTATTTATTTATTTATTTATTTATTTATTTATTTATTTATTTATTTATTTATTTATTTATTTATTTATTTTAAAAATTAACACCTAGTTTAGCGTTCTTCAACCTTTTTATACCTGTGGACCGGGTAAAATAAGATAAATATTTCGCGGATCGGCTGACAGCTAAGACAGAAACAATAAACAATGTAGAAAGTATTAAAATTATTAAATCCAATATTATAAATTTAACAATAACCAATGTAGATGGATATATAGTATTAGATTTATTAAATCCAATATTATTAATTTAACAATAACCAATGTAGATAGTATTAGATTGATTAAATCCAATATTATAAATTTAACAATAACCAATATAGATAGTATAAGATTTATTAAATCCAATATTATAAAATTACAATTTTTGTGACATTTGCTGCTTAAAGGGTAGAAGATATGATATACATGACTGGAGCGTTGTTTCTGTAAGACGAAGGTGCTGCAATAACATCCATTTGATTTTTCTGTTTGTATTTTATTACTGAAAAAGTTTTTTCACATATAGTAAATAGGAAATCGAAAAAATGACCAACATTTTGATAGCTTTATAACTCAAAGATGGATAGTCTGTTTTGAGTGATATCCAAAATAGAGACGTGATAAACATTCTATGCCTGGATACTAGAGTTACATCAGAAGAGAACTCGATCAAGTGCACACGATTTTATATATTCTGAGAAGGGATTATTAATCCAGAGATTATCTTTACGATGATCCTTATTTTCAGAGAAATTATCATTTAAGTTTTCAGCTAACACCCTTAGATGTTGACTTATTATGTTGAATATGAATTTCTGGTTGATAACAGTAGCAATAAAAAATTGTTCCAAAAGTGGAAACATTTATTTACCTTCCTCTTGTACTTGACTATCCCAATGACCCAGCTTCTTTTTGAACGCATCTATTTTATTTTTCAGTGTAAAAATATTTGTACAAGACCCCCGATGAGAAATATTAAGTTTGTTAAGAAGGCTAAATATGCCCGTTATGTGCAAGCTTAGGCCATTAATTTCACATTCTACAAAGCTCTAAAAGGTCAAATTTTAGCTGTCGTAGAAACTGTTTTATTTCTTCCCTCAATTCAAATAAGCGTATAAGAACCCTTTTTCTCGACAACCACTTCATTTCTGCATAAAGAAGATGGTGGTGGGTTGAGTCCATTACTCTCACATATAGTAGTGCTGTAAATAGTCCGGAGTTCATAGCTTGACTACGAATTAAATTTATGATCTTCCCCGCGTCATTCATCAGTGTGTAATTCAGTAGAAAGCTTCTTTGCAACTAGGTGCTCCCAGTGGATAATACAATGTTCCAGTCTTCCCTGCGCTTGAAAATACTCATCAAGAGCATTGAATATCTCTGAACTACTGATCCGTCAAGGTAAGCCAAGGCAACAAAAAAGTTCTTCCCGTAAGTCTTCATGGGTTACATGTCAGTTGATTCATCAAGTTGAATCGTGAAACATCTAGATGTCTGTATCCCCTCAACAACTTATTTTTCAATATCGGTGGCCATATTAATAGTTTTCCTCTGAATGGTGGTGTCTAAAAGTGATAAAGCCTCCAGTTTTTTAGTGGTTTGAGTACCCAAAACTTATCATTCCACATCTTACAAAAGTTTTTAACTCCTCACCATAACAAAGTAAACGGTTTTTTCGTTTTACCTATTCGAAAAGCAACTTAATATGTAACTCGAAGCAGTGACTTGTCACTAGTCACCAACATTTTTATTTGACTTTTCCGACTTTCATATGGTGGCGTAATCTTTGAAAAAAGTCAAGTGGCTTATCAGTAAAATCTCAATGCTTCGACTACAAATGAAGAGCAAGTTCGAAAGGTTTCATAGCGTCGTTTGATAAAATTTCGGAACAAACTACTCACAAAGGCAATGGTGATAGTTTACTGCCAGGAACGACAAAGGAACCAAGCTTTAAATACTCCTTATCGTAATACCTAACAAAGTTTCCTGTTCTTTTTGGTTTGCATTGCACATTCCAAAGTATCAACACATTTACTATTATTTGTTTCATCTTAACTTGAAACACCAAGTACTTGGTATACTTTTGGTACCATCACTACTTTTCTCCTGAGTATGGTCCTTGCTTTTACTGAAGAAGGTTAAAAGGATTGCTGTTTGACTTTTTTTGTCTCCATTTTAAAAGGTTTTAAATTTTACGAAAGAAATCATTTGTTTTCCAAAATACCACAACACAATGCTAGAAAGCAATACCAACGAGTGCGATAAAATAATATTTTTTGTCATCGACAGGCGAGCAGACGCAATACTGACATTCGGCGGCCACGCACTTCACCTATACTTCGGGCGCTACATTGTCGCGTACAGCGTCCCGCTTGCCCCGCAACAATGAAGTTCCCGAATTATATAGCCGCTACATGATTGGTGGGAAATTTTTGGCGAACCACCAGGAAATTTCCACATCTAGTTAGTTGGAAGAGATTGCCTCATGACAATGGAATAAATATAATACCGCTAGATTGTACTGTATACAAACAAGTGCAATTTTTTTTTATTTATTATTACACATGACAAGAAATATACATAATTTGTGAAAAAACAACAGGCAATTTAATTTGGACATACAATTTTAATGGATCTGGGTTTGTTGCATTTCATTTGTCGTATCCCCAGTAAACTAGGCTTTTGCCTGTATCTCACTGAGGATATTTAGCATGAAAAAATAAATCGTTACTTCTTTCCGATTTTTGATTACACAAAAACAAAACCCCGTTGCACGTTCTCATCAACCTGATAAACAGTGACACTCAATTACAACTGGAAACATTATGCGAAATTAAACTCCTCACACATCATCACTCCAGAAAGACCAAAAATATTCCTCCCACAGTATACCGCACACAATCATAAGAATAAAAATAAAAAACATACAGAAACACAAAAACAACAAAATTTAAAACAAGAATAAACCCATACTCACGAGCCCACACAAATCTTTTCCACACGTCATTCATCCTGAAAGCCCAAGTACTCAAAATCTTGTCGCAATAACAACCACGCTCCGATCAACTGTTTAAATGGTTTTCCTACCTTTACCTTTATTGAATTCGGCACGCTATTGTATGTCATAGGAGCCAAATAAGCGTTTTGTTTTTGGGCAAAAGAGGTTTTAACTCTAGGGATGGTGAACATTTCATTAGTTGCCATGCGTGTCATATGTCTCTGCTGAGTCTGCATCTTCCCTTCCTCTCGATGGTAGTGCCAGAGAATGAATTTGAGATGCAAATTTCCTATGTTCAGGACCTGATACTCTCTGAAAAGCTCCGCCGTGGGATACCGGGTAGGAAGTTTTTTTATTATTTTTACACTCAATTTTTGGGAAACCCGCAATATGTGTTTTTGGGTAAGGGTGCATCCCCCCCAAACTGATGTACCGTAAGAAAGTGCTGACTGACATAAGGCGAAGTATATACTTTTAAGAATATTTTCACTGAGCGCATTTCGAATCATACGGAATATGTATCCTAGTTTTCTGATTTTTGTGCTCAACGTGTTAATATGGACCTCCCAACGAAGGAACTGATCAACATAAATTCCAAGGTATTTTATACTATCAACCCTTTCCAAAGAAACAGAACTACAGTCAGCCATGGGTGAACAAGTGTGCAGTGTTATGTATTTATTTGTAGGTGTTTGAGTTCTTGTAGATATGCTAAATGTGATATATTTAGTTTTTTGGGCAATACAATAATAGTATTAAAGTGTCATTGGAAATTCTATTTATAGTCAATTTTCGCAGTCCTAAACAGCAATCCTTACTTCACACAAATTAAATATATTTAAAAAAAAAGTAAATAAGAATGTACAAACCATTCTTCGTCAAGCTTGATTCAAAATAGTTACATTACATTAATAAACTCGTGATATTTGAAAAATTTATTTAAAATTTGACAGTTATTAAAAAATATCCTTACTAATTGAAAAAATACCAAGCAGTCATGTCGGTTATTCTACAATTAACGGAATCGAATACGTAATTCCCGAGATGAAGGGCATGCGTATTACCTTACTAGATCACCGAGGTCGTCAATAATTTTTTTTCAATTCATCAAAGAACATAGATTTGAAAGTGGGCCGTAAAGTTATGAAAACAAATGTTCCAGATCTTATTATGAATACTAGACTGAAATTAAGTTCCTGTATAAACTTAGAATAAATAAATCCTTTTTTAGTCATCATGAAATTGCGTGACATTCGACAAACTAGATGAAGCAAAACAAAGTGTTCATGGATAACAAAACACTATATAGTATAATTATGCAAGGTATGTAAAGTTTATGTATATTGGTTGATTTTTTAACAATATCTACTTAGAGCTTTATTACGAAATTAAATATTTTACTTGTGCTTAAATTTTTAATTAAGTCTCAACTGGAAAATTTATTCGTCATTGAAATGAAATCGGAGCTTAATATCAAGACGAGTATACCACTTACAAGGCTTGCTGTATGGAATATTTCTCAACCGTTTATGAGCGCTCGACTTTTTCATCCAAATTTGAAGTCTTCGATTAAATTTTCAGCGGCAGAATAATTTAGCAAGGCGAGGGCGCTTAACTCGAACATAATTGCTATATGTTCATTACACTAGGGTTACCATGCTTCGTGGAATGTATATCGAGAATAAGTTCGTAATAATACAATACATCAACTGAAATGTGTGGACTGTAAAACATCTGGTGTCCCTGTGGTTGGGCTCGCCATATATAGGTGGAGTGTATCTTGGCCGAGGGGATGTTATTAGATGAGCCCAGACCTTTTCATAGCTTCTGTCTTTAATTTATGTGTTTTTGAAGTGTATTTAAATATATTATGTACATACTACGAGTATGTTACTATCAATAAACCTATATTTATTTATTTAAACTGATACACTTTACCTTGATAGGTGTATGGCCGCGCGGTCACGCACTTGATTTCCGTGTGGAAGGTTGTCGGTTCGAACCCCGCGCTGAGCTACTCCCCTCAAACGAGACTTTTTCCGCTTAGTATTCGTAGGTAAAAGGATACCTATATCTTCGGTCATATCTATTATTTAATAAAATTTAAAAAAATACGAGAAGCACTCACAAAAAGAGATTAGATTTCTTATCAAGTGACGGAGAAGATAAAAGTACGAGTATAAGTTAAAAAATACCAGTTTGATTACGATGTATAAATGTACAAAACCATCACGTCAGCTCACTATCGGAGTAGGCAAAAAGGGGAGAGTGCCAGACTTTCAAATTGTGCCACATATTTTTCGTATTTTCTACATCTATACACGTATCATACAATCCCTACAATGTCTCCAGTTTTTAGTGTTATTTCTTTCAAAATATAATGCACTTGATTCAATCATACTGTCCTTAATCTTCCTCTATTACGCTATTTGCTCATATTTGTACTGTATATTTGTTGTATTAATTTTCCTTCATTCATTCAGTCTACGAACCAAAACCATCTCAGAATATTCTTCATTAACCTTAAATTCCCGTCCATCCCTAATTACTTTATTCCGTATTCTACCGTTTATTTTCACCCCATGTGTTTTTATAAGTGCACTCATTACTACAGCATTTTATTGGGCTTTTTTCAATAATGAAATAACAAAAATACTTGATACATGAAATATGAAACAAATTTAAACAAAGTAAGGCTAAATAACACTAAATTTAAAAACTGCTTTTGGTTGAGGCGTGAAAATAAAATTGTTTACAAGACACTTGAGCATGTAATTTTGAGAACTTAACATGGATTTCAGACCACTGATTTAAAAATATATACATATATCATACTTAGGTAAGGTCTGATCGGTTCTTGAATATGTCTCCTCCGTTTGTTCATCTTTAATAGCACCCACCCTTCACTTTTTTTCCAAACTGTCATGTTGTCCCTTACAATATGTTAAAAAGTATATTTTACGTCCAACACGTGTAGAAGAAATTTTCTCTTCAATCTGCAACTATTTCAGGATGCAATCATTAGTATGCATCGCCCTCCATGGAACACGCAATAAATCTCTCCAGCACATATCTCAAAGCTATCAATCTTTAGCCACTTCGATTTCCTCCACGTTCATGTTTACACAACGTTGTAAAACGGAGAAGACTTAAGTTTTTAATTGCTGTATCTTCATTTTTATGGTGATGCCGCGATACTTCTTTATCATCTCTTAATAAATCAGTTCAAATCACAAGGTGCAGGGCCGCGCGGTAACTCGCTGGACTTCTGTGCGGAAGGTCGTCGGTTCGAACCCCACGCTGTGCTACTCCGCTCGAACGACACAGGCACCTTTTTCGCGTAGTGTTCGAGGGTATTAAGGATACGTATGACTTCGGCCATATATTCTCTTCGGCCACATATAGTCAGTTCTTTGTTCTGAACAAAGAACTGACATTTAAAAAATTAAATGTCAGTTCTTTGTTCATTTATAGCTCTTTACATTTTCAAACTAAAGTTACGTTATTTTATAGCATAACATTCAATGGACTCAATGAATCAAACGGCCATGCTGCATCATTTTTAGCTCTTTACATTTTCAAACTAAAGTTACGTTATTTTATAGCATAACATACAATCAACTCAATGAATCAAACGGCCATGCTGCATCATTTTTAGCTCTTTACATTTTCAAACTAAAGTTACGTTATTTTATAGCATAACATACAATAGACTCAATGAATCAAACGGCCATGCTGCATCATATTTCAATATGTAGATTAAAACATTGCACTGACGTGGCAGGACGAGGAATAACTTAGATAGACACATATTATGGTAATGATGTGTTCTTCAGGAAATGTCAAGGATGATGATGGTGAATAAGCTCCCACACAAGACGACCTCCGTGGCCTAGTTAGTAGAACATTCGTTTTTCAACTCGGTTCAATTCCCGTTGACACCCAGATTTAATTTAAAATAAAAGATTCCATTCTGATTTCCCTACTAAATTTTTAACACCTTCCAGGTTAGTTAGAAAATGTTGTCGTATGTCAAAAAAACTGTCTTCAGGCTGTACATACATTCATGCATTACAGCATTTTAATAAGTAATAATACATTCATACATTACAGCATTCCCGGAAATCCAAAAACCCACAGATACCCTACGCATGTTCATTACATCGGGGTTAGCTTTGCTTACTTAAACACGCTCTCGAGGGAGAGAAGCGAAAAATTATTTTGCGCCGCCAACAAAGGGTTAGGTGGGGCTGTCCTTGTTTAGCTTATAAATTCATATGAAATTATTTAAATATTCGTTCAGCTTCAAATTTAAACGAAAACATTTGTTTGCCAAATATTTGCAAAGGCTTTATTTAGCGTTATATTTATTGTTTCTGTTGTAATTGGCTATTATTTATTTAGTTATTATTTATTATAATACAAACATATTTCTTCTTCCTAAAAACGATTTATTTATTAGTAAACCCCTTGGCGACATCTGTTACTTAATTGGTAAAATGTCTCTTTTCCAATACAGGTTTAGCTGGTTCAATTAATGTTGTTCTCCAATTCTTATTAAAAAGTGTACTTGTCAAACTTTTTCATTTAAGTCATCTTTAATACGAGTATATTGCTGGTTATTTAGAAGAAATCGGCATTTGACTATAAACCTACCTAACTGTATTGTATGAAAGTGTAAAATAAGAATACTATTAAAGCGTGCGTTAATTAATTCAGGACACTGAGCGTAGAACACCTGTACTACATATTTGAACGTTGTGTAATGATTGCCTAACAAATTTGATTTATTTAGCGACTTTGAAGGTAAAATTTCATATGGTTTATCCTAAGCATATAATTTGACACGATAACCGAGTTGGTGCAAAACCAAATCAATAGGCAAAGTCTAGTCCGTAATTAATAATTTTACTTATACCTATGTGGCGGTCGCACACTCGGATACTGTGGGTGTTCATACATACGGTCAATGACCGATGAAATGACCTTCGCATTCCTCGATAAATCTAAATAGACGAGTCCGAAGTTCACACGCCGGCCATTCAACCCATAGCCGAGCGGACCGCATTCCATACTAGAGAGAGAACGCACCACGCTTGTCTCGCCAGTTCCGTATTTGAATGATACCTACATACAACAATTAATCGTTTTGCATTCGCAGAAACGAGACGTAGGCATATCGCGAACGCATTCCCGCGCACATTCTAAAAAGATATAAATACCTACGTTACTAATAAAATGGGACTCTCTTTCCGCATTGCGATCTAGCGTGTTTTATTATTTATCAACAAATCATCATCATCTCTTCACTTTAGGATATGTATCCTATTATAATTATTATTAAATTTCTTGTCACCCAAGTTTTAAAGTGTCTCATTTTATGTGATATTGCAAAACTATTGATATCTGTATGTGCCTCAATCACATCTCGATTATCTCAAACTTTGTAGTCTTCTCCGACAATAATATCCCTAAATTATTTTATTTGCTATCTTCTTAATGATAAAATTGGTTCTTTTTATCATGTCATTTTCCTTAACTTTATCAATTTCCATTATGATTGTGCAATGGTATGTTATCGTTAATTCATACATCAATGCTTTAGCTCTCTTTTAAAACTTGATTACCACATGGCCATTATACTCGTATTAAATTCTTCCCTTCACTTTTTAGTCAAGTAAAACATATTGAAACAAAATAAATAAAACATACGACCTCCGTGGTCTGGTGGTAAAACACTTGTCTGCCGATCCGGAGGTTACGGGTTCGATCCCCGCTGTAACCCAGATTTTTTAAATAGGATTCCAGTCTGGTTTACACTTAGGGCCTATAAAAACATCTTTCTGGTTGTTTGGAAGAGATTGCCACATGGCAATAAGCTCGCCAGGTTAAAAAAAATTGAAAGGAAAACGAATAATTGACTTTTATTTTAAATTATTATTCCTTGTATATTATTTTTATTCACAAAACTGTTTTATTACTCAAACGAATAAAAAATTAAAGGAAATTTTAGTTTTTATGGTACCCTGTAGGAATTTGACTATTTCTTTTGAATAAATTGCACCATTCTAAATGAAACATTTAATCATATGCCGGTAATAAATTTTTTTAACAGAATTTAATTTCAAGGTTCAAAGAAGATGAATTAAAAAAAATCAAGTTGCGACACAAAATCCTCTACAACAGGTACCATACTCGTATATATTGAAAACTGCCTGAAATGGCTCAGTACCAAAACAACATAAACTCGTATCTTGCCAATGTTGCTCTTGGATATTTTTTCCTTATTTCCTTCCCTTTCTGGAACTAAAGTTTGTTCAGATTGGATAATCTCGCTCCGTCTTTACACCCCTATTTGCTGCGTCTTCATTGAGAGGCTTCAACTGGAATATTCCGAGGATTTTGCCGATATTAAAATTAAGCCATAGGTGACGAGAGGAGGATAATGTATCCTTAATCCTTGCTGACATCTCTCTCATCGATTGCCTTAGATTTTGTATTATTAACAAATATAACTGAAATGAGAAATAAAGAAAAACGAAAAAAACATTTTTTTTTACTTGTTTTCACGATTCATAACTATTGATGACTTGTATAGCATTGTTTTGTAATAGAAAATTAGATCAACGACATTGTGATTTTTATTAGATAAAAGGCGAGTTGCAATATGGGAGGGATAGTTACAACGGAAAACAATGTAAATGGGGCAATTAAAATATATATAATATATTGTATTTAAAGCAAGCAATAACAAGATCTGTTAATATAATTGTTCATAACAGCGCATTTCTGTCAAAATCGATATTTGGAACTTAAATGTAGACGTGGAAAATTTACGAAAGAAGCCAATCTAGTACAGGGAGGAACAGCGGCGGCCGGTCCCGAGGTGCGTTGGTGCGCTGAGCACCAACGCACCTTTGTCTGCCATATATGAATTGGCGTTTCCGTCCGGTGCGTATTGGAGATCGCTCCGGTAGTATTGACAAACTTGGCATTCAGAAAACGAATGACACTACGCACTTCACATTTGGCGGGATTTTCGATGGGCGCAGGGATTTTGAAAGGTTACAGAACAATGAACAACAAAACTCAGCTCGCACTGAAATGGGGGAAGGAGCTAACTGGCGTGTATACGATCGCGGTGGTGGGGAATTGGCGCAGGGGGTGGTGCGCAAACGTTATTTACTTTCTGGACGCGCTTAGTGCAATACAACAAAGAAAATAAATATATTACTTTATTGTTTTTACTATCTTGCTATACGTATCATCAAGGATACCATAAAACACCTGGATTCACGTCAGTCCATATCTTGGTAAAAACATTCATCGACGCTGCGGCTTAACTAGATCTGAGGCATTTTATGACTTTTACAATTGTTTATTTTAAGGGCTTTCGGGGTTATTTCACGGTCCCAAGACCTGACAGAAACCATAAGAACGACTGATCTTGGTATCTGATTTAAGAACATCGTCGTTTTCTTTTTACGCTTCCTATGGCAATTTGAAAGAAATTGATATTTAATTACTACGAATTCGATAGAATTATGTTGAAAGGCTTTACTTGTTGATGTATTTTAAAAGGATTGAGATTATTTAACTAAACCTTTAGGTGAAACATCTGGTGTCCCCGTGGCTGGGCTCGCCCTATATTGGTGGGGTGTATCTTGGCCGGGGGGACGTTAATAGATGAGCCCAGACCTTTTGATTGATTCTGTCTTTAATGTATTCTTTGCAATTTATGTGTTCTTGAAGTATATTTAAATGTATTATGTGCATACTATGTTGCCATCAATCAACCTATATTTATTTATTTATTTAGGTATTTGTTTAAAAGACTGAATGCTCTGTCACCGCAGTTAATGGCATATACGTGTATGATCCCTGAAAATCTGAAATCGTCTACATGTTACATAATGAACATAGAAAACTAAAATAATTTGGGACAAGGGTGAGTGATTCCTTTTTGGATATTCTTGTTGTTAAGGTACAAAATGTGTTAATTAAAAAAATGTTGACTTTTTAAGAAATTTATTAATTTTGAAATGACTAAATTGGCACACAAAACAATGAAAACATTACATATTGTAGAATTTCGATGAATTATAAAATTAAATCTTAAAATATTTTAATCATATTTGATTGTTTGAATACCACATTTGTTTAAAATTTGCCAACTACGATTTTTTTTGCTCAAAAGTGTTCATTGATTGAACTGGAATATTTTTTTTATCATTATTTTTTTATTTCACCTGGCGAGTTTATTGCCATGTGGCAATCTCTTCCCACCAATCAGAAAGCTGGTTTAATGGGGCCTAAGGGAAAACCACACTGTAATTCCATTTAAAAAAAATCTGGATTCCAGCGGGGATCGAACCCGCAACCTCCGGATCGGCAGACAAGCGTCTTAACACCAGGCCACGGAGGTCGTAAATATTAATTAAATATTTAATTTTATTTCAAAAGTATCTTGGTTTATAAAAATCTTGCTTTATGAAAACATTATTATTTTATTATTATTATTATTACACATGACAAGAAATATACACAATTTGAGAAAAAACAACAGGTAATTTGATTTGGACATACAATTTTAATAGATCTGGGTTTGTTGCCTTTCATTTGTCGTATCCCCAGTAAATTCAATATCATCTTTTCTGACAGGAATATGAGAAACTTTTGGTTGGAAAAATATGTGATATTTAAAACAATAAGTCGTTTTGAATTGTTTATAAACAGAAGATTCCTATGTTTTTATTAATGCAACCTATTTCTACAGACAGTCAATTGATTCTATTTTAAACAAATATCTCATTAATCTTAACTAAAGCTTAACGCCACACAATTTTTAAAATAATTTCTCAACTATCAATAAATATATTGTAAAAAATACTGACATCTTAAATCATAAGCGTAAATAAAAAAATAATGAGGTATTTACTGTTTATTAAATTATTTGGAATTACAGTTTCAATCCTTGTTATTTAAAAAAAATAAAATATCAAGGAAGTAATAAAAAAATATATCTGGATATTTATCTACGTTAATAGTTTTTTTTATTCTATTCAAAGTTAATTGTTTTTTTATTCTATTCAAAGGATCTAATAATTTTAAGCGTTACTATTGGTAAATATAACTAATTTAAGATACTCTTTTACATATCACCTTTTCAATATTATTATCTTTCCAAAGTATCCAATAAAATGAAAAAAAATAAACATACGAAATACGCTTAATTTTTTTATAACTTATTTTTTTTACTGTAAAAATATTTTGTTATTGATTCATATTTTTTTAAATTAATAAACTAAAAACACAAAACCTTATCAATAAGTTCTTAAAAACGATTATCCAATTAATTTACGAAAAGAAAACAAAACATTTTTTTACGAGTTTCCCTAGTGTTCCTTTTTCTTGTCCTGTAAATATGAATAGTACGTTTTTAAACTAAATTTCACATGTTAACAAAAAGCTAGCTAAGCTTTGGTGGTAACTTTTATGAACAAGAAAATACTATGATATTCTCAAATGTTATGCTCATTCGTGTTTTTATTTATTAAAAAAACACTAATCTATCTAAAACTAGATTTGAATCAAAATAGATTTTCTTACATTATTTTAAAGATTTTTTTCTTTAAAAACAAAAAACAAGTTTCTTGTATAAGATTTTTAACTTCATCTCGTTAAATAGTCGCACCCTTTTAACATTTTTATTGCACACTGCAAAATAGTATAGCGAGTTAAAAAAATACGTAACTCTGAAAATGTAATTTCAAAGATGTAATACTCCGATCCAAGAAAGTGACTTCCAGGTTTTTCATCCTTCTTCATGTTCTTGCGATAAAATCAGATCAGGTTCTGAAAAAACGACATTTTTATACAAGTTATTATAATAAAACATTAAATGGGGAAAAAAATATAAATATGTAATAGTAGTTGTTTAAAAAAAGTAACCGTGTTTTAATTCTGTCTAAATTTTTTAAGATTTTATGTTAACTTATACAAGTATTTTTTTTCCCAATATTTTAAGGGACTTGTTTTTTGATATCTCATTTGTGTATACATTTTTATACATTTCTAATATTTCCGAAGTATGCAATACAATCCTGTGGAAGCAGTTCAATGTATAATTTGATTCCAACCAACTAGATAAAGTAAGTAACCCTTTATTATCACCTTATGTGAAAAACTAGTAAGTGACCCCATTTTATCGAGTTTTATGGGAAATTGAACCTCGAACCGATATCATTTAAATAATAATTCCGTGGCCTAGTTAGATGGGCTAGTGTCTTCTAGCCTAGCGGTTACAGGTTTGATTCCCGTTGGAACTAAAAAAATATGAATAAAAATCTTGTCTAGTTTTCACTTAAATCATCTTGAGCATCTTTCTGGTTAGATGATGGAGATTGCAACATATAAATAAGCCCGCCATATTGTACTGTAAAAAAAAGTGCAGGAAGATAAAAATAATTGAAACTTGGGGGCGTGTTTTTTTTTAATTCTGTCAAAGAATGGGCTTTATTTTACAGAAATATTTTTAATATATACATCATATGGAGTAGATATGATTTCTCATAGTACCCTAGACAACGCAATGCACTTACAGTGACTGTTTAGATGAAGATGTATCGTTGCGATATTTCAACCACGTCACTAGAATTGAAGACTTAATAGTTAGTATATATACATTGTATATGGAAACGGTCAGGGTCATCATGTTATTTCAGGATATACGAGTATGTATATGGTATATGAACATACTATGTTGCTATTAATGAACCATTATAACGTTATTTTATTTATATAAACGATGATCAGATTTGAAAGTCAGAAAATTTTGTGATTTATTCATGTAGATACTTTAAAATATTGTTACAGATAATTCAAATGTTTTTTTTTCTGATTTACATAAAAAATGTATTAAATAAATTGATAAATAATAATGGATATTGATTCTCATAGCGGATTATTACGAACTACTTACTGCTTAGTGTTAACCGAACGACTGAACTGGCATCGTCCTTAAAAGAACTCTCTTGTGGCACTTCTACTGGTTGATTAAGACATTTTTGTTCATCCACTTCTGATAAAGAACTATTACTTTCAACTTCTGTAATCATAATTTGAGGATTAAAATATTCCGGAATCTTAGAATGATGAATCTCAACTCCAATTTGGTTTGTTACATTTTTTGAAGACTGATTATCTAGTCCGATTTGTGTCATAGAAGTTTTAGACGACAGGTTATCTGGTCCAACTTTAACAATATCCAAATCAAAAGATCCAGAAGGCACGTTCTGTCTATCAACACTTTGTAAAGATGTTGAAGCACTTAATTCTGGTGTGGTAATACCAGAATCTCGATGAGCCATGCTTAACCTTTTCGTATTTAATCCGACATTTGGCATATTATCTGTTCTTACCCCTTGCGAATATGTTTGAACACCTTGAGGACTTCGCCTCCTTTCCAAAGTTGACATTCTCATTTCGTGAATATTTCCTCTTAAATTTTGCAAAGGCATTCGCGCGTATTGTACGCTTGGAGTCAAACTTTGATAATTTATTCCAAAGCCCGGAGCGTACATAGAGAAATCTTGCGATCCCCGTCCTGAACTTTTGCGGTATAGTCCAATAATTTGAGCGTTGAGATCCTGATTTGGGTACGAATTCATCGGCGTTTCTTGATAGTTGTGGGGAATCATTGGAGAATACATATTCGCTTCTCTTGACATGTAATCTTGCAGCGCAATATTTTCTGGTATATTTCCTACTCCGTATTTTTGAGGAGCGTACATATCTTGAGGAATGTTGACACCAATCGGCTTGATATGGAAGTCATCGCCTTCGTGACCTATGGGCGTGAGTTCTTCGTTGGCTAATATTTCTTCTTGAAGAGCTGAGAGAGCTCTGGAAGCTCGTCTGGCATCTCTTCTGATGTCAGCGCAAGGACGAATCATCACTGATGGAGAGCAATAGGTCAATCCGAATCCATTTTCATCATCTGGTGCAGCATACATGGACGGACCATTACTAAAAAGAGAGATTAAAAAAAATAATTTAATAACACTTTAATAACGAACCAAAAAAAATGTTAGTCACAAGTAAAAATATTTGGTCTTCATTTTATGTTCATAATACATATACATCATCAAGCTATTTCTCTGTCGGGGTAGACAGAGATAACAGAGCGAAAAACGTTCTTATCTCGACACACAACCTTTACCTCTTCTACATTCATACACCTTCTCATACAACTCTTGCGATTTCTCTAACTTACTACATTTCCTTCTTTTAAAATTTAATTTACTTGATCGAGCCATACTTTCCTTGGTCTTCCCCTCACATTTGCACTATATATTTGTTGTGTTAGTATTTATTCATTCATTCATTCTACATGCCCAAACTATCCAAGATTGTTCTTCTTCATCTTACTAACATATCCGTCTTAATTTTATATATGACTTTTCATTTAAACTACCCTTAATATAATGTATTTAACAACACATTATTCCGTTAAATTAAATGTTTGCAATTGGAAACGAACCCTTGTTTTTTTAACTAGGCAATCTACCCACACTATGATGATTTGTGCTGAAATATCTTTGTCACTATTGCAATTAATTTGCTTATTAACATACCATCACGTCATTTCCCTGTAGATGTAAGTAGAGAGGAGAGAGAGAACGCCAGTCTTTCTAATCTTCAAACATACACTTTTTTCCCCTTCTACGTATATATATATATATATATATATATATATATATATATATATATATATATATATATATATATATATATATATATATATATATATATATATATATATATATATATATATATATATATATATATATATATATATATATATATATATATATATATATATATATATATATATATATATATATATATATATATATATATATATATATATATATATATATATATATATATATATATATATATATATATATATATATATATATATATATATATATATATATATATATATATATATATATATATATATATATATATATATATATATATATATATATATATATATATATATATATATATAATATATATATATATATATATATATATATATATATATATATATATATATATATATATATATATATATATATATATATATATATATATATATATATATATATATATATATATATATATATATATATATATATATATATATATATATATATATATATATATATATATATATATATATATATATATATATATATATATATATATATATATATATATATATATATATATATATATATATATATATATATATATATATATATATATATATATATATATATATATATATATATATATATATATATATATATATATATATATATATATATATATATATATATATATATATATATATATATATATATATATATATATATATATATATATATATATATATATATATATATATATATATATATATATATATATATATATATATATATATATATATATATATATATATATATATATATATATATATATATATATATATATATATATATATATATATATATATATATATATATATATATATATATATATATATATATATATATATATATATATATATATATATATAATATTTCAAACAGCTCCTGCAATTTATTATATTTTACATTATTTTTTATCAAAATATTATTCACTTAATTTAATTTTTTCAAAATATTGTGGGTTTGTTATTGGAGGCGTCATCTGTTGATTAGTCCCGGGACTTATTGATCGATGTGTTATATGTTAACCCTTTATTATTACTATATTTTTTAAGAAAAATGTGCCAAATCTTGTTTTTTTAAGCTAAATCAGTTTTGAATTACCTAGAATTGGCATTTTTAAATTGATTTAATTATATTGACGCATATAATTGCAGTGAGTTTAATGGCACAAATATATCTATGTAAAAAAATTGAAGCACTTAATTCTGGTCTAGCCTATTATAAAAAAAAGTTGGTACTTTTTGTTATAATAGGCAATTGCCGAATACAATAAAACCATTGTATGGCAAAACAACTGTCACTTACATAACAAAAATATGTAATACTATTAAAACGTTTAATTAGATGTATTTTTTAATGGATTTCGATGAATCGAAAATGATATTTTTATCTTGTTTTTTCCCTTTTCTACCCCTTCCCTTTCTTTGGGCTATCCCACTGAATGCAGATTATAACGACAGAGCAATGATCTTAAAAATATTTATTTTTCAGTGTAAAACATAGCATAACTTGTCATCTATTAATTTAAGGCTCCAAAGACGTCTTGTAAGTGGAAGAATGAGATAAGTTTTTGTAGCTAACCGAATAGGGCTTCAATTGAACATATGGTTAAAAAAAATCAAATCCAAGAATATCTACCGGTCACAAATATAAATATCTCTACATAATTCAAATAAAGAAATTCTGAAAAAAGTCCATTTCATACTTGTCAGCCTCACACTTTCATTCATCTTACAGATGACTTATAATCAATTTTTAAAAATCCTAGAAAACAAATTCCAAAATACTTACATATAATCCTTGTCACTTATGTCCGCTTTGCATTTGTTTTTTTTCTACGTCATAAAGCCTTAGTTATACTAAAAACACACATACCATCACGCCGTTTCCCTGTTGGGGCAGGCAGAAAAAACAGAGAGCCAAATTTTACAATCTTGATACAATTATTTTGCCTTTTTTACATCCAAATACCTTCTCTTACTATCCTTTAGATTTCTCCGACTTCTTACATTACCTTCTTTCTAAATATAATTCACTTGATACAACCATGTTTTCCTTGGTTTTTCTCTACCACACTTTCCACTTATATTTGCATTGTGTTCTGTTTTTGTTAGCCTTTTTTCAATTCTTTCCACGTACCGAAACCATTTAAGAGTGCTTTTTTTCGTCATATTCAACACATCAACCTTAGGTTCACATTCATCCTTTACAACTTAATTTGATATTCTTTCAGACATTTCAACCCCTGCATT
Source organism: Odontocerum albicorne (assembly GCA_949825065.1). Lineage (NCBI taxonomy): Eukaryota > Metazoa > Arthropoda > Insecta > Trichoptera > Odontoceridae > Odontocerum > Odontocerum albicorne. Next base: position 9,287,206 of record OX463855.1, read on the forward strand.
CCTCTCAAATAAGCATTTCTAATTCAGCACATCCCAATCTTTTTCACGTTATGTTTTGGTAATATGATACATATGTTTTAACAGACCTATTATGATAAAAAAAAAAACAGAAATATCTTTCTAAAGCTTCCACAAAAGATCATGTTTCTATAAGCTGTTCATATTTTGAATTATACCATTGTTTTGCAATTTATCGTGATAACCAAAGAAGCACAACAACCTTAAAATATGTCAACTAAATACTCACGTAGAATCCCTCTTGTTTCTGTCACCACCGCAGATGCCCCTCCTTTTGCAGATGATCACGGCAGTAGCGCTAATAATTGCCAGCAAGATGAGCAGGGTAGCTGCCACCAAGGCTCCCAAAACCATGGCCATGGGCTGGCTTGTTGCAGGAAAGTTGTCCACTGACGATGGCGGATTACCGTTGGGATTGAAAAACTTATCTGAAATAAATTTTATTTTAAATCTAAGATTAAAATTTATTTAAAAAAAGAGTTTTATGACATAAGTTGCTTAAATGACTGTTCTTAAGCAAACTTCAGCTAGACTTGTCAACTATTTCTGAAATAATGTAAGACGGATTCACCTGAAGGAGAACAGTGGCGTCCCTACAACCCTGATTCTCAAATAATTAAATGAAAAATATATATAAAGTTTATTAATGGTTTGGGCAAGTAAAACGAATAAGTAAAAAATGACAAAAACTATTAATAATGCAAATTTGGGCAGAAATCGTGGTTGAGAAAGACTAAAGATAGTATGGTTGGATCAATTGCCAAATATTTTGAAAGTATAAAACAAAGAAAGTCTCAGAAATCGTAAGGATTATTTGAGAAGGTGTTTGTAATCGTAGGAGCTATATAAAAAAGAAAGTCTGGCGCTCGACCTTCTCTGCGTACTCCAACAGAGATATTGTATAATGTATAAGTATGCTTGTATGCTCGATTAATCTAACTTATACATTCTCCATCTTAAGCAAATACTCGTATTTTCTTACTCAATCCTACATAGTAACGTCACAAACTAACGCTTTAAATTTCCACTGCAATTTTCTACTCTTATCACTCTTTTATACACCCAGATTTTACTTGTATACATTAAAACAGCACTGACACTCTTAAAGATGTAGGAATTAATTATACGATTAATCTAACTTAATCATTCTCCATCTTAAACAAATACTCGTATTTTCTTTCTCAATCCTACATAGTAACGTCACAAACTAACGCTTTAAATTTCCACTGCAATTTTGTACTCTTACCACTTTTTTATATGCCCAGATTTTACTTTTTAGCATTAAAACCGCACTGACACTCTTAAAGATGTAGGAATTAAGTTGATGGCAAACTCAGTACTGAGTGCACTGTTGATCTGGTTTTCTACAAAAACAACCATTTTGATATATTTTCTTTACAATTGGCTCTGAAAATAACTTTTACAAATAGCGAAATTCCTGATTTTTCTATATTATTTCCTTGTTCACCAATAAATTGAAGCCCCTCACAACATATCCTTTTTCAACAATCGTCCCTTTTAACTTATTTTGTAAAAGACTGAATACTTTTTGCTATTATTTGTGGTTATTATATTAACAATTTTAATTATCAATTAAAATTATTGTTGACACATTAGCGCCATGTGACAATGGCAGCAGAAAAAAATACGCAGGTCATACATTTTTTTATTTAACCTTTCCTTCCCTGTGTTGGGTATCTTCTACACGTTGCTTCTAATAACCATCAATATCTCTATAAATATAATAAATACAAGGTTAAGATTTTAGGTATTCCTCCATAATATATTTACGCATTGATTTAATAAATAATATTAATAATAATCAGAATTTATCGACTTCATCGAGGTGTTTTGTAAAGATCGAAAACAAATTCGCATTTAAACGCTGCGAGTGCCTCGTCTTGACGATAGGTGAATAGTATGCGGGAAGCGCGACACTATATTCACATCTCACTCTTGCATACTAGACTGAATTGCGAGGCGCTGAATTTTCTCAACGTCGCAAGCAAAGGCGTATGCGCCGGGGTATGCGACTGACGTTCCGCGCCACTAGTTGCCTCTAGGCTTGCAAATAGGTTAGACGTACGCCCGTTCCGTGAGCGTTTTTTAATGTTTTCAGATGGTTTTTTAATGTTTTCAGCAAATAAATCTCAATTATTATAATTTTTAACTTCAATTATAATTAATTAAGGGGATTATCTATGAATGTTCTTATTTTTCCGATTTAAAATCGCTAATTTTTTATTGCGTACTCACTACCCAACACCGTAACACGCGTATTATTTTTATCACCGCTTACGGTGATAAAAATCTCTCTCTAAATAAAGAGCTCAACCGCTTACGGTGATAAAAATCTCTCTCTTAATAAAGAGCTCTCTTTTTTTTAAACCCTTCCCTTAGGAAGGGTTTAAAAAAAAGAGAGCTCTAAGAGTAAAAATGTGTATACGAGTTAAAAAATAACCTGCAGAAGCCAGTTCTTCAGACACAGTAACATCTTTCAGTTTGAAGGGCGAAGACCTCCCCCTCGCGTTCTCCGCATACACCAGCAGACTGTAGAGCCTCCCTGGTCTCAGGCCATGTAAGGCAAATCTAGGCTGTCCTCCAGTTTCCTTGTAAAGAGAGATTGCTTGAGGTTCTGGCCACGCACCCTGAAATTTGATCATCGTACTCTGAACTAATTAAATAATTAATATGTGGCATTAAACACAATGATTTGAAATAATATAAAGGAAGAACATGTTTAATGAGGTGATTCAGGAATTTTCTTTAAACAAATATAGATTCTAGTTGCAAATTGTTTAAAATGTATTTATTTATCAGCAGTATAATGTACAAAACACAAATATTAAAATACAAGATGAAGTGAGTGTTTTATTCATTACCACATCTATGGTAAATATTTCAAAAATTAAATCGCACAGTGCTACAAAATTGTCCACATTCTCATAATGATACAAAAACGTAAAAGTTATTGATACACTATACATAGTTATTAAAACAATACAGGACCCGCACTGTACCACACGGACCTCAATTTGGGCTTTCATGTGAAATAAAAATATTTGCGTAGGAACAAAATTATTGAAAAAATTGAACAATCGTAGTTTGAGCGCAATCAATTCCATATCGACTACAATGTCACAAGGTGCTGAAATATAAAAATGTCAGAAATGAGAAATAGAAGAAAATAAAACAAGGAGAGAGAGAAAAGCTTAATGCTGCGATCAAAGAATGTACCCTACATCAACCTCAATAAATGTCATAATGGATTGACAGATGCCCAATGAATTTCATAAAATAAATTAACAGATTGCAATAGACTTATGAAAATATTTATCTACCATAAAGACAGTAAAGTTTAAGTAAAATTCCAAAAATACACCAATAATTTATTTAATTAATTTTTCAATCAGCCTTCTTCAATAACATTTGTCTTTAATAACTGAACAGAATGTGGAAAATCTATCGACAATCTCAGCAAATTTATCTACCAAAAATGCATTTTATATATTGGGGAATAATGTTGATAATTAGAGGTACTTCATTTTACATAAAGGGGAATAATGTTGATAGTTAGAGGTACTTTATAAACTATGGAAAATAGCCTTATGGCGAATATATACCGAAAGAGCTTGAATATTAAAATGCTAAGCTATTCAAGACAGACAATTTATGTGAGAGCAGATAATTTTATGCAAAATAGTCTTCTTCTTCTTTGCACAGTGGTATGAAATTCAATGGTCGTTCGATAAAATGATGATGAATGTGAATTATTGGAATGCCCAATTAAAATTAAAGGGATTGTGAAAACTTATGCTAAATTCTTTCATAGTATTTATATGGGCATCGTAGCAAGGTGATTAAACAGTAGAATCATATTTAACTACGCATTAGTTAAGTAAACAACATCGTCAATGTTTTTATTGAATTTAAAACCTTAAATATCCTCAAAATAAAACCATGTACATTCATGACTTTATCACATACTACATGGATATCCTGTCAAACACCATATCGGAAAGGCGTGCAGAATGGATGGGTCATATTCTGCGACATGAAAATCTCCTGCACAATATACTGGAGAGATCGAATGGCAAAGGGTGTCCTCGCCGAGAGTATCTGGAGCAAATATGTCACGATATGGACTGCACCTCCTATACACAGCTCAAGATGATCGCTGAAGACCGAGAGGAGTGGAGGAGGAGATGCAGAGCTTTGCTGCTAACCAATCCCCAGGATTGAAACTGAAGAAGACATGGATATGGTAATGACTTGAGTATAAAACACAATCAAAATTCATAAAAAACGTTACCAAATAGGTTGGTTCAGGGACCAAACGATGCAAAAACACTTTTTAAATAAGCAAATTTAAAAAAAAAAACACAAACCTAAATCTTTTGAAGATTTCAAAATTGTTGAAAAATTCTTTGAAAAAACTTTTTTAAGATCTAAAACACTTGACTGTGAATAAAAAGTGAACAATAATGAATTCGAGTTTTTTTTTTAAACATAATTTTTTAACAGTTTTTTGAAAGCCGGTAACAGAAATCAGGATGAAAATTTAATAAAAAAACAAAATATTTTTGATACAAATTACAATATTTATGATCTTGGCTGAATTTCTAATCTAGTTGTTTAAAGGTTTGATAAAAAGCCTGTTGTTACAAAATTTATATTTTCAATTGACGTTCATTCAATTTTTCTTTAAGCTATACCTGGTCATTCATTGTTGATATTTCATTATCAGTATTGATGGTATTTTCTACTGTATCGATGGGCTTGGAGCTTGCAAGAACCTCTAGTACAAATTGTTGCGGAATGCCACCATCGTCTCCAGGTCTGCAGATGACTTCCAATAGTGTTGTGCTGTTCACCAAGTTGCACTCGCGGGGAGGATCTGGAACTTCTGTAAATGAAAAAATAACATTAATAAAATTTGTAGAAATCGATGATCGAAAAACGTTTTTTTCTTAGGAACTCAGAAACGTTCAAGGTTCTGTCTCTTATATCTGAATATATTAAGGGACGCAAGAACGTACTTTGTTCAAATGGGAAGATAAACCTTCATTGTTTTGTTCCTCTCATGTGAAAGGGCGCTGAAAGGTTTTTTTCTGTTTCTTGTGAGAAAAGGCGCTGAAATGTTTTTTAGTCTGAATCTGTGTGCAAAAGAACGCAGAAAAATTATGTGTTCATATCATATTAAAAAGTGTATAGGTATGCAGAAACACTAAATGCAGGATTGGTAAGATTGAATAAGGCGCACAGAGTTTTGAAATATAACAACATTTAGATAACTTATTTAATAATTTATATTTCCTATCTAGAGGATAAGTGATAAAACTCTTACAGCAACGAACCGAATGAAAATGGCTTAATTTATATCTCCAACAGTAAACAACCAGCTGAATCACAGATATTAATAAAACTATACAAAGTAAAGTTTATAAATCACAAGCCTTAGAATGATTCGTCTTGCAGATTCTTGCATATTTTATTAATATTATCTGGAAAATATTCCCATCAAAGAGTTGCAAATGAGTACAAACTTTTACCTTTTTCTTCAAAGAGATACAATATTTACAATGCGCTTTTTCAAAAGATAGAGTGCCTGGAGAAGCTTGCATATTAAGCATCCGTTCTTAAGTTTATTAAAGCAAACTGCAATCTGTTTTCTGTTGGAGCTAACTTAGAAACAAAGTGATCCGACAGAAGAATATGCTTTTTTCCCTTGAACTTAAGCCACATTAAAATACTTCTTATTTTTAAATGCAATGTCATAATTTTCCCTGACAGGGAAATTGTGTGATGATAGTATTTATCTAAAGAGTTGTCAATTAGCGAAGTGAAATCATGAATAAATATATGATTTAAATGAAAAAAAAATCCTTCGCTTTTTATGAAGCTTCAAAGACTTACATACATCTAGACAGGATATTTTATTTACAAGTATTTAAATGTTATACTTATTCTCCAGATCTTCCAAAACTTACCTACATCTAGACAGGATATTTTATTTACGAGTATATAAATGTTATACCATCCAGATCTTCCAAAGACTTACATACATCTAGACAGGATATTTTATTTACGAGTATCTAAATGTTATACTATCCAGATCTTCCAAAGACAGATAGGTATATGTTATATGAACAGGATATTTTATTTAAGAGTATTGAAATGTTATACTATCCAGATCTTCCAAATACTTACATACATCTAATCAGGATATTTTATCTACGAGTATTTAATCGTTCAGTGTCAAAAAAGTTGTTGAGTCTAAAATCAGATGATTGCACATTATAATCGACAATTCAGATAATTCTGATATGTGATAAAATATTTAGCACCATTTTATTTAAAAAAAATAAACATGTTGATAATTTTATTATAAAACTGAAATAATTTAATGTTAAATAAATAATAGCCACGAGTGAAGAATTTATAGATTTGATATTAAGCTCTCAGTTGATGTGTCGAGGCAGAATCATTATGTTTAATACGATATTTATGGGATATTTTTTAACGTCAACTCAAAAAGTGTTTTTGAAATTATACATGTATAAAAAAAACAAAATTAACATTTGTAATTTAAGGACTTAAAGTAAACTTTTTGTCTTGTATATAACGAAGTTCAGACATTAACAATATGTACATAAAGGTATTAAATTAAAATAATAGCACTATTCAAATCAGTGTAGAAAGGATAAACCTTAAATATTGAAATCAAGTATATTTAATAATACAAAAAATATTGTTTAACATTTTAATATATCTCTGCAAAAGAAAAAAAACATGGTTATAAACCCTCCAAATTATACATAAAGCAAATTGTTATACAATATAGTACAATGAAAAGTGATAAATGAAAAATATCTAGGGTCTCAAATTCTACAAAACAGATTTAACCTATGTTATCGTAATATACTTTTGAGAGCATAAGTGTTTATTTTATTTTGAGAGCATAAGTGTTTATTCGTCATGCGTTCAAAATGAAAAAAATGCGAATATATAATTTTTAAATGGACCAGAAAAATGGACAGGAAAAGTCCTTTAATCAGATTTCTTAACGAGAAATACTCGAATGAACAACTGACATATCATAGCTAACTACGTATTGTATCAAGTTTCACCACCCTGATTTAATCTCCGAGATTGGGGTGGACCTTTCCCGAGGAAGGCTGTGGATATATATCCCGAGTTATATGTAAACAATCAAATTACAGATTGCAAGCACAAACATATTAGAGAGAAATACTGGATCGCCTAATCAATGTGTATTGCCGTATTGGGTCTCATTACATATAGTGCAAGAGGATTTCCCATTACACAGAGGTGGTCAAAGTGTTGTGCTACCGACCACCCCAATCAAGGACTCGGTATCCTATTGCTTGTATTCGAAGCTTAACTACTAATTTAACAGTGCCCCCCAAATACTGTTTTAGTCATACGTAAAGGCAGTCAGATGGGTTTCATCCTGGACATCAATTATCACTTAGCCATCTATCATGTTAATTATTTATAGTCAAAATATATTTACAAACCTAAATTTTATAACACTAATGGAATAAATGGTGTACAATGTATTGCTAGCAAGAAAAAACACCGCAGTAGCGTTACAATCGAATTTAATGGAACATTAGTTTTTTGCACATTTTTTTTAGTTAAAACAGAGTTTAATTTCGACAAATAATCTGAAATCTAGAAACTTGACAAGTGACAACAGTTAGTATGAGATCGTCACTAATCATAATTAATACGTGTGTGTTCAAAGAAAATCAACTATCGGAATACGTGTAATAGTTGTTATGGCAATCATATTATTAAGCTGTCGAAACCATACAAATGTCGGTGATGTGAAATTTTATATTATTGTTACATAAATAATAGCTACTTATATTTGTTTATTCGTTACTTTTCCAGGTATCCGAATTAATTCCTTTGTCAGTAATTTCGTAACTTACTTAAAGGTTATTTCATATTTTTAGATGAAATTCGTAGAAGTTCACGTAACCAGGCTTCACAAAATACTCGAGAATGGTGGTTTTAGATATTTTCAGTATCTCGGTAATGTCGTGTAAGTTTTGTGTTCGTTGCTAGCTGAAGACAGAGGTTGCCAAAAATGCTTATGTTTTTAATTAATCCTTTTCTCATCTCATAATCAAAAGGGTCATTGTCTACTGATGAAAAGCACGAATAAATCGATAAACTACTTGATGAACTCTGGGGAACAAATTTTTGGGAGAAAAACAAAAGTTGTCCTCTTCTAAAAGCACATCTTGCACTTCTGATTTGTATACTTGCTTAGTCATTCATTCTCTCCACATGTCCAAATAACCTTAAAGTCCCTTTCTTCATCTAACTTAAAACATTCAATTTATCTATGTATTCATTTCTAATGTTTTAATTCCACCTGTTGTCATTTTTTTCGAGTTCTTCCATGCTCGGGATATGACCCTGGGCCTTAGCCTGCTGTGTGCTTGTGTGTATGTGGTAGTTTGTATATTCTTCTTCTGATCATAGTTAAGTATGTAAAACTCATATTTTGTAACATCTTATATTCAATGGTAATGCGCACTCTTAATTCATAATTTTAATTAAAATATGTATTATTTTAATGGTCCGTATTCTGTCCTTCATTGTCACTTCATGTATCCTACTCAGTCTACGCATTTCTACAGCGTTTTTTAAACTCCTTTCAGTTTTTTCCACGTCCACATTTCATTAACATATATCAACTTTGTTACTAGAATAATAATGTAGACTAACATCTTGGATTCGGTTTAAATAAATAATAAATGTAGCTTTATTGATAGCAACATATCATAGTATGTACATATATCCTGAAACCACATATATATTTGAAGAGAATATATTTTATACAATGGTTATCAAAATATATGAGCTCATCTCATAACACCCCTACCAATAGAGGGCAAGCCCGGCTGCAAAGATATCAGGTGTTTTTCTGCCAGCATCATATATATAGGTTTTAATACTTCCTTGACTTTGTTTCCTTTCACTACAAACATTTCGATATCTCACGTAATTATTCCATCATCTTAAAGCATACAATATACGAGTATGTTAAGTATCTGTATAAGATATCAAAAATATATTTCATAAATAGACCACAAAGGCAAATATATTTCTACTTAAAAAGTTTGAAAAGCTCTTAAAAGTGTAGTTTCAAAGAACATACGGCTTTGAAAATGCATTACAAATCAAATTAAAACTATTGCAACATTTTATCCGTGAGAACTATTTTTTTAATTAACATGGATATGGTTGTTTTATTTATATAAGTTTCTCGGAATTTTGAAAAATTATATTTTTTGATTTTCTTGAATATTCTTTTTGAAGTAATGATTGGTGGCCGTGTTGAAACACTCAATAATCGGCTGCCTCAGGTTGGATTCTCGGCGGATTCACTTCCTGACTAGTTGTATTCTTTATAAAACTAAATTAATGTTTTTTAGCTTATATGCTGCGTATCATCAAAAAAACATTGCGCTATTAAGCAACACAAAAAAGCGCTATTTAATCTCAACCTTACGAAAGGCTGCAACATATTAAACACATAGATCGTCTTGAAACTTTGATCTCCTTACCATCGGAACTTTTGATTTGATGTGTTTAAACTGTTTGCTTGCAGAAGTGCAACTTTAAATCAATACATGAACAAGTTTTTTTCATTACAAATGGTTAGCAAATATGCTCGGCGCAGCTCCCATTTCCTCGATTTCCATGAATTTATTCGTAATTTTATCTGTCTACAAATCAGTAAACGATATAAATTGAACGTTTCTGATTCAAATGCTATTTCTTAGTGTTATGTGAATATGGTGGGATTAAATTTGTCCTGTGCATAAGTGGGCTTTTTATTCTTATGGCTATTCTATATGTATATGTTTCTTTATTTTTGAACAATTTTATTTTTGTGAAACCTTTTACTTTAAAACGGCATATATGTTAGTTAGACAGCGGAGTACTTTGCATATTTCATAACAAAAAATTTAATAAATAAAAAAATAATCAAAGATAGCGCATGGTATCGTTTACAGAACGGCCTGGTGAGCTTATTATAATATTGAAATATCTTCCAAACAACTAGAAAGATATTCCTCTTCAGGCCTGAATTAATTCTAAGATTGAAAAAATACATTCTTGCTCGTGAGCGCATTATTTACAATAAATACATTATATCATATTAGTTTAGACTGTGTCCAAAACTTTCACAATCAGTAATATAGTATCTTACACTTCATTTGTTATAATTGAGAACAGACATATACCAGAGTTGTAAAGAAAGTGCATATGAACTACATATAGTATATGTCCATTATTATGGACGCCACGTCTGAAGGGGTTAAAGAGACGAAACATTAAAAAAAAAAAAAAGTAACAGTGAGAGTCAAATTGATAACTCCAAGATTGGAAGTTAAACGTCTAGCTGACTACTTACATACAAGGATTTGAAGACATATGTTCTTTCAACTAGGTTACATTGTCAAGAAACATTGAGAACGATTAATTAATAAACAAATAAGATAATACATTACTTATAGTTAACGCATTAACATTGTGGAGGTTTAAATACATTGTAATTTGTTTTATCAAACACTGTTTATTCCACTTTTTGTAACGGTATAACTCTACCGGCTTCAAGACTTTTCCCTCATCATCTTGTTTGAAGTTGACTTGTTTGAAGTCTTGGTTGTGCTCCCCTGATGATGAGGGGAAAGCCTTGAAACCGGTAGGATTATACCGTTATAAAAAGTGGAATAAACAGTGTTTGATAAAAAAAAATTACAATAATAAAAAATACTCAACAATTTAATCGAGTATTGGAAAAACGTGTCTCCTGATAAAAGTATTTTCTCTGGGTTAATATAACACAACTCTTGGAATGAAATATAACATCAATTACATTCAAGCACTGCTTTCGTAATACGAAACAAACTATGACCAGTGTTACTGAAGAAATTCTTGGAACAAGGGGTAGAAGAATGTGTCTGGACAATTAAGATTAATCGTAATAGAAAAGCTTAGTGTTATGAAGTATTCAGAAGAAGAAACCTTTATCCCTAGAATGCATTGTACTGTATTTTTGTAGCATACAAAATAACTTAGCTGGTTTATTAGTATGTGATAATCTCTTCCAGCCAACCAAAATGGTGTCAAACAAGATAAAGCAAAAACCAGCCCATTTGAAATTATATACAGGTAGTCCCGTGTCTCAAGGTCAAGCTGGTATTGAGGAAAAGGCCAGCTTCTGACGGTTCAGAGAAGAAAAAAAATTGTGGCAAAAGCCTTATAACATACTTTTCGAGTTAAAGGCATTTCTTTAAAAATTGTGTAAGTAGCTACCCTGCGCCAAATGTGTATATGATGTGACTACAAATTGTCATATTTTATGATTTTAATGATCGTATCGCAATCCTAGATAACGCTGCAATTAGTCGGAGTCCGATATAAAACAAAAAAAAACCTGCACGTTCGAAAAAAAAATTTTGGTCGAATCATAAAAATTAATATTTTTTATCAGCTAACTTGAACTCATCATACTGTAAAAATAATGTACTACGCTAACCTGGCAAGTTACATCAAAAGATGACCTGTTTTATCAGAATTTTAAAATGCTACAAAACATACCTACTATATCTTTATAAATAATTTTAAAAAAATAATTTCCGTATTTAATGATGACACTTTTCAATGTAGCGTCACTACCTGTCTCATATTAACCCACGTTGAATGGTGACTGTCTGCCAGCTTATGATGGTTCAGAGTTTAAAAAAAATTCCTTGAACCGTCATAAGCTGGCCTTTTCCTCGATACCGACTTTGAAGCACGGAACAACCTGTATATGTGATAAATTGAGATTTAAATATGTTTAAGAATACTAATGCAGAATATAAATGTTTCAGCAAAGTGTTTTAATATTTAGAATGAAATTTTTCTTCGTCACAGGACTTGCTTAGAGAAATGGTTCTCTATATCCATATATGGAGGATTTTTTGCAATGTAATAATGTATTTGTACTCCACGGTTCGTTTTTCTATTTAATCTGAATTTTAATTAATTTAGCGTATTTCCATCAAACGACAAATAAAACACATATGCACTGATCTCTGTATTTTTATAAGAGAAGGTACGTACAACTTTTTCACCAGATATTCAGAAAAGTGTCGCTCAGCTTTACAAAGAAACATTGGAGTTGGTCATGTAAAAAATATATAGAACCCTTGTCACTTCCCACATTGCCCAAGGGGCAAACATAACGTCAATATCAAACTCCTTCTTCTGTCTAATATATGACCACATAGTTTAAAAAATTAGACAGTTCTTAGAATATTTTTAGAGGATTAAATGACAAATATTTTATTACACCATCTTTATTGATTATAACTAAGAGATATATGGTAATCTTGAAAACCAAACACGTGCACTTCGCAAATAGCAAAGTTTAAAGACCTGTGTCACGCTGATCTCGACTTATAGTCTTATAACCAAGTCGACACAATTAGAATAAAAAGCTTTCTTCAAAACACCCGTCCAAGAACAAATCTCTCCTGACTTCACGCCGAGCAGCGTGAATAAACCCTTCAACACCACATCCTCGCCTGGACCGTGAAGTTCTATAAAAGCCAATAGAATCACAGCAATCCCCTGATCGCTGCCGTGTGGGCTTACGAGAGTAAATCCAATCTACCTTTCCGTTATAAGCGCCGGCTCACGAAGCATCATCTGTCGCCTGACTAGTCCACATACAGCGTTAGTCTAGGGGACCAAGGTCTGAGTGAATCTGATCGAATATAAGTAGCCAGAACGAGTGGACTTGTTTTTACTAAATAATTAGTTGTAAAAATTGTTATCTAGTTATAAGTAGTATGAAGGTTTTAACTATTTCTAAGAAATTGTATTTTAAGATTATTAAAGATAAAAATATATTGACATATAGGAAATTAAAATTAAGTTAGTTCATAATTATCACATATAAATTAGATTAGTTAAGATATAAATTTGTATGTTACATAGGTAGCATTTGGCAAATGTTTTATACCATGTATTAATTTTTTTAATAAATAAAAAAAAGCTTTATTCATTCGTCCGAATCCATATTTTCTGTCATTTGGTCACTATGTTTACGTGTGTATGAACGAAACATTGAAATAAGAATAGCGACAGAGAGTTGCGTGAATGGAGCATTTAATGTAGTGTATAATAACTACGTCATATAAAAAATAGCAAAAATGATAAAACATATAAATGTGTTGATGCCCATTTTGATGTATAAAAGTGAAACTTGGATTTGGTAGAAAAAGAGTAAAAGGCTGACTAATACTGAAAAGATGGGTGCACAAAGAAAAATGTGGAGTTTTAACGTTTATCCTAAGTATCGTTCAAGAAACAAACAATTTTTAATTGAAGTTCAAATTTTTCAATATAAAATTGGATATTTCAAAAAAAATATTAACATTGAAAGGTGCATATTCACTTAACAGATCGCAAATTTTCCTTCATATCTATAAAAAATCTTGCAAATCCAAAGCTATATTTGTCTTTTATTAACTACGTGGATATTAATAAAGAATTTCTGATGCTAATAAAGATTTTCTGGAAATATTAGAGAGACTGCAAAATATTTGTGTCTTGTTTATTTTTACCCCAAAAATTACCGTACCAGACTTCAATCACTACATAATAAGACAGCATGAGAAATTTCCATGTTCTGTCAACATCTTTGGAGTCTTGTTTGTGCTCCCCTGATGATGAAGTGAAAACCTTAAAACCGGTGAGGTTACACCATTATATAAAGTGTAATAAACAGTTTTTGACTAAACAAATTACAATTGATTTAATCATCCACAGTATTAATGCCTTAAGTATGAATAATATATCTTAAGAGTGTTGAATAATCCAAGCTTTCCTCAGTATCTGCATGAAAAATTCATTTTTTTAGCATGGACTGCCCTTCTAATCTGGCCATGAAAACACTTTGTATCTCAATGCAATATATATAATTCTACACATCATCCTTTACGATACGATTAGACTTATTGACGACTTTCCTAGCTCGATAAGTTGTATTTTATTCAATTTTATTTATAATTAAGTCCTTAACATTGTGGAAGTTTAAGGACATTGTCATTTGTTTTATTAAACTTTGTTAATTCCACTTTATGTACTCTTATACATAAAGTGGAATAAACAGTGTTTAATAAAACAAATAGTATTTTATTCTTATCGACATTTTATAGTAGAATAAAAATTAAGGAACATAACATTCTTCGTCTTTAACGTCTACTCAATAATTCTTCTAATTCCTACTTTCTTTGATATTTATCTAAAATTAGTTATTATCAAATAATGTTTTCAATATTTAGTTCAAAACATGGTCATGGATAATTTATTGATAATGAAACCAAAGCTGGTTGATTGGAAAAAATTACATAAATACGAGTGTGTATCTTTCATATGCGTTCGTGATATTGTTGCAATGAAACTAAAATGTATATTTCAATATTTTTCTTAAGTTGGTACACACAGAATAAAAATAAATCCATCATCAACCGCGAAATATGAAAATTAAACGTTTAAGGCTTATTAAAAACCCCTTAATTTAGGATTATTACCCTGTTTTAGAATTCATAACAACAAAACTTACTCTCCAAGCAGTGGTGTGCTATCGAATAAAATAGGGGTAACAATCCAAAACGAAAAAGGCTTAATCATTTTTTCCATTGCGTATTCACATTATCATACAGATTGATTAAAACCTTTGTGGTCTAGTAAATGAGTTATTCGATCTGGTTAAGAAGTTCCTCTGGTAATAATACTCGCACGTACTAGACTTGAGCGAGTGTCGCTGCCTGTCAACGTGTGGTTGTGCGAGTATTTCCAATAAATGATAGCTAACTATGAATAACCTATCTACCTACAGTAGTTGTTCTTAAACCAAAAACTCGATATTGTATCTTGGACAATTTATTCAACGTGTCCGTACTACCGAGTCGGGTATATTCAAGAGCATAATACGAATGAATAAATAAATCTAAACGATTTAAAGTTGACATTTTATAGCATATTTTTTCAACAAATGTTAACATTGTACCACAACATAAAAGCTTCAAAATAATGGCTTCTGATTTCATCTCAAAGGCCTCTGTTTATAGCACCTCTCCTGAATTTCGATATAGAGCATTAAATCCACCACCTCAGCGATGAATTGGTTCATAAAGTCAACTAGGATTTCTAAGTCAAAAATTTCTGACAAGAATATATGTATTAAATGTATGAGGAACTTAAAGTAGCAAAATTGACAGTAAATAAAAATGTATTGGTACCCACCTTGATATATTGAAGTAAAACATGGACTTGGCATAAGAACAATAAAAGTAAGATCAGTGCTCTAGAGATACGTGTACTAAGAAAAACAATTGGAATGTCAATGTTTCAAATAATAAAGCGGAATGAAGACATCAGAAATGAATGTCTGGATGAAATTGGAAGAAAGGAGCTTTAAAATGATTTTGATATGTGAAGAGAATGAATGAGTAAGCGAGTTTGCAAATCGTAAATTTAAAGAGTACGTGGAAAAGGTAGACCGTGGAAAACGTGTCTGGATCACGTGGATCAGATTTTGAAAGAATGTAAATTGTGAAGTATGAATAGTAAATTGTACAAAACGAGATGTACGAATGCGGGGAAGATGAATGTTGTGTACTAGGAAAGAAAAGTTTAAAGATCTAGTTTCCCCGCCTACCTCAAACGGGATACGATATGATGATATGTGTGCGAGACCCGCATGTTCCCTCGTGCCAGGTCCGCAGAAAACTACAGGAGGTTCCCATCAGTATTTCCATCAATTAAAAGTCTTCTTGTAGCGCTACATACAGAAAATAATCATACGTACTGGTATTCCAGAATAAAAAGGTTCATTTTAAGGGTACATTTGGTAGCAACACTATCACTTTGAAATTTATCAATCGTGAGAATTCAACAATTGGGTAACCCCATGTCTGGTTTGGAGGATAATGTACGAGTAGGTGTTGAATTCAGGGTGATCGTACTCCGGCATTTCTTCAATCTTAAATGTAGGTGTTGAATTCAAGGTGATCGTACTCCGGGATTTCTTCAATATTTAATGTAGGTGTTAAATTCAGGGTGATCGTACTCCGGCATTTCTTCAATCTTAAATGTACTCGTAGGTGTTGAATTCAGGGTGATCGTACTCCAGGATTTCTTAAATGTAGGTGTTGAATTCAGGGTGATCGTACTCCGGCATTTCTTCAATCTTAAATGTAGGTGTTGAATTCAGGGTGATCGTACTCCGGCTTTTCTTCAATCTTAAATCTAGGTGTTAAATTCAGGGTGATCGTACTCCGGCATTTCTTCAATCTTAAATGTACTCGTAGGTGTTGAATTCAGGGTGATCGTACTCCAAGATTTCTTAAATGTAGGTGTTGAATTCAGGGTGATCGTACTCCGGCATTTCTTCAATCTTAAATGTAGGCGTTGAATTCAGGGTGATCGTACTCCGGCTTTTCTTCAATCTTAAATGTAGGTGTTGAATTCAGGGTGATCTTACTCCGGCATTTCTTCAATCTTAAATGTAGGTGTTGAATTCAGGGTGATCGTACTCCGGCATTTCTTCAATCTTAAATCTTGACTGGGAGACAGTATTTTATTGTGTTTTAAGTTTTTTTTTGTAGTTTGGCTAAAAACAGATTTATTGTTTTATTTCTCAAGTCTTGTATTGTTGATTTAATTTAATTATTTATATTTGATTATGTTATCATTAACTTTCCGTGTTGTACTAACAATATATTGATATTTTTATGAATCATATTTTAAAATATGATTACTTTTTATTTAAAGACATCGAAACGTATGTTTTATTGTTAATGTGATATGTAAACGGCACTTCAGTGTCGTTTATTATGTTTATAAATAAATTGAAGCCCTACGGGTAGTTAACTGACACTAAAAGGCATCAAAGATCAAGTGTTATCAAAGTCAAAAGTTTTTTTATGGAGTGGAACAACTCAAAGGTGTCACCTATCCCAATGGACCTCATAAGACACAATGAAAATGGTTCACGTTTGATTACATATGAGGAAATTTTACTTAAGAATATATTTTTTTCAAGGGGGAGGGAGGGGGCTCGATAGCAAATTGATATCGGTCCAGAACCTTTACGCCCCTGTTTCTACCCTTCGTTTACCCATAAAACCACTTAATTCTCCACCTTTGTCCTGTTACATTTTAGCAAGCAGCTTATGCTAACAACCATATTTAGTAAAAGCGAATATTCCAATCCCTAATCTCTTAACTCTGACCACGTTATTTCACACGTTTCATATGTAAAGCTAAACATTATGTATATGTATTCATATTCATTATCTCAAACAAGGTGTTATACATATGAATATAATATCATATAATAATATATTATATTACAAATATTATATTACAAATATTATATATTAGGTGTTAACATAAGTTGTGTCCGTTTTATTTCAAATTTAAAAATGAGCACCAAAAGTAAAACAAAATGGTTGAGGTTATACGTCATTCGAAAGAAAATTTTCTACTTTACAAGATATTGTGTTTGCTTTGAAAACAAAAATCAATTGTCGAACGTCGATTTTTTTTGTTTTCACTCAAAACATGTGGAATCCAAGCGCCGAACTTCTGGACTTTTCCCATTAATTTAAGATGGCGGTATACAGTCATGTGACTACAATTCATCTGCTCAGCTAGTTCTGCGGTGGTTTGAAGGGGATCTTCATGAATAATATGATTTAAGCGGTCCTCACCGAAGTCCACTGGTCGTCCGGAACGCTTCATGTCTTTCAGGTCGAAATCACCGTCTTTGAAACGCAAATACCATCGACGAGCTGTCCTTTCATTCATAGCATCTCCACCATATACTTCGCAAATATTCGCGAGCAGCTTTGGCAGTTTTATTTCCTCGATTGAACGCGAACAGAAGGAGGTGTCGAAAATGCTCACTTTCGTCTACTTGACATTCCATTTTGAAGGTTAGTAATCAAATAAAATAATATATGTAAGGTAAAAGGAAACACAATATCTTATAGAGCAGAAAATTTTCTTTCGAATGACGTATAACCTTTACCATTTTGTTTTACTTTTGGTGCTCATTTTTAAATTTGGAAAAAATGGACACAACTTATGTTAACACCCAATATACTCGTATATACCATATACACTATCACCAGTTTCCCAGTTGGCGTAGGCAGAGATGATTGGGGTGATAGAGAACATATTTCGTATCTTCCACATCCATACAGCTTTCTACGTTTGTTTCATTCAAAATATCATCCATACTTTCCTTTGTCTTCCTCTACTACGCTTTTCACTCACATTTGTACTGAATATATGTTTTATTTGTAGTTTTATACATTCGTTCCACGCGCCGAAACCATTTCCAAGTGCTATTCTTTATCTTACTTAACATACCAGCTTAAAGTTCACAAGTTGGGGAATTCTGCTATTTGAGTGGTACTTTCTCAGATGCGTTAGAAAGACATTGAACTGCGTGTAACAAAAGTAAATAAGGTTAATAGGCCCCTAAAACATATAGATTATTATGAAACAATGAAAAAATCTTTAAATGAAAAAAAAATAAAACAATAAGCCCACTTGGTACCGAATTTTGAAAAAAAAAAGGATTTAAGTCAGTTTTTAAATTAAGGCATCGTAAACGTCTTTTGGTTGGTTTAACGAGAAAGCTATAAAGTAATAAACTCTTTAGGTTATACTGCATAAAATGAAAGTATATTACAATAGAAACTGGGTATTATTCCCATTAATAAATAAAAAGCATTTAAAATATTTTCCATTATATGACAAATGATTCTCTCCATCATTTAAAACTACTTGAAAAATAATTTCTCGGTGCATTTATTGTTTATTCTTATGAAATGCAAACAGCATTCTATGGCGAGCCTTCAGTTGAAATCAACTCGAGTCGGGAACAATGCATTTTATTTGCAGAACAATTGAATTCTCTTCATAAATGCTTTATAACAGCAAATATAATTTTTAATGAAAAATTCATTTCTGTGCCATTTTATCATTTATTTAAGTTTTCCAATTTCCTATAAATGACTAGTTGGTGCTTCAACATCGATCGATTTGCGGCGCATTATTTTTATTTACAACGTTATTTAAATGCGTTATATATAAATAAAAATTGATGTTTAATCAACAGCTATCAACCAAGTTAATTAAATTGACCAAAGAAACTGTTCCTTTTTTTAGTAAAAATAAAAATGAGATATCATCAATGAAAAGAAAATGAAAGGATGATGGAGAGGAAAGAAAAATCTGGAATAAAATACGTTATATTACTGACTAGAAATTGAGAGTTTTTGTCAGTCGTTACTTAAAGCATGCCGAGAACGGAGCGAGTCTAACATTGGTTTGTAATTGGTTCCAGAGTATCACTGCATGAACAGCAAAAGTTGATGTAAAAAACGCGGTGAACTGGAAAAGTCAATAAACAATCTCTCTGGATTGTTTATTGGCTTTCCCAGACAAACATAGCGCAAGTCCATGAACGGAGACGCTAAACAAATTCGACAGGAATAAAAGAGGTAGAAACTATCATCCAAGAATAAATATTTGAATTTGAACCAAGAATAAGATTTATATAGCTTATAACTGTGATAGCTAACAGGTCGATCGACCGGTCAATCGTGAAGCAATTTTTGGTTGATCGCGGCCGTCTTCGTAACTTACAACATGGCGTGTGATATTGCCAAATCTCATTACGCGCATGCACTTGTCAACGCAGTTAATTAGTCATTATTTTTTAATATGTAGATATGTACTTCAAATAAATGTAGGTTATTTAACATGTACGTATAAATTTTCTTTTCCTTTATAATTTTTAGCGAAGTTAATTGCGCACATATTTAAAGAACGTTTAGTTGCAAGTTATCATTTTTTAACATGTGTATTGTGTGTCAATGTGTTGAATTTTGCGAATTTGATAGGTAACAGATCGCGACAATTTTTTACGTAAAAAGTCGATTGCGACAGCAAAAAGTTGGCCACCTCTGCCTATAACATACAGGTAAAAGCTTAGTTTACTGAGGTCATGAAAAATGTCAGACAACAAACTAAAATTCACATTACTTGAGTGTACATTAGAAAAAACTTTTATTGTCTGCCTGGTTTTTTCTTGTATTTTCTTATACTCGTAGCTATCATATATAATATTTTAAATAAATATAGCAGATATAGCTTTAGCACTTTTAACAAATACAGCGATTGTTCTAGGGAAGAAATTGTATCTCATAAAAATGCCTTATACAGATAAAGTTATAAAAGAGTTCGTCTAAGGCCACACCGAAGTGCTTCGCTTAGTGTTAAGCTAGGTGCTAAGTAACTAATAGACAAGGAGACTATAATAGTCACGTAGCATGGCGCAAAGCATGCATCGTGGCCATTGCGATAGTATGCCTTGGTTCGCTAGGATAAGTCACCTAGCTCGCATAGCAGCTCTAAGCTTCAAGCGAGGCTCCTACCTGTGTGGATTCAAAAAATCCTGAAAGATATTGTCGATTCGACATGGATAAAGTATAATACATTGCCAAAGTTTTAAAAGAAAGTATCAAATGTGCAATACACATGTTACATGCATACACATTGCCGCGACTCTTACAGGACAGGCTGAGAGATTAGATCTCCGCATTTTTCTGTTCAAGCGTACTTGTTTCACTACATTATCTTATAAGATTTATGATTATTGAATTTTTGTACTTTTCAATTCATTGTAAATTTGGTCTAGCCATATTTTTTATATCTACTTATATCACTTTAAATCGACCATTGTATTGCGTATAGTTATTATTCCTACATTTATCTTCTCCACGTGTCTTAAACATTTTATTGCGTATAGTTATTATTCCTACATTTATCTTCTTCACGTGTCTTATACGTTTCATTGCATATAGTTATTATTCCTACATTTATCTTCTCCACGTGTCTTAAACATTTCATTGCGTATAGTTATTATTCCTATATTTATCTTTTCCACGTGTCTTAAACATTTCATTGCGTATAGTTATTATTCCTACATTTATCTTCTCCACGTGTCTTAAACATTTAATTGCGTATAGTTTTTATTCCTACATTTATCTTCTCCACGTGTCTTAAACATTTTATTGCGTAAAGTTATTATTCCTACATTTATCTTCTTCACGTGTCTTATACATTTCATTGCATATAGTTATTATTCCTACATTTATCTTCTCCACGTGTCTTAAACATTTCAAACTTATTTTATATGTCTTACCAACGACGTTTCTTTTCACCATGCATCAATAAATGATAGTCATTAATTTTGCTTTCAAACATTAATACACTACAAATTACATCAGTCTAGGTATCTTTATGACATTTATTTTACTTTTGTCAACATTATGCCTAGTTAAAACATATCTTTTACCGCAAAGGTCCTACAGAAATATTTTGAAAATAACAAATGTACATCAAAAGATCTCGAGACTGGCAAAATAATTCAAAATAATTGTTATTTAGAACAATAAAAATTACATGAATATTTACGCAATAAATCAGTAGAAACATTTTACGTAAATTATTGTAGTTAAAACAATCAATGCCGTCACGCCATTTCCCTATTAAGGAAGGCAAAAGAAGATATATCCGCTTAATTCAATCCTAGCACATACGAGTATATCATCGTGGTTCTGCGAAAAGCATTTAAGTCCAAATATTGAGTTTTGAGATAAATGCAATTTAAGTTTCGGAGGGCGATGTAAAATTAAGTTATATGACTTTTATCTTTTCATAACAGCAAAACCATATAACTTTTGGACATAAATATTTTTTTCATGTGTAGATATTTATATTTTAAGTAAAATGGCATCAAAAAATAATTTTAAGCAAACATGGACTAAAACGCTTTTCGCAGAACAACGACGATATGGGATTGATTCTGCTACGTCCATACATCTCGTCATACATACTATCCTGTCAGCAAAGCTTTTCACTCTTCGATTTTTCAGAATTAGATTAATTTGATATCTCCTCTTCATACCTTCATTGTAGTGATTACTTTTCTAAATCTCCTTCTTTCTTCAACTAAATAATCATTGCATATTTTTTTGATCCGCATTCTTTCTTCATTCCTAATTTTGTCAAATATTATTTTTCCGCAAAATTTAATTCTCGTTTCTACCCCACTTTTTTGTATTTTCATGTTTGTTTGCTACGTTTGAACCAAGATGTCACAATGAACAATCATCGTAGCTTTCTATACATGCTTTGGTCAGTAAAGAGATTGTTGAACGCGCCATTCCCTCAATAGAGCATAGTATTTAATTCACGGCCGATAATAGGGACAATATAACATTACACAGTTACATCCAAGTTTCACTTGCATCCCCTAATGATAGGACTAAGATTCCATTATGAGCATACACATTGTAATCGGGTACTTTTCGCGACAAGTGATGACGCAATGCGGGTACTTTTAGACTTTTTTGCGCCAAAATTAGACTTTCGTAAAAAAACCATATCTCTCAAACTAATTAGTATTTTTTCGAAAAACTTTTTGTATCTACTAAGAATAGAACTATCTATATCTTTATTATGCAAAATATGGGTTGCTCTATTTTTTACTCACACAAAATTACTACATTCTAGGTAAACATAGAAAAAAATACTCTTTCACCATCAAAATTATTTTATTCACATAAAATTACAATATAATTACGAAATTTTCAATAGATCTTATAAGAATTTTATAAGATCTTATAAGATCTTATAAGAATCTTATAATAGATAACGCGCAGTTCCCACCCCATTTGGCGACCGTGTTTACAAGTTTCCCGCATACCACCGCTTGGCAAACCAAAACGAGTAAACTCGTCTCCCGCTCTCTACTATAAGACGGGATAAAACGAGTTTTTTCGTTTCCCGCAAACAATGTGTTAAAACACTCACTGAAATATTAACTAGTTGAAACAATTATTATTGAACAACTCCTCTTATTTATTCTGAAATGGCTAATCATTGTCACCATGAAATCCATACTTTTTCTATCGATGATGCCAAATTCTTACATATCAGTAGTAACGGGAATAAATTGGACAGATTAGTGGCCCTAGAAATTTCTAAGTCAGTACATCGATCCGAACATCTGGTAAACAGTTATGTCCCAAAAATCTCTCCGCTCTTGGCCGAAATCGTCCCATGCCTCCCTCACCCCTCAGCCCCCAACCGTTGAAGCGTGTATATCGGTACCAGTTCGAACATAATTTAGTATTGTTTGTGCTCCCTAAAGATGAGGTGAAAGCCTTGAAACCGGTAGGGTTATACCGTTGCAAAAAAGTAGAATAAACAGTGTTTGATAAAAATAAATGACAATTATTATTGATTTAAGAAAAACATGAATTTTGTAAGGTATCAGATACAAAATAGGCACAAAAGGAGATTCACGAAACACGACAATCCAACATAAGTAACATATATATTATAAGCAACTAGTTTGGCTTCTCTTGAAATATTAATTGAACTATAAACAAGCTGAAAAAATTATTATCAATCCAAGGAGCACATGGTATTTAGCAAGGTATCACATAAAAAATAAAACTGAAAGAAGCTTGATGAAAGACAATAATCCAATAGATGTAACAAATATCTTTAAGTTATGTTTCTCTTCGAGCCTGATTTGCTTCTCTTGAAATGCTTCTTGAAATATTACATATTGTAATTGAAGCAATAATTATTAATTCAAGAATAACACGTATTATTTCATAAGGTATCGAAATAGACATAGAAAAGAGCATCATAAAACACAATAATCCAACAGAAGTAACTAATATTTTATGGGCATTGCTTCTATTGAAATGCTCGCTGAAAAATAATTAGTTGAAGCAATTATTATCAACTCAATAAACACATGAATTTTTAAGGAATCATATACAAAATGGACACTGAAAAAAGCTTCATTTCATACCATAATAATATAGAAGTAACAGATGACCGGCCGCAGTTTGGTCCAGCGCGCATATCCGCCGCGCCGCACCAGCTCCGCAGAAACGTGCGAGTAGATAATCTGCATCCCATTATCCGGTATATATTACAAAGGCAGCGCGGTCGCGTCGCACAATGGGGATACTTTGGGTCGCACTATGAATATTAATAGTCCATATGAATGCTTTGCTGGTTAACATTACTACAATTACTTTTTGTTTCTGTACGGTGAGACAATTTTGGTTGGGATAATACCTAGGCGAGTTTGAAACGTTTTTTTAGTAAAACGTGGTGAATTTATTACCACGTGTCAATATCTATCAAGTATTCAGAAATATTTTAAAAAGGTCTTAAGTAAAGCAAGCCAGACTAGAACCCTTCTTTGGAATACTAACAAAATAATTATCAACATAATTGTTGAAATGTATATTTATTCGTATGGTACTTCACAGAATTTACACATTGTTAATGTGGGCATGCTGAAGAGCGTAGTTGTGGGATAACTGCAATGGACTTCCGCGCGAAGGTCGCCAGTTCGAGTCTGATCTTGAAATGGCGAGAGGATCCTCGACTATGAGGTCAAGCAGCCATGACGACGAACTCATATAGAAAGTAATAATAACGTTATTTTATATTATTGCATTACACTTTTTTGTTCACATTCCAAATCGGTATGTTTATTGCCAATCTTTTGCAGCAAGCTAGAAAAAAAATACAGACGTTTTGAGTGAATACCAGAAATACACTTTTAAAAAATACCAGGCCTTAAGTGAAAACCATACTGGAATACCTTTTTTTAAATCAACGGAAAAAGAACTCCTAACTCATGGTCTGGAAAACAGGCATCTTACTAACTAAGTCAAGGGGATAGGTTAACTAAATATTGTTGACTACCTAAAACAGAAAGATAAGCCTTATACTATACAAGTCGAATATTGCCCAGAAAAGTATAAATCACTAAGGTTTTTTGTTCAAACTGTAACACTTTGTATGCCATCGCACATTTTTAATAATCCAAAAGAACAACGTTAGGTGTTAATACACAAAAACGCAAAAAAAAACTGGATTCAGGAAAGGTTTCAGTAACATGGATCTTATTTAAGGGCTGCGGGGAAGTATAGAACAATATGAAGAATACGAACGTCGTATACTCGTATCTAGCCTTTATAGAGCACGAAAACGTATTTGACTCAGTCAAAAAAGCTACCATCCTAGAAATTCTAAAAATGCAAAGTATTGATAAGGGATACATTAAGTTATTCAGTTATATATTTAAGGAGGTAACAGCAAAAATACATCGCCAAAAATCTTCTGAAACCTTTCAAATTGGTATTAGCGTTCGTCAAGGTATTGCTTATTCTCCTAAATTATTCACAGCTACACTTGAATATGTCTTATTACGTAAACTGAAATGGGGCAATTAGGGCTTACTGATTGATGGAAAGTATCTGAATTATTTGAGATTTTCTGATGATATTGTTATACTCTCTTAAAACCTGAATGGTCGACAGCACCAAGTACAGGAATTTGTAGGTCAGCGAAGAAATTGGCTAAAATGTGAACATATCAAAATCCAAATATAGGATGAATAGCTCTACCACCTCAAAACCAATAATTGTAGATGAGAAACAGCTGGAATTTGACCAAGAATGTGTATTTGTGCAAATTTATTTCCTTTAAAGCGTCATATCGGAGGAAATAACACAAAGAGCAAAATTTACATAAAGCTAATTTAACGTTTGAACAATATCTTCAAAAGTGATAACCCAGTATATTTTAGCAAATAGTCTACAAACAGTGTAATCTATCGGTACTTATGTATAGTTGGGAGAAATGAACTCTGACAGCAAAATAAAAACAAACAGAAGCTTCAGCCCGCACAGAAGAGAAGTAGAAACGTATGCTAGAATATATTAAAAGAGACCGTAAACGTCACTTCTGGATTCGCAACAAAACAAAGATAGAATAAGGAAGATAGAACAAAACAAAGATAGAATAAAGGTGTGCAAGAAGATGTGATAGCAATGGGTGGAGAACGTAGCCAGAATGTCAGATTTTCGATGACATCCGAAATCAAAACCTTCTAAAATATAAGTCCTCAACAATATTTCAAAATCAAGCTTGGATATGAGATTGAAACTAAGACGTGAAAAAATGCTGAAAAGAGCTGTAGAAATGCGTGCACTTAGAAGAATACATGGGGTGGCAATGTATGATATAATACGAAATTAAGTTGTGGCGACCGTATGCGCAGTCACTGAACCCACGAGACGACCTTTGCCCACCTTAACAATGCGAGACAAACAATGCTAAAGTCCACGCGATCGGTCATTCAACTCACTACCAGTGAAGACCGCATTCCATGAGGAAAGGAGAGGGCAACACATCTTTCGCGCTGTCTCTCAAAAAAAAAGGATACCTACGCGCGACAATAAACATATTGTAAGCGCAAAGACGAGACAGCGATATATCTCGTGCGCATTCCCGCACACGTTAAAAAAACATTATAAATACCGACGTTTGTCAATAAAATTCCTCTTTACATATTCCGATTTCGACAAGTTTTTATTTGTCAACAATCATCCTCGTCATCTCTCCTCTAAAGAACAACCGTTCCTAAAAAGTTATTATGAATGAGTGTAAACATAAGGGCTGAGGAGTTGAGTAAGCTAAGGAAGAGCACTCTAAGACAGTTTAAACAGGTGGAACGTATAAATGAAGAAAGACTGACAAAACAAATCTGCTAAACAATGCTAATGTGAATGGAAAGCGTATAATAAAAAGATCAAAATAAATATGGCTGGATCATGCGAATGATATTTTGAAAGAAGAAAATATAACAAAGAAGAGAAATTGTACGACAAGGTATATATAGATGTAAAAGAAGCAAAAGGAAAGGCTGGCCTTCCTGCGTACCCTAACAGGGAAACGGTGTGATGTTAAGTTTTGTATGTACATTTGTATGTATGTACACACACATATATAATTGATCAAGACATCTATCACAATATATTCAATAATTAATCGAGACATCTATCACATTAGACCATTAGCATCAGTAATGTTTAATGTCATGTTCGGAAGGTTTTCAAGATTATACCGATCAAATAATAAAGCAGAATCGTTGAAATGGATAGAAGCCGTCAGTAGTCTCTTTATCGTCCACGTACACATGTGAATAGATCAAAAGTGAACATCCTCAGATTAAGGATTGAAGAAGATGACCCACCAATATCCATGTGTGATGAAATTCAATAAATGTCGGACATGGCTACTGTTTGTCCACTGTATTTCATAAGCTAGTCGGAAGAATGTC
The DNA here is from genome assembly GCA_949825065.1 of Odontocerum albicorne. Classification (NCBI taxonomy): domain Eukaryota; kingdom Metazoa; phylum Arthropoda; class Insecta; order Trichoptera; family Odontoceridae; genus Odontocerum; species Odontocerum albicorne. The sequence goes on from OX463855.1 coordinate 9,314,576, forward strand.
TACAGAGGGAAGTTCTAATGTCATCGTAGTTGCACCCTTTTTTGCTGAAAAGATATACCATAAATCTGGTGGAATGCCGTAAGAGGTTTGGGAAGATATGGAAAAACGTAGTAAAACCAAAGTTAATTTTAATGTGTGAAAAGTCTTAATAGTATTAAATAATGCATGATGAGACGTATAAACATGTCAGAGGCAACGATTTTGTGCTACTCAATAATGAAGTTGAGGTATGTTTTCTCTGCCTACACCAATAAAGATGACGTGATAGTGATGATAATTATGGAATGTAATTATCCCATATTTAAGTTCAATACACTTTAAAAAAATCAATCAAGCCAATGGGAGTTAATTAGAAAACTCTGAGTAATTTTTAAAAATTTATACCTCTTTTTTAAGGTTATTGAATAAACTTTTCCTATTTTAAATTTATAATCTTAATATTTTCAATCAATCAATCAACAATGGCTCTACAACCCAGGTCGGGTCTTGGCTTCCCTTAAAGCACGCCTCCATGACTGGCGGTCCTGTGCTGCTGTTCGCCAGTTCTGGATGCCAATGAGCTGCGCATCCCTATTGACACCATCCAGCCATCGAAGCTTCGGCCTTCCTGGCTTTCTTCGACCCCCCGGTGTGCCATTCAAGAGCCCTCTCGGAATGTCTTCCTCACTCATTCGCTGCACGTGTCCAGCCCACCTGAGTCTCCCAATTAAAATCTCTTGTGTTATAATATTTTCACCGAATAATAAAAGCCTTTCTTCTGAAAACCATTACCTAATAAACGAAAAAAAAACACCTTTTATAGTGTCTTTCTCTCACCAACAAAAACGAATATTTTATCGAACTTTATTGAATACTTCGCTCAACATCCTGTAAAAAGCGTTATATAATTTTTTCCGTTCATGAAAGGCGCCTGAAAAATTTTATACTAATATTTTTTCCCTACATAAAATATGACTTAATTTAATTTGCCTTCCACAATGATCTATCACAAAGGTTTTTTTTTCAAAATCAATTAATCATCTCTCTTACCTGACTTGACGCCAAGGTGTTAATTAAGATGAACTACCCGGGCAACATCCCTTATTATTTTTTCTCTTTGTTTTTATCCTCACCCCCTAGAAAAATTTGCCTTTGGTTTGATAAATGTAACAGCAATGATGTATTGTATTTATTTTTATTTTGTATGTATTATTTTTTTTACTAGAATTGTCGACCTTCAAGACGTGTGAAAAATTATTTTCCTGATTTCGTTTTGACTGTTTATTTATTGTACTTGTTTGTTTATTTATTGTAATTGTATTTATTGTACTTGTGTTTGTTTGAACTCCGCCATTGCCGGTCCCAAGCTCGGATGAGAAAGGAGGAGGGATCATGGGTAAGGCCAGCAACAAGCCCATGATAACAATATATACGCTCACAGACCTGCTCCCACAGCCTCGGACAAGGTAATGAAAAGGTAACGACCAAAGCTAGGAAAAGGGCTTGAAATTTAAATACTTGGGTGCTAGCATAATGTGCAATAATGACCTCTATGGCGAAGTACTTGAACAATCACAAAATACCGCAGCTATTTCCGGATGTTTAAAGAACACTATCTGGAAAAACAAGTATATGAACATCCAAAGCAAGGTGAGGATATACAAGACATGTGTCCGCCCCATAATGACATACAGCATAGAGTCCAGAGCCGAAACTGTCAGAACCAAAAATCTCCTTCGAACCAGCGAAATGAAGGTACTCAGGAGTATCGCTGGTAAAACCCTTCGTGATAGAGTACGAAACACTGAAATCCGAAGGACGTGCGAAGTTGAAGGTATTGTCAGATGGGGACGACAGAGAAGAAGGTTCTGGAATGAACACGTATCCAGAATGGCGGAACCAAGAGCCGTAAGAATGGCCAGGAGCAGTATCCCCCAAGCAAGCAGACCTCCAGGACGACCTCCCAAAAGATGGAAAGACAGCTGGCAGTCGACGTCACAAGAGGGAAACAATGATGCAGGACCATAACAGACCAAAAGGTCTAAAATAAGAAGAAGAAGTATTTTTTTGATATAAAAATATCATTTACTTTTAAATACTTGATTTTTTTATATATTTTTTAAATATATTAAATTGTATTACACTGTTATGTTTTTATACGCATTCCGTTTTTATACGCATTCCGTTTTTATACGCATTCCGTTTTTATATGCATTCTCAAAGATCCCGTACTTTATTATCTATTTAAATCAATTATTTTCGTAAATATTGCACTGTTTATTATTTTCAAATAACCGAACGATTTGAATGATTATTTTTCTATCTTTAACATGATAATTTGTTACAATATGCATTTGTTAGTAATATTTATTTGAACATATAATATTTTCTCACAGAATCTTATGGCCGCAGCCACCACTTTCCGATTATACCACTCAAATTTGTGATATTTTTAATTTGTGTATAGTTGTGGGTTTGAACTCCGAGTTAGTGCCCTCTGAAAGAGTTCTTTAATAATGAAGAAACCTGTAACACATATGGAATTAAACAAAAAAATAATAATTGTAATTGAGCGTAAAAATAATAATACAAGTTTATATGTTTATGTGAAAAATGTAAATTTCTCAGATATTCAGATTTATGAAAGGAAGGTATCTCAAAACCTTTCTTTACTCATGAAAACTTGCCCCAATTTCTAAAAATAAATATAATTTATTCCTGAAATAATATTTGTATGAATTCTTAAGCCTTTAACGTAAATCTGCAGAAAAGAACTGAAATTATTCCATTTTAAAACATATCAGGAATTATAAGATTTCCGACTACTTAAGTGACAAAGGGTGGTTGGTTGATCACATATCTTCCACGCAGTGAGTTCTTTATATTTCAGAAAACCCCCCTAAACATCTTACTGTTCTATTGTTAAATGTAACATAGCAATTCACCCACCTTACAGGTATCTTATAACCTTTCTTTTCTCATGAAAACTTTCCCTTATTTTTATTAATAAATGTTATTTATTCCTGAAATAATATTTGTATAAATGTCTTGACCTTTAACGCAAATCTGCGGAAAGCATCAAACTGAAATGATTATTTTTATAAATATTTTAGGAAATATAAGATTTACGACTACTTACGCGGCAAAGAATGGTTGGCATGGTAATGTATTAAACCCAACATTTAAAGATTTTTCGAGTACTTCAAACAGCGACTTAAAAATATTGAACTATTTCTCTGTAGTAACGTGACGTGTTTTTTTTTTCAGATATTCTATTCGATCTTGATATTTATTTCCATAAATGGATTTTCCGAAATCACATATACGGTAAGTCTCAAAATAAACTGCAGAAAATACTTTTAAAAAGAGAAAAGCTATTAAAAGGTCTGGGATCATTCCACAAAATCCTCCGGCCGAGATACACCCCATAATAAAGGGTGAACCCAACCGCGAGGACACCAGATGTTTTTCAGCCACACCCTTCTAACTACACGTAGACTAAGAAAAAAACTGAAAATGAATAAATGGCTGAAAAAATAAAAAAAGTAAGCCCACTAATACCACCTCAGATAAAGTGTCAGCTAAAAAGGAGAACAGCTCTTAGAAGTTCAAAATCACGACTCTGAGAAGGACCCCTCGAATAATATTAGATTATGGTTTCGGATAGTCAAAAGAGTTTATCTGCTTCTAGTGAAAATCTCTAGCCCAATTCTGGTTATCGAAGGTGGCATTTTTGTCTTAATAATTTTATGCATGAATATACGAGGCATGTCCAGAAAGTAAGTGTACTGAATTTTTGTAGGTTACAATTTTTTTTATTTAAACAAAGAAATTACGTGGTTACCGTAGTACATATTTAAGCTATTTTTCGACATAGTCACCATTCCTCTCAATGCAGGTGGTGAAGCGGGGTATCAACTTTTTGATGCCTTCCTCGAAGTAGTTTCCCGCCAACCCCTCCGTCCACTTCTCCACCTCCTCCTTTACCTCCTCGTCGGTTGAAACCCTTTTTCCACCCATGTGCAGCTTCAGGGAGGTAAAGAGATAGTAATCTGAAGGTGCTAGGTCAGGGGAATGCGTGGGATGGTTCAGGACATCCCATTTAAACGAGGCGAGCAGTTCCTTCGTGGCGTTGGCTGTGTGTGGTCTGGCATTGTCGTGCAGCAGGCAGACTCCCTTTGTCGGCATGCCTCTTCTCTTGTTCTGAATTGCCCTCCGCAATTTTTTTAGGGTCTCACAGTATCTTGCAGAGTTGATGGTCTCCCCTTGAGGCATATATTCAATTCAAATTATGCCTTGACAGTCCCAAAACACGGATGCCATGATTTTCTTGGCTGAAATTGTGGTTTTGAACTTTTTGGCGGAGGGTGAAGAGGTGTGACGTGACCGTTTTTAAACTCGCGACACCACTTGTACACACTCGTACGATTCATAGCTTTATCACCATATGCAGTTTTCACCTCATTATAAACCTCAACCGGAGGTTTTCCCTTCCAAACGAGATAACGGATGACGCCGCGTATTTCGCACTTGGCGGGAGATTGGATTGACATTTTTCACGAAACGTGTTGTCGCGTCGACACTTCTCAACGTACTAACCTCAAACCGGTCTCGTTGCGGAGGGGACGGGTCAGGCTACACGGAAGTGTAGCCAACATGTCGAAAATAAAATCCATCCGGTCGTGAGAGCCTCAGTACACTTACTTTCTGGATACGCATAGTATAATAAAGCAATAAATAATATTCTTAATAACAAAAAATAAAAACCCAAACGCTTTGCATTAACATATCTTTGTTGGTTAGTTTAGCTTCCTATAAAAGGAAATCATCGTTTTTTTTCAAGATTAGAAATTCGATGCAATTATTTCTCTGTTATTATAAATATTTTTTTCACAAAAAGCCTTACGTTTCAAAGAATTTCAAACGAAACATCAGTTATTTAAATTTATTTTTAAAATGAAATATCTTTAGTTGGTTATTTCTTTAATGCGAACAATTGGATTGCATTAACAAAAATATTGAATATATATGTTTCTTCGAGTATAAATAAAGAGAATATGAACAAGTTTCTTTGAATATGAACAAAGATATGCATTTAAAAATAAACATAGACATGTCTTTGAATATGAAAATTCAAAGTGAGTAGTAGCCTCTTTTATTCTCGTGAAAATAAAATATTTTTACTCCAAGTTCCTCTTTCTGTCAGTTACATGTGCGTGTTACGAGTTTTATCGATAACATTTACATTGGTTTAGTTAAAAAAAATTTAGTTAACATTTAAAAAAACTAAGAAAATCATATCCAATTATCATAAAAATATTTTAAGTTACTCTCATTAGATTTTTGTATTATTTTCCTTATAGTACACAAGTAGTTATTTCATCCATCCAGAAAAATTATACACATGCCTTAAGGAAATACGAGAAATAAGCTCCTTTTATAAAAAAAATACCGGTGAAAATCGAACCCCCAACTCCCTAGGTTTCAAGACAAGTGTCTTATTAACTTAATCAAGAATGTCGTTGATTTAAAATTATTAAAAAAATCAACGGGCTGGATACTTGATGCATATACAATATATGTCAAATTGTTAACCTCTCTCTCAACAGGGTGAATAAAACCTACACCAAACCTTATCTGAGCTTTTTACCCTACAAACTAAATGTACAAAACTCGAGCTTTAAGCTTTTGGGGTAGAAATTGAGTAAGAGATTGGTCTATAATAATATAACTATAGGCTACAATAAAGTGTAGTCAGAATTATCAGTGACAAAATTTAACCCAATTTCACATTTCCAATACGGTCTTAAATTTATTATTTTTTCGAATACTCGTACTCGCAAAGTATTTTCAGTTATTTCGTGCAGATAAAAATAATATGCATTAATTATAATCGAATGAAGAAAGGATGGTGAACAATATTTCAATAGCAAATTTGTCAGGGAAACCGAAGACGTTACATCAAAAAATATATGAATGTTAAGGCTATATTTTATTCCAGTAAAACTAAAATTCAAAGTTTAAATATTTTATGAAACCTTGTATAGTGGGCTCTGTAGCATAATTTCAGACGGGCTGAAAAAAATCCCTTTCATACCCCACGCGTTCACATCTGGTGCGTGTGAGTATTATTATCAGATGAAATTTTTTACCATACTGGAATATTTTTTTCTGTGTACTGTCGGTAATCAAGCATTAAACCCTCGAGTCTTAAGTAACTAGCGGAAAAAAAACTTTTAATCAGTGTGAATCGAACACACATCCTTCGTTTTAAAGTCAAACGTCTTACTAACTAGATCAAGGATGTCGATTTAAGAATATCTGGCACATGTATTGCTACCAAATGTTTTTTTTTCCAGACTGGGGTCTTTTTTTCGAGTATCATAGAGAATCATACCCGAAACAGTCCGATGTAAGTAAAGCGCCTTACCAACTACGCTCTGGATGCTGTCATCAGTACCACTCAAACTGCACCATGCTCTTCTTGAAAGAGATAAACCAGGTTGTTCAGCTGGTGAGTCCTGAATAAGACACCTATTTCACAAAATTCATAGGTTTCAAATTTATCAAATTCATAGGTTTCTTCTGCAATCAAGTGTTTCTCTCGTATAGTTTATCTTTCTCTCGTATATTTTATCTTTCTCTCGTATAGTTAATTTTTTCTCGTATAGTTTGTATTTCTCACATATTGTTTATAAGTAGGGTGTTCAGGTTTCTCGTCCATTATACAGCGGCAAGTAGCAAGATATATATTTCTTCATGTTCCACTATTTCGAATCATACGAATGATACATTTTCCCCTCTCTCATGTAACCCACATATATACTCGTATATTACCATAACACTATTTCCTTATTGAGGTAAATAAAAAGGGTTGCTCGCTAATCTTCCTTATCGCAACAGACTACCTTTTGCCTCCCCCAAATTCATACACCTGTCATACAGCACTTTCTGTTTCTCCTTATCTTACATTTCATTCATTTGATTATACCATATTTTATCGGTCGTCCTCTACTACGACTCTCACTTTTTCTTGAATTATAAACATGTTTAGTCAATCTTTATTTTGCCACCCGTTCAACATGTTCAAACATTGAGCTTTTTTTATCCTATTTTAACATTAAATTTTAGTTCCAATTAAACCTTTATACATTTCTTATTCTGTCGTATAGTAACATATATTTCATAATACATATCATTCTAAATGTACGCATTTCCACACCATTTATTCAACTCCTCTTATTTTATTTCTATTTCCACGTTCTACTACATTTACATACATCAATTTTGACACATATACGTTGTTGTATACCATCTTTTTAGCAGATCAGCATTGATCAACATTGTTCGAGCTATATATGTATAAGGTCTGTTGGATCTTGGTTCGACTTATAATGCCGATGTCTCAAAAACGTTACAGTTTTTATATTCAGAGCTTGTTTGTAGTTCACTTCACCAGCGTCTTACTATGCTACTACTCAAGTTAACTACAAACAATATGAAAAATGCCCTGTATATGAAAACTGCAACGTTTTCGAAACGTTGACATCATGAGCCTTAATCACGCCGTACAACACTCTGAAAGGCCTTATACAACAAATACCATTAATCGAGCCTTAAAATATATTCGATATTATTTCTTATTCTTCTTCTCAGTGTCATGTCAGGTCCCCCAAACGTTGAATATCACCTGAATCTTTGTCCCCGGCAGCCCGAAAAAGATCCCCGACGCTCCTTATACCAGTCCAATCACATATATTGCGGAGCCAGGAGATTTGCCTCCTGCCAACACCTCTTTGGTCTTCTATTTTGCCTTGGATGATCAGGTGCAGTAATTTGTACTTTGCTCCTCTAAATACATGACCCAAATAGGACACCTTTCGGATTTTAATATTAGGGATATTTTAGATTTCGATATTATTTGGTTACGTATAACTCAATTGCATCAAAAACTTATATTTTCTTATCTAATGAAAAAACCCCTTTCGTTTTTTTTTGTTCGCGTCGTGATTTCTTAATTTCGTTCAAACCCCGGTTTATCAATCTTAATATAAAAAAATTAAGAATTTCCTTAATTTGACTTCTCCGGATTATCATCGCACTCGGCTGCTTCTGGGAAAACTGTAAACTTCAGGGGTGGCGCATTCTCCCCGGGCCGTAAATCAAAACTAATTTAGCAGAAGAACTCGAGGAGTAAAGCTTGATTACTGTGCCGTAAAACGTTGCCGAGTAAATGAAAGAATAATCACGGCGAACGTTACATTAACATTGACAAAGTGAGAAATTCCACCAATCCTCTTTACCTACTCACTTTGTAGCTGAGGTGAAATAGTTTATTTCCAACGTTGTAAACTCTGTTTACGACATTTAACGACTTTACAGCACGATTTTAAGTTTGTTAACTAAGTGGAAACGATATAAAAGATTTTGTTTGAATCGGTTAACAAAAATATATAAGACTTAGTTATTTATTTCATTACTTACAAAATAAATCAAACTTAAATGTCCCTTTCATATATTAACAACAATAAAAAAATAAAACATAAAGAGTGAAACGTGAATGTGGAACAAGGCCATAAGGGATCGAATAAATGCACAACAAAATCGTAAACTTGGAAAAAACACACTGTATGACAGAATATGAAATTAATGGATAAGGGTTGAATGTGAACTTAAGAACAATGTCATACAATAAAATTCCTCCTTGCTCCTTACTATTTATATCATATTTATTGTTAAATTTAACAGACCAGAAATCCAAGATGTTCCAAAAAATGTATACACACTTTTAATGATTATAAATTCAGTATTTACAAAGCTTTATGTTAAATAACATACATACATACTTTCACACCATTCACCTTTCGGGGTAAGAAGAGAGAGGACAGAGCGCCAGACTTTCCTGTCTCGTTCTGTTTCTTGCACTGCTATTAACGTAAATCGCAAACATAACAAACAATTTGTTTTGGTATTGGGACGCATTATTTTTCAATACCTGCTCTCAGTTCATTAAAGGTTGCCGATTTTTATAACTAATTTTACCTAGGATGAGTCTCTTTAAAAAAAATCTATTGGCGTGAGATCTGGGAAACGAAGAAGTATTCAATGCTACATCTTTGTTTGTTCATCCACCTGTTCCGCAATCTTTTATCAAGATACTTTGTAGGCCCTCACATCACGATGGTAATGAGGAGGTGCACCATCCTTTTCATTCATGCAAGTCCTTTTCATTCTTAAACTCTTCACAAACGCATGTTGTGCCGAATTCTCGCAACAAGTTTCAGTGAACGCCATGGTGTAAAAGTGTGTTAACATTTTTTAGGACACCTATATAAGTTATTATATCAAACTCGAGATTTTTCTCAGATTTATAGAAAAAAATATTTCAAAAAGATATCAACGATTAATACATACTATAACACAAACCCAAAAAATGTCACTTGACAGATCGAAATAGAGATGTTATAGATCTAAAAAAACTGAGGTAATACAGCAAGCTACCGATCGATTTCGAGGAAAATTTGTCTGGCAGATTATAGATCTGCATGAGTTGAACGGACATTTAACGTAAGTAGAAAATGTAAGAGTTAATTTTGTTGAAATATGATTCGAATTCGACACCGGGTGTACAGAAAAGTTCTGTTCCAGTTTTGGAAGTAACGACAACTAAAACAGAAACTTAGTCGGATCTACATGATAGAAAGTTAGTAATTATCTCGGTGTTAAAAAAATAATGCCAAGCCTTTTAAAATGATGATGGTAATTGTGTGTTAGTACCTTGATGTTTGACAACGAAGCCCGAGTAATGAAAATGAGTGATAAATTCAAAATAAATGTGGTAGACCGATGACTTTCAAAAGGTTAACAACATAAACACACATGTCTAAGATGCATGTCCCTGCGGTAAAACACTAGACTTTCGTACAGAAAATTATCGGTTCAAACCCCGCGCTACTCTCCTCGAACGACACAAGAATTTTACTCGCATAGTACTCGGGAGTATAAGGATACCTATGACTTCGGTCATATACATTCTAACAAAAATAGGCAAACAATGCCGGTGGAAAAAATGCTCCGATCTTCTCACTTCGGTGTGGCATTGGATCTAATATGTTACAGTGGTGTGGCCAGTGAGTTCGCTGGTGTCTCACCAACTTAAACAATATCCGTGGCACTACTTCGTTTGTCCTATTGACGTATGAATGACAAATATTTCTTTAACTACGAGACCCAGTAACTATGAAGACATGTGTGAAGTGGAGGAAAAATGAGACAGATAAAGACCAACGAAAAGGTAGGAAGATAGAAATAGAGATGTTACCAAGCATGTATGAGTTGTATGAATGTATATATGACCGATATTGTGCACAAGGATAGAAAATTATGGTGGTTTGTCCTCTCTGCCTACCCTAACATCAACTTGGTGCGATGGTATGTATACACACATGTTTGAAAAATAGATTAAAATTAAACTAGAAAAACACGGTGCATTTCAAAATTATTTTTCAATTATATAAAAGTATATTGTTTATATCATAGTTAAGATATTAACATTGTGGAGGTTGAAAGACAGTGTAATTTGTTTTATCAAATACTTTTTATTCCAATTTTTGTAACGGTATAGCTCGACCGGTTTCAAGGCTTTCACTTTCTCATCAGGAGACCACAACCATGACTTGTTTGTGCTCCCCAGAAGATGAGGTGAAAGCCTTGAAACCGGTAGGGTTATACCGTTACAAAAAGGGAAACAAACAGTGTTTGATAAAACAAACTACTACATATAAAAGTACGTTCTGGAAAGATAAATATAACAAGTTTAAAAAAAAGGATACTTGTTTGCCGTTTCTGCTCACATAACATTATTTACGATGTATAAATAATAGGTTCGTCTATTGCGAATTGTTTTTTTTTATCATTTAATTTTTTTATCTCTCCTTTAAGTCTTTTCTAGAAATCAAATAATGCAAAACGGAAAAAATGTAAGCTTTTGATTTCTTAAATAAATTACGAGCTTAAATTCTCTTATAGCATAGAGAGTTTTCAAAAACTCCTTAAATTAACACTTTTCAAAGTCGTAACATGATAACATCGTTTATGTAGTACTTGAAATTATTTTTTGTACACCGATACACCGTAACTGATACACCGTAAGAAAGTGCTGACTGACATAAGGCGAAGTATATACCTTTAAGAATATTTTTACTGAGCACATTTCGAATCATACGGAATATGTATCCTAGTTTTCTGAGTTTTGTGCTCAAAGTGTTAAAATGGACCAGCCAACGAAGAAACTGATCACCATAAACACCAAGGTACTTTATACTATCAACCTGTTGAATAGGCTTAAACAGAAAACCAGACTGAAGCCTATTTTTTAATCGATTACTACCTGGAATCCAATCCGCGATCTCCAGGTGTCTTTCCAACTAAGGTCACGATTACTACCTGGAATCCAATCCGCGATCTCCAGGTGTCTTTCCAACTAAGGTTACGATTACTACCTGGAATCCAATCCGCAATCTCTAGGTATCTTTCCAACTAAGGTCACGATTACTGCCTGGAATCCAATCCGCAATCTCCAAGTGTCTTTCCAACTAGACCACGAAGGTCATTTTTGACTAACTAAAAAAAATATATTGAGATGACCGAATACTTTATACATTAAATTCAGACACGTAACATTCGCTTGTTGACTGAGGCACACCGTAGAAAATATTTTTATATTGCATTAATAGTTTCGTTGTACAAACTACAACACGGCAAGTTTATTGCTATGTGGTAATCTATGTCAACCAACAAGAAAAATGTTATCGGGATCGTTAGAGAAATTCATAGCAAAACCCTTGTTAAAAAAATCGGACATCAACGGTAATCAAATTTGTAATCTTCGAATTGGAAGACAAGCGTTTCACCATCTAAATCATGGAAGTAGTCAATTTTCAAACAATTTACTTACAAATATCGTGAATACCGATAGTAGTGTTAATTTAAACGTAAAGTGTCTTTCAAATTGAGCGTTTTTTTTTAATTCTTGAATAAAACACAGATGGCGTCACAAACTTGCCTGGGTCTTGTGACATTTGGGAAGTGTAATGTATGACATTTATAAAAATGGAGTCGTATACAATATAACAACGGGTTCAAATTGTTGAATTATTTTATGTACTCGTATTGTAATCTCCGGAAACGGTGATATTAATTGGCCACCAAGATCATGTGATCTGACAGCGTTGGACTATTTTCTCTGAAGTTACGTGAAAAACCAGGTCTATATGAATGCTCCCAATCAATTACTGAGCTGAAAGACGAAATTATTCGCGTTATTGATGAATTAGAACCGTAATTATGCCAAAATGTCATCGATAATTTTGATAAAAGAGTGGACATCTGTGGAGCTGCAAGGGGTAGGTATTTTGGTGGATATTGTTTTTTGTGTTTAAATGTCATCATACATGATACTTTAATTACCAATAAAAAGTTTTTTGAAATCAAAGTAAATTGTGTATTTTAATTAAGAATTTAAAAAACCACTCAATTTGAAATACCCTTTAAAAATAGTAAAAGGTATTCAAACAAATAAATTAATTGCAATCCTCTTAAATATAAAATCTTATTGTGGTCCACAAAGCATAGACTGATACGGGATGCTGAGAATTCTAGAGTGTTGAATGTAAACAAGACTATTCAGATTATCTTCAAAGCTGCTAGTCCAATACTTAAGACCCAGTGAAACTGAGTTGTCCGGGCATTATACGAAAATGGACCACTAAACAAGAGGGGCTGCTGCTAGGGTAAAGGAATGACCTATTTGTACGAAAACCAAAAATTCCCACGAAGGTAATCAAGAAAAAAGATTATAAAATATTACATTATTTTTTCATAATACATATTATTTCAATACCCCATAATTAATTTCACTTCTAAAACTACAAAGAAAAAAACCGACAAAACCAAATAATATTTTAACGGGAAGCACAAACGCCTGTGATCTGATCTGTAGCATTCCTTTGTGTATTTTACGTAATGTTTATTTTATCTTCTTTATTTAATTAGTCTCCTTAAGAATAATGACTATTATTTATTATCAGAAAATTACTTGAATGTCCTGTTTACTTGGTGGTGTAATCAAATATCAGTGGTTTTAAACAAAATACGCGTTTAAACTTAGAAATTAAAACACGCCGAAATTGTGCCGCGCACAGGATTCGTGGAATTTGATTTTTAACGCGGTGTACAGGTAAAAGAGGTAAACAACGTGACTCTGAATGAACTTAACCTATTAAATTGTATCTACTGCACCAATGATGCGGTTAAACTCTGTAAGAACCTGAAACTTGAACCCTTGTCTCCTGATTCGACAAACAGTTAACTTTAGCTTCCAAAAACAATGCTGCTTCAGGAAGTAATCAACTTTTAACTGTTTCTATCTGACACATCTAAATAGGAGTGCTTGTAGAAGAATTTAATAGATGTGAGTAGTCTAAAACCCAATAGAAGATGTATATAAAGATATCAATATGCCTAGGAGTGGCGCACGATCGTCTTAAAAAATTGCCACCTGCACTCAACGCACACATTATCCACATGACAGGGACGCTCCTGTATATACGAGTAAGTTATGCTGAATATCACTGTGCGGCTCCATAAATTGGATTGAGAGTGCATAGGACGGGGGCATGAGTTTCTCCAGTTCTGGATTGGCTCCCTGACTAACTGCGAGTTAAGTCTGGACATTTGACAAAAGCAATTTCAAAGGAGAGGTCTCTCGTCTCCCCAGATGCTGCAATTGGTCAGTGGCTACGTGCTTCATTAGCGGGGGTTGTAAGGATAAGGCTAATATTTACTGGGATCTACTGTATCGGCAAATTAATATAGAAGGCAAATTCGGAATACAAGTTATCCTGATAATGTTCATTAATTTAATTTGATCTACGAGTATCATGGTTAGTGATTTTGTTGCATAAGGCAAGGTTTATTTTAATTGGGAGAATACTTGACTATGAAATAATTAAATTTTGTATTTTAAGAATTTGTGATTAAGATTTTTTGGAGAGTTAATATTGGATTTTTACTGTGTTTATGTAAAGGAACGTTAATATTTGATTTTTAATGTGTTTATGTAAAGGAACATTAATATTTTATTTTTACTGTGTTTATGTAAAAGAACGTTAATATTTGATTTTTGCTGTGTTTATGTAAAGGAACGTTAATATTTGATTTTTAATGTGTTTATGTAAAGGAACATTAATATTTTATTTTTACTGTGTTTATGTAAAAGAACGTTAATATTTGATTTTTGCTGTGTTTATGTAAAGGAACGTTAATATTTGATTTTTACTGTGTTTATGTAAAGGAACGTTAATATTTGATTTTTAATGTGTTTATGTAAAGGAACATTAATATTTTATTTTTACTGTGTTTATGTAAAAGAACGTTAATATTTGATGTTTACTGTGTTTATGTAAAGGAACGTTAATATTTGATTTTTACTGTATTTATGTAAAATAACGTTAATATTTGATTTTTACTGTGGTTATGTAAAGTACACTTAAGTGTTGTGTGTCGTGATAATAAATAAATTAAAAAATAAAGTACGCCTATGATGATCTCGTGTGTTACATATTCGCAACTAGATCTCGCAACTTATTAAATAACTCGTACTAGTAAAATAGACTTTTTCTTAAATGGGAAAAGCCTACTTCACAGGGTTCACGACAAACTGGCAGGCTATATATCCAGATTTTTTCACATATTATAAACACATTTTATATAATACTTGTCATTTATATAAAAAAATAAATATCGTTTCAGTATATGGCGAAGAATAAAAAAATTTATTGTATTTTTATTTACATTTATACCTTTTCATAAATTTCTGTCTGAAGAAATTTTCAGTTTCAAAAATAAGTTTCAAATATTTCAAAAGAAACATACAAAAGTGTCTTAGGTAATACAATTGTATTTAAAATAATTATTGAAAGTCAATTTCAAAAGGTTCTTATTGTAGTATGTCAATAATAATAAGAAAAATGATTAAGAAAACGCAATTAATATACGACCATAGAGAGCAGACTCTCCTCATGGGCGCTCTAACTTTGTATTTAAACCCACGTTGATGAAGAAATTATAAATATTACTTAGTAAATATATATAAATTGAGTATAACGATAGGAAAATATTTGGTAAGAAAGCTGCAGAAAATATACCAAGGAACGACGAACTAAAAATAAACCTATGTAGATCTTCCGATATGCGATATTAATAATTAAGCAAAAAAAATATGAAACTAAAATAGTCAAACGAATAACATGATGGGTCTGAATCAGTAATTATAATTCAAGGATCATGTCCTGATGAAATTATTCCCAACATTTTCCCTTAAATCAAACTGATGAGTCTCTTGCATCGTAACCAAATTACCTTCAGTCTATAAACCATGAGATTACAGCGGTGCTGCGTCCGCTGCGGTAACTTTACAAAGTTTCGTTTAATGGATTGAGGTAGGGAAGACTACTGTCTCCCACCCTTCTCGTTATCTTTGGACAGTTACTCTAATTTGGATCGTGATATTAAGATGGCTGCGCTTGAACAAAGTGTCATGAATACTTTTGAAAATCTATTCTTTTGTCCAAAGGATCTAATGCAGGCTTTGTGAACTTCTTCCAATTCCGTCTGTAACTTAATGCAAACTTTCTTATAAAATTAAATTTTAGCCCTAAACTCGTTCGTTGTTGGTTGATTAAATTTTAGCCCTGTTTTCTTTCTAATTGTCTAATTTACTTAAAAAAGTATACGTCCTTTTTCACAATGATCAAAACATGATACTTTGTCAATATTAAATATGTTTAAATAGTTCAGACGTCAGTTCATAGAAATCTATAACTTACATTATACGAGAAATTAACAAAATAAAAGAATAATCGTCCTTTACATAACATAGTAACAAACCTACAAACAAAATGGATTGTTTTAATGACTTCAAATAAAAATTTATTACACACATACCATCACGCCCATCTTCCTATAGGGGTAGATATAAAAGACAGAGCGCCAGACTTTCCTATCTCAACCCGCATCTTTAACCTCTTCCATATACATACACCTTCTCATAAATCTTCCACAATTTCTCTGACTTTCTACGTTTCCTTGTTTCCAAATATCCAACATTACTTTCCCTGGTCTTCGTCTCTCAGATCTTCCACTCATTTGCTCTGTATATTTGTTTTGTTAGTTTTTCTATGTTTGTTTGTTCGACATGCTCAAACCATCTCTACATGCTCTTTTTCATCTTACTCATCACATCAGCCTTAAGTTCACATTCATCCCTAATCACTTCATTCTGTATTCTGTCCAACATTATCACCTTGTGTATTTTTCTCAACGCACCCATTTCTACAGCATTTATTCGGCTCATATCAATCATTTTCACGTCAAAAACTATTAATCATACATATTTCTTTTAAAATATAATTAATAAAAATACCAATGTATGGTACAACTCAGAAATTATAAAACAATCAAAATAATTAATAAAATTCACTCAACAATATAAGAATACAGTAGGGAAATTTAATAACTCGAGAGCTAAATTAACTCAACAATATAAGGCTACAGTAGGGAAAATGTAATATCTCAAGAGTTAAATTCACTCAACAATATTATACTACAGTAGGAAAATTGTAATATCTCAAGGGTTAAATTCACTCAACAATATTAGACTATAGAAGGGAAAATTTAATATCTCAAGAGTTAAATTCACTCAACAATATTAGACTACAGTAGGGAAAATTTAATATCTTAAGAGTTCAATTCACTCAACAAAATAAGACTAAAGTAGGGCAAATGTAATATATCAAGAGCAAAGAGAATATGAAACATACAGCAAAAAAAAAACTTAATATAAAATGGTATTAGGAAAATGTAGAGGAGAGCCATCTTGAAATCAACAACGAAACATTTAACATTAACAACAAAATCTTTAGTCGAAATACAGTCAAATAACAAGTGCTAATGTCGATAGCAAATTGCTATTGACAAATTTGAATTGTAATAGATTACGTGTGTTTCTAGCATGACTTTGTAATAGATTACGTGTGTTTCTAGCATGACTTTGTAATAGATTACGTGTGTTTCTAGCATGACTTTGTAATAGATTACGTGTGTTTCTAGCATGACTTTGTAATAGATTACGTGTGTTTCTAGCATGACTTTGAAAGCCCATTTCAAAGACAAACGAAAGTTAAGTTGGATATTTTTAAAAGAAGGAAATGTAGAAAGTCATAGAAATTGTAGAAGATATATGAGAATGTGTATGGATATGGAGGAGGTTAAGGATGCGTGTTGAGATAGGAAAGTCTGGCGCTCTGCAACGCAAAAACCATCGACGAGCTGTCTTTTTATTCATAAAAACAAGTGATGGATAGCTTGTTCGGAGTTTCGGTCCGATGGTAGGACACCTTACTCCTTCATCGGATAAGTTCTGACTGTTAAGATATTTATTGGAAATTTTTGGATCTTTTTGGGAATCGGGAAAGGATAGGTTTGTGGTAAATGTTTTGATTTTATGAATGATTATGAATGATTATGAGAAATTATAAACGATTAAATACATATATAAATATGATGATATATACATAATATTAAATACAAATATACATAACTTTGTGTCGTCACACACTGTTTTATATTGAATGGGTGAAAAAAAAAAATAATAATAATGATGGTGAATAAATTATAAGAATGAATATAGTATATGTAGATAAGTAAATGAGTGGGGAAATGTGTGTGACTTTTATAAATATATTAAGGTGTAGAAAATGTTTATTGAAGGTGAGAAATGCGGTTGCCTATGGGGGTAAACTGTCTGCCGGAGGAATTATCGATGATGGGGTGTTCAGAGTGACAATCGGGGGGTCATTTGGGGGGATGATTAGAGTTAAAGAGGGGGGGGTCGGGGGGATGTTTCGCAATATTGGTTTCGGACGAGTGTGTCTGTAACTGGTGTTCGCGTTGTAGTTATCTAAGGCTTTTATGACTGGGTTGGGATGACGGGATATAGAGCTGTAGAACCTTTCGGCCAGAGCGCGCATATGTTCGGGGATAGTATGTAGTTTGGTATCTGCGTGGAGTCTTGAATTACGGACGATGTAGGGTGCTTTTAAAATTATGCGGAGGGCTTTGTTTTGAATGATCTGAATGTGATGTAGCGTTGTTTTCTTCGCGTGGCCCCAGACCGGAAGGGCGTTTTTATTCATAGCATCTTCATCGTACACTTCGCAAATATTGCGAGCAGCTTTGATTGCTATATTCCCTCAATTAAACGCGAACAAAATGAGGTATCGAAAATGCTCACTTTCCTCTACTTGACATTCCATTTTGAAGGCTTGTAATCAAATAAAATAATCTATATATAACGTAAAATTAAACACAATATCTTGTAGAGCAGAAAACTTTCTTTTGAATGACGTATAACCTTTACCATTTTGTTTTACTTTTGGTACTCATTTTAAATTTGGAAAAAAACGGACACAACTTATGTTAACACCTAATTAATACTTTGCTGGGATCAACTATTCTGAGTAAAAAAAATACGTATTCTCCAAAAGTAACAATAGCCAAAATACGTTTATATATACGAAATAGTAGTTGGAAAAAGAATGAGAAATTAGGAAGAACAAAAATGTTAACATGTAGACGAGGAGAAACGGTCCCGTAAGAATATAAGTGAGTCGCTTAGCGTGAGTTAGTACATCGGTAATGGCTGCCCTCGAGACAGGGTCGCCACTAGGTATGTACTAACAGCACACCTAATACGGATCCGGTACTGTTTATCTCCTTGAATGCCGTAAGTGACACCTGGACAGTGGCGATACGAGGGTGTTCTACGTCTGAGAACAAGACACAAATGGGAGAATAAGACGGAAGCTCAACATCCTAAGACAAAGTCCGTAAATGCATTTCAGTGTAAATTTGTTTTTTGCACACATCTAAATCATCATATACAATATATACCTTCTTACCAATCTCCTAACATAATTAAGTGTACATATTGAAACCATATGCGAAAACTGTTAAATGGTGTTTCGAAACCCATAGATATCAGTAATAATACCGACATAAACACTGTATGTTTTCCTAATAAAATAAAATAAAAATAAATAAATACATTTTTATATACTGCTTATATTATAACAATATTGAATATAAATGGGCTCAATTACTAAATACTAGCTTTAAAGTCCGTCCAAGGACGTACGTGCAAAAACAGTAAAAAAATACTTGTCAGTTGTTATACTTTCATAGTTTGAAATAAAAGTATTTAAATAGAGCATATTTCTTTAAATGCAACTTTTTTTGGTAGAAAAAAAATGGATTCTTCCAGTTAAATAACTTTTTTGAATCCAGAATCAATAAAAAAATTTTATGTCAGCTCGTCTTCAAACTCGTGAGACTTTGTTTTTAATAGACAATGCACACGTATTAAATTTGAGTGTCTGAATACCTATCGGTGGACTGGATGACGTTTTCATTAAAGCTTTGAAGATTCTTTTTTCCGAGAACGGTGATTGATTTTTGTTTCCGTAGAATTCGTCTATGTATTTTCATTGGATGGTATTATTGTTTGACTAGAAATAAGTTATCTGGTGCGACAGGTAAGGGTATTGTTAGTTGTTGTGAGAAGATTGTTTTCCCACCGAGAGAGCTTGTCACTATTCTGAAGTAAATTTTCTTTATATTGGGAGAAAAGTATGAACCTGGTAATGAGGGTTATATTTGCATACCAAAAACTGTTATTAAAAAATAATATTAAATTAGGCAAACCAATATTTAGCCATGGGATAGTTTTCAATGGTTAAATATGGTGTAGGTTAATATCTATCAACTTAATCCAAGTATTTCCTTGAGACTTGTTAATTATAATTATTATTTTATAAATAACAATTTATGTCATGAAAATACAGTGTTTATTGCCAGGTTCGTAGCTTTCTCCCATTATGAAAAGACAATTTAAAAAATCCTTGTCCATCACAGTCAAAAACTTCTTCGTGCTTTAAAAATAACACTATCCAGTAAAGACACAGGATCTTCAAAGCTTCAATAAAAACGGCAATCCACCCCACCGGGAGGCATCCATCAATTTTATTAAGCGGTAATTATAATTGTAAAAGTCAATTTTGACAGTGACAACAAATCAAGTAAATCAGTTTGAAAAAAAAAGATTATCGTATTAAGTAATAACAGGCACACCCTACCTAGCTACCAGCAAAGTTTTTAATTTGACAGTATATTGTATTTGAAAATAAGAACAATGCTTTTGCATATGTTTTGTTACATTTTCACTTCAAGGTAACGGTATGTCTTTTCGGGATCACAGTATTAGCCAAATTATATAACAGATACTTAAAAAAGCTTTAGTATTCTGAAAAATCAGAATGAGTTCTAGTTTCATTGTTTCAAATTTCAAGTGGTTTTTACAGTATGATATGTCCGAAGTACGAGTGAAAGCAAAAGCAACAGAGATTGGTTGGAATTGTGGATAGTAAGAGATACTGACGCTGACAGTTTTTTGGCAAAATTATGGAAAGCTTTAAAAAAATATACTGTTGGTCCCTGACTTTGCGCCTCTTTTTGATCTGCACTCGGAGGGAAATGTTCACCTGCCCAATAATAATATTAATATAACAATTTATTAAGCATCATTTAGATAGCAGACTCTCCTCAAAAGCGCTCTAACTCAAAATTCAAATCCACTTTCATTAACAGATTAAAATTATTTAAAAATAATATATAGGTTATTGTAAAGATTGGCAGGTAGCGGCTACGGCCGTAAGCTTAGGTACTTCCTCGTATGTTCTTATGTTCAGAAAAAAAACATATTTGATAAGAAAACCGCAGAAAACTTCCAAGAAAAGACGAACCCGAAAACCTCCCAAAAGAGACTATTTTCAAGTGATTTCTAAACTAATCCACCCTCGTTGCACCACTGTACCTGGACAATAGATCGTTCGTTAAGAGATTTTTTTGTATTTTATAACAAAAACACTTTAGAGTGCTCTGGATAGATCTAGAAATTTATTTGTATAGTATATATTACAAATATATAGACTTTCATGAAGTGTGAGGGGTTTGATTTGCGTGATATATACATACGTAATTGAGTGTCACTGTTTGTCAGGTTGATAAGAATGTGTAACGGGGTTTTATATAATCAAAAATCGGAAAGAAGTATCGATTTATTTTTTCATGCTATATGTCCTCAGTGAGATACAGGAAAAACCCTAGTTTACTGGGGACACGAGAAATGAAAGGCAACAAACCCAGATCCATTAAAATTGTGTGACGAAATTAAATTATGGGTTATTTTTTTCGCTAATTATGTATATTTGTTGTCACGTGTAAAATAAATATAAAAAATAATATGCTATACAAATTTCGAAATTTAAATATTTACATTAATTTTACGAATTTCAGTGAGATTAGCATTTCTAATCTCACTGAAATTCGTAAAATTAATGTAAATATTAGATTAGCATTTATTTTGAACACAACCAAATAGTGTTTTAATAATCGCATCAAGTCGATCCAACTCCATATGTACTCGTATAATACAAGTACGGAATGAAATTGAATATTGTCAGCATACAAATCCAATATTAGCCCTGGTTTTCATATTACAATTTTATTAAATATTATAACATAACCAAATTACTATTCAAAATTTGAAACGATATGAAATTGAATTTGAAATAAAATATGGGAATACTAATAAGTCGTCCATAGTTTCCAACAAAATTAACGGGAAAGATAAAAAAAATCTGAATTGAGAAAGAAAGTGAAAAGTTCAAAATCCAAAAAAAATGTTACTTTAAATTGTATTTTTACAATCAGTATTTGTGTAACACAACCTTTTAAAGAAGAGAAGATAACAAAATAAAACAAATTTCATGTGATATTAATATCTGTACCCCGTAAGTTTAACACACCAGGTATATTTAGCTAATTTAAAAAAAAAACTGTTTATTCAAAATATTTTTTTCAGGTCAATAAAAAAATTTATTAAACAGTCTCCGATTATTTTTTTTTTCATAAAAAATGTACACACATTTTATTACTAATGAAATTTAAACAGATATAGTGACATTGTATTTAAAAATAATCATGTTATCTATTATATTGGTTTTAATACCGCAAAGGCAACAACAACACTTAAAAACTAATATGGCTTCCAAATATTGTTATATAAGATTATATAAAAAGTATAAACGTAAAAACAATCGATATAACTCATACAAAACTATAATAAGAAAGAAGTACATACACACTTACTGTCACATACACAAAGACACATCGTCGTTGCTGGGTTTCGAAGTAGAGAACCCTTTCGCTATTCCAACGTCAATTTAGTTGATAAATTAAGCTGTGGTGTGAAGGTTTTTTTATAAGTGAGTGCCGTTGCACACCAGAAACTCACCGGCCACACCGCTGTACTGAATCCGATGGTACAGTACCCGGCGGTAAGTAATACACATCGGGCTTAAGAAAGATACTGTCGGCCATAATCGGCTAACTTCGGCTTTGTAGAACTTTGTCTCTGTCATTCATATACGTGTTCCATCGCGATTTGTCAGTCGTTGTTAAGCGACAGAGATGATGCTCTACAAAGCTGAAGCTAGCCGATTATGGCCGACAGTCTCTTTCTTAAGAGCGATGTGTATTAATTACACTGGGGTTAGACGATTGGAGCATACTGGCATGTTTTTTTTAAAGAATGTATATAATCAAATTCATAGGTATCCTTATACCCCCGAATACTCGGTGGAGAAATGCTTATCTCATTCGAGATGATTAGCACAGCGCGGGGTTCGAATCGGTGACATTCTGCACAAAAGCTAAGTGCGTTACTGCGCGGTCATGCACCTCACAAACAACAAGCCAAGACACAGAATGCTAGGGCCGTTCCCTACGCATGGAAAGATTGCTTAAAAATATCAACATACTATACAAACAAATATGCTTGCTTAATTTAACCACACAATATACACCATAAAAAATAATGTGAAATAAAATATTATTAAGAAAATAATATAAAATAATGTGAAATAAAATATTAAGAAAAGAATATGTACATTAAACAATTATCGACATTACGTTCACATGCATTTCCAAATGAGATCTCAAATAACTATTCAAACATACTGATATCATGTATAGGACAAACCCTGTGACAGTATTTGTGGTATGTATTTCGTGTGCACTTAATGCGTGCTGTTCCACAAAAATGACAACGACCAAACGCTGATTTTTTGGCAATGGTTTTGCCCAGTAACAGTATTTGTCGTATTTAACATATTTCATGTGCACTTAAAACGTGCTCTTCCACAAAAAGGACAACGGACAAACACTGAAGTTTTTGGCCCAGTGAAATATTTGTGTTATAGATTACTTTATTAAATTTAAAAAAAACCATGATACAGATTAATTGCAATGATGTAATGTTTTAGAAAGGTACTGAATAAGAGAGTGTTGTAATTATAAAGCTATATAAAAAAATCCAAGATAACGATATAAATCCGCGCAAACACTGAGTGTTTAATAATTTTATATTTTTTTACAAAAAAAAATATAAAAGGCACTATATTTTTTTTTACAAAACTTTCATTCAATTCGATACTTCAAGCTATGGTCACACTAGATTTACATTCAAATATGTACATTTTCATAATATATCCGACCCATATATAACAATTTCTAAGATTATCATTTTCACCATCACGTCCTGTTTCTATAAGGGGAGGCAGAGAAAACAGATATCCACTTCATTGCATCTTGCAATAACATACATATTTCGCTACTGCCACGACATGCACCTCGTTATGCATACTCTCATATTATATAAGAAGTTTTACTCTTAAATTTATTTAAGAATGGATTAATTTGGTCCTGTCACAAATTTAAAAATCTTTTCAAACTTCTTATGCCTTGTATTTTTACTTATTTTTTGTAAAACTTTCTCCATTCTTTTTTTCTCCGTAGCCAAATTACATAAATACATGTTTGTTTCTATATTATAGTATTTTACAATTAAAGAATCTCAATGGTTTTATGATTTAAAAAAAGCAAGTGTATGTGTCTAGTTCTTACTGTTTCTTTTATCTTAAGCACTACATTATCTTTCTTTCCGCATTCTTTCCTCATTTTCTTATTTCTGACTCTGGTAAACATTGTAATTTCACACATTCTACGCCATATCTTATTCTGTATGAAAGAGGGAATATCATATCACCTTGTATTGAAATGTGTTAAAAGAACCCTATCTAACACATGGTTTGACCATAAAATTCAGGCTTGATATATCTGCACAAATATGATAGACTTTTTTTTCCTTTGATTATTGAATACAACAAAACCGTTAAATGATTTGCGTGGTCTAATTGGTAAAATATCTGTCTTCCGATTCCAGACTTGCGGGTTCCATTCTTGTTTGAACCCAATAAATTTTGAAAAAGATTCCAGTCTAGTATTCCCTTCAGGCATTTTCAACATATTTCTGGTTAATTGGAAGAGGTTGTCACACAGTGGCAAAAACCCGCCAGGTTATAAGTTATATAAGGAAAATGCACAATAATACAATGCTTTATATTTTTTGGGTTGGATAATTTTTGCATACATATGTCCATATAAGCCGCATTTGAGTATTTGCCAATATTTTCATATCTCTGCGTGTTTTAATATTTTTGTAACTCAAACGCAGAAATGAAATTAAAATTACCAGTAACACCACTGAATGTCATTTATATTTTCAATTTTGCAAATGAAAACAGTTGTTAACATTTATTGATCAATGTAAAATAAGTATCGTTCAATCTGATGTGAGTCATATAATTCGTTGAACTAGCACATGCCGGAGGATATATTTTGAAAAGGTTTTTCGTTACCGGAGTCATTTATTCATACTCATATGGTACTCCTTGACACGTTCGAACTAATGATGTTCACAAGTCAAAGAGCAGAACTTATGATGTTCACAAGTCAAAGAGGCTTCGGTTCTAATTATCGAGTATGAGCCTTTGGGCTTAGAATCATTAGAGTGTGGCAAATAGCTCACAGTTGGCCATCATACATATTAGAAACTCCACGTGAAATGACAATAATAATCGCACACGTCTAGATTCTATGCACATTGTCACCAGACCTCAGGTAAACTTTTTTATCATACTAAAACCCTTTTCTTTGTTTTTTTTAAATATCATCGAAAATCGAGCCTAAAAATCCCGTACGAAGTACCAGTATCTTAACAACCAGACCACGAAGGTCATCATAAGGATCTATGATATTCATAAATGCACATATATGACTTTTATCTATTTTTTACAGCCGTCACTCAAACATACTTTGAAAAACCACAAACGCTTCCAAAATTTAGACACACTAACCGGCGAAGAGTCTTAATTAGTCCACGGAAGGACGGTGTATAATAGAAGGATCTTCTTTGCGCTGAAAATAATAGGGCTATTTTTAACTGCTTCTCTACAATGTACGCAGATTGAGATAGATGTAGAGGAATTATGAAAAGCTTTTATGAAAGCAACGATGCTCGATAATGAGTTATATAGTATGACCTCCATGGCCCAATTGATAAGATGCTTGTCTTCCAGCCTGGGAGTTGCGGGTTCAATTTCTGTTGAAACCCAGATTCTTAAAAAAATATATATTTATTTAATACTTTTATTGCAAATACAATCCGGTGGGCTTATTGTCAGGTGGCAATCTCTTCCAGCCAACCAGACAAAAATAACAAGTATTTATTTTTTATTTATTTAACACTTTTATTGGAATACAACCCGGCGGGCTTATTGTCAGGTGGCAATCTCTTCCAACTAACCAGACAAAAGTAAATGAAGCAAGCTACATGCTTTCATAAATCATTCAAATGACTATCCACCCCTACGAAATCCATAAACACGTACGTGAGCATATACCCACAAACCCCACAAAGACGGACAATCACCCGAACATTATTTTTCATGTAAAGTGAGATATCATCAAACAAAAGGAAAAGAAGGGATGGTCGAGAGGAAAGGAAAAGAAAATCAGGAATGAAACACGTTATTTTACTGACTAGAAATTTAGAGTTTTTTTAGTCACGTAAGTAAGGACGGAGCGAGTCTTATCTTATTGTAAAGATTTACGTGATAATAAGCTGCCAAGTTTTACTATATATAATACAATTAAAGTGTAACACAACACAATACGACCGGAAATTAATGATTAAATGTAATATTTGGTATTTTAAGATGTCTAGTATTTACGGTGTAATAAGTAATTGATGCAAATAAATTATGCTGAAAAAATATCAAATATGGTTAAAATAATGAGAATTCTCAAAAAAAGGAATATAGTCCTTGATATCTGAAGTGAGTAACTTAGCGCGAATTTTATACCAAAAATGTTAAACACTAAAATATAACGCTTTAACTGCATTCCATGAACTTACTTGCAGGTAGTATGTTGAAAAGACAGGGTTGTTTTTGGTGGCCAGCAGAGTTGGTTGCCCAACAGGCCAACGTTCCAAAATCCCCTGTCACCTGGGGGGTGTAGGACAGCTCACTCACTGTTCCAGTGGTGGTCGCTCGGGAAGCGGGAATCTGGAAAAAAAAACGAAAAATATATCCTTAATCCTATAATTCAATATTTGTACTTTATTATAGCGTAATTTAGATTGTTTAAAATATATGTATATACGTTTACACCGTGTTTTAACTTACAGAAATTGCTTGCAGAAATTTACTATACGTTAGAGTGAAATCGTAAGGAGTTTAGAGATGAAGAGGAATTTTATTCCACGCAATATTGTGCACCTCCTTACTACTTTAGGATATGTATCCTAGATGGAAGGGATGATGATGATTTGTTGATAAATAAAATACGTTTTCGATCGCAATGCGGAAAAAGAGGAATTTTATTGGTAACGTAGGTATTTATACTATTCCCACGTGTGTGCGGGAATGTGAGCAAGATATCTCGCCGTCTCGTTTCTACATCCGCAAAACGATAAATGTCGTATGTAGGTGATAATTTATTTACGGAACTGGCGAGACAGGTGTGGTGCGTTCTCGCTCTAGTATGGAATGCGCTCCGCATCGGTTATGAGTTGAATGACCGGACTTTGTTCTTGTTTGTTTTGCATTGCTAAGGAATGCAAAGGTCATTTCATCGGTCATTGACCGCGTGTGCGACCGCCACACTACTAACGTAATGTGAGGACCTATTTTGACGTAAAATTGGTCGAAC
The DNA here is from genome assembly GCA_949825065.1 of Odontocerum albicorne. Classification (NCBI taxonomy): domain Eukaryota; kingdom Metazoa; phylum Arthropoda; class Insecta; order Trichoptera; family Odontoceridae; genus Odontocerum; species Odontocerum albicorne. The sequence continues at coordinate 9,341,846 of OX463855.1, forward strand.
AGATGGATTAGACGTAGGGCAACATTGAATATCCCTCGCGCTATCAGAATACACGTCAATGCACTTTTTTCTGGACGCTCATCAAAGATATATATGATATAAAACTGGCAACAAGTTATGAATTGAGAGCAGTCATTGAAAGAGAATGCACCCAAATACCAAAACAAATATATTATAATTTGTTTTATCAAACACTGTTTATTCCACTTTATGTAACGGTATAACCCTATCAGTTTCAAGGTTTTCACCTCATCATCAGGAGAGCACACAGTCTTGTTTGTGCTACCCTGATGATGAGGTGGAAACCTTGAATCCGGTAGGGCTATATCGTTACATAAAGTGAAATAAACAGTGTTCGATAAAGCAAATAACAATGTTTTTAAACCTCCAGAATGTTAATGCCTTCATTATAAATAATATATAGTAAAACAAATCATTTTTTATGTTTGCGATTTCACGTTATCAGTAATTTATGAACTAGAGCGGTATCAATTTTAACACTTCTGTCTCCTTTGATTTGAAGTTTCAATCACAGACATATTTTTTTTCTTTTTTTAATAAGTAATCTATCCAAACTTGGATGATTTGTGCCACCAAATTAAAGTCATTGTACAATTATATAAGTCAATATAATAGGTAATCTATCCAAACTTGGATGATTTGTGCCACCAAATTAAAGTCATTGAACAATTATTTAAGTCAATATAATAAAACTGGTTTTAAAAAGTTTCAAATGTTTAAGCTTTAAAAAAATTCTATTCGATGAAATAGGGAAAAAATCTTAGAAAAAATAAGAAACGCAACATTCATTGGACGCGGTAAAGATATGGCGTTTAGTAAATTAAATCTGTCAAATGGGTATTGTGGAGAACCCCGGCTACGAGTGGTGTCTGGGATGATGAAATTAAATCGGTCAAATGGTTATTGTGGAGAACCCCGGCTGCGAGTGTTGTCTGGGATAATATAATTAAATCTGTCAAATGGTTATTGTGGAGAACCCCGGCTGCGAGTGTTGTCTGGGATAATGAAATTAAATCTGTCAAATGGTTATTGTGGAGAACCCCGGCTGCGAGTGTTGTCTGGGATAATGAAATTAAATCTGTCAAATGGTTAATTTGGAGAACCCCGGCTACGAGTGGTGTCTGGGATAATGAAATTAAATCGGTCAAATGGTTATTGTGGAGAACCCCGGCTGCGAGTGTTGTCTGGGATAATGAAATTAAATCTGTCAAATGGTTATTGTGGAGAACCCCGGCTGCGAGTGTTGTCTGGGATGATGAAATTAAATCTGTCAAATGGGTATTGTGGAGAACCCCGGCTACGAGTGGTGTCTGGGATAATGAAATTAAATCGGTCAAATGGTTATTGTGGAGAACCCCGGCTGCGAGTGTTGTCTGGGATAATGAAATTAAATCTGTCAAATGGTTATTGTGGAGAACCCCGGCTGCGAGATTGTCTGGGATGATGAAATTAAATCTGTCAAATGGGTATTGTGGAGAACCCCGGCTACGAGTGGTGTCTGGGATAATGAAATTAAATCTGTCAAATGGGTATTGTGGAGAACCCCGGCTGCGAGTGTTGTCTGGGATGATGAAATTAAATCTGTCAAATGGTTATTGTGGAGAACCACAGCTACGAGTGTTGTCTGGGATAATGAAATTAAATCTGTCAAATGGGTATTGTGGAGAACCCCGGCTGCGAGTGTTGTCTGGGATGATGAAATTGAATCTGTCAAATGGGTATTGTGGAGAACCCCGGCTGCGAGTGTCGTGTGGGATGATGAAATTGTAGACCATGTATTTTTCGGTAGTCCATTGCGAGTCAGATATCCTTAATAACTACTAAATTTATGAAAATCAACAGCGCTTATTATTATTATACATTTATGTTATTTTGTTATATTTTTAATCTCTCAATAATAGTGGGTTCGAATTCAGACTTAGAGTCTTCTTAAAGAGAGTGTTCTCTTCATAGCGCTACGTAAATAATCATTTTATTATAATTCTTATTTATGGCAATATGACCAAAGAATATCGGAATTATTTTCCTGTATTTTGTTGAAAGTCTTGTCGTCATCTCTAATTCTTGAATGATCGAGACGTTGGTGTGCCTTGATATCCATAGCAGCGATCCATGGCAAGATTTCTTTGTATTTATGCTTCCTGAAGTAAGTGTTTCTAAGCATATGCAGATGCTGGGCACTACCAAATCTAATGACCATAGCCATTACTTACATATTCTTGCACTTAGCTTTTATATATATTTTATTTTGTAATATTTTAAATATGTCAATAACAGTGGGTTCAAATCCCGAGTTAGAGCACCCTTAATGAGAGTCTACTATTTAATGACGTTATATAAATTATAATTTTATTATAATTATGAAGCAAGTACCGGAAGAACATCTCTAGTTTTATTGTAGGTCCAAGAAAATTTAACAAGCCCGGCTTCAGGGGGTGAGTCCACCTCACAGCGCAGCAGTACGTGGATGTGCCGTATGGTCGCTATTTCCTTAGTCTCCAATCCTGCCTTGCACACAGGTACATCTGTAAAGAAAAAGAGTTTATTTTAATTATTCAAATGTAGTGAATCATGTTGAAATACATAAAATAATAAACCAAAAAGTCAAATAGTTATATACTCGTATCTTGTTCTCATTAATTTCAATACGACTGTATCATAGTACAAAATGAAAGTTTTATCCCCGTGACAATTGACTCAGTTATTACGTTTTATCGGCTTCACTTGAAATATTATACTACTTGGACTGGAGTTATCAAATTTTGTCTGTAATATCGCATGGCCATGCGATGGCCATGTACGTTCTAACTTGTCCAGCCTGGTTATGTTTGTGGTAAGTTAACTTTCGTTATAAAATGTAAATCGACTTTGTTGGACATAATTAAATAAATAATTCGATTTAAAATCCATATTCACCTAGCTACCTATAGGTATTTAATAGAATAAGATATTAAAATGACCTGAAGTTTTTTCTAAACGAACCCCATTGGACCTATGTTGCAGCATCATTATTTATTGGAATAATCTTTTTACCTCTCCAAGCGAGAACATCTGGACAAACTTTAGCTATTACAAAATGTGTGTTCGAAATGTCTTTTTTTCAGTCTTTGAAAATATGATAACATTATTGTATAAAAAAAAAGTTAAATTGGTAAAATATAATAAATCACCAAAAGATTGATATAACATTTTAAACTGTCCCACCGCCCCTCAATAGCTCTCCGAAGATGTTCAGCACCTCTCCGATCATTAGCTTATGCTACCCTGAAGCAGTGATTATGGGAATATTTTGGCATTTAAAGTTCTTCGCTCCTCCTTCACGTCATTCTTTACTGTCAATTCATACAGACTCTGGAACATGTTACGGGCTGCAGTGAGATTGTCACGTTAGTAAGTGAGCTTCAAACAGATACTTAAAAAATATAACATCTCCCTTAAATGATGAAATGTACTCGTATATCTCCATAACTCATGTTTTTTCTCATTTATTTTCTTCCTCTGCCTTTAGCAGTCTTTTTTTTTATTTTGTTTTTTTTTCATTCGTTGTTCAATGCTTAAAATATGCATGTCAAAGTCTTTTTTTATATTATTGGAAATAATTTTGTGACCTTTCAGATAGGAATCGTCATAAATCTGCGTAACTGTTATTTAACATAAATTGTATACTTTTCAGTTAAGTCTCTTAATAAAACTCAGATGAAACGTTGTCGGTATCAGGGTTTTAATGGATAGTAGACTTGTATTTCCACCTGAATTTAATTACTTATTAAAATTTCAGATGTTTTCATTTATTCGACTTATTTCGAAAATAAATTCCACCGTGACGTGTTTCATATTTATGGCTTCAAAAAAATTATTCCTTGTTGCGTATATATTTTTTTTATAATTTGATTTTTCAAACCAAATTCATTATGATAAAATAATTTAAAATTAAAACGTTAAAATATATTAAACATTTCAGATTATGCAGAGCCTTCAAGAAAGAAATTCATAAAAAAATGCGAATAAAAAATAAACCTTTGCATAATTTTAAGTGTTTTTCCTCGGAAATCTCAAGGAATTTTGTTTTTTAGGTAGATTGCTTATTCATATTCAAGCGAAATAACGCAATATACAAGTTACGGGTACCCTTCCTTGCCAAAGTGGGTTATCAGAAATTTGCATAAATACGATGTAGAAAAAAAATTCTTAAAAATATAAGGAAAAATATATTCGACTTCATAAATCAAAAAATTATCTTCCTGTAATGATTAATGCGTGAAAAATACACAAAACGGATCCGTCTTTCTTCGTTACAAAAACTTAAGTTTATTTTTTATAGAAGTTTGATTAATCTCAGTTTAAATATATTTTTAGTCATTTATCATTCAAAGTTTAAAAAAAGTAAAAAAAAAATATTGAACAATAATAAAAAAAACAAAACAAAATCAATTGTTTTATACGCATTTGTTTATTTTTTTTATCAGATATTCAAAATTGAAATACAATTTATCAATAAAATATTAAATTAACCAGTAAACTAATATAATAATATAATACAAATCAACTTAAGTTAAAATACACAGTATGTGACATATTGCTTGAGGAAGTTTGAGTGTGGAAAGAGGAAAAGGAAAGATAATAGATAAATATATATGTTTCGTAAGAATTATTTATGTCGTTTATTAATTTTCTCTTGAGTTTTCAAAAAGAAAATTCATTAACCATGAAATAAATTTTAGAAGACAAGAATTGTCTGGCATAGATTCAAACTACTATAGATATAAAATATAAGCTGGTTGGATGAAAGAAACCGCTTTTTTTGTTCCACGTTCAACCATATTCAAAAAAATTCTAATCAAATAAAAATTACTACTTGAAATACTGATTAAGCCTCCGAGATTAAAAAATAAATAACTTATCAAAGATCTCGACTTCAACTTTGTGGAACTCCCTATTTAAATATTAAAAAACGAAATTACTTTATTATTCCACTAATTGCAATATTCACCGCTCTACGTGTTTCTACCTGCTACCCCGAGGCACTCTTTAGACGGAATGATCCGTATTTATTATGAAAAAAGTGCTTACGTCAGATTCGTGTCATAGCACATGAATTTTAGACACATTGGAGGAACAGAAAGTCAAAAGTAAAAACAAAAAAAAATTACCAAATAATTCACCAAGGTTTAATCCTTATTTTATTCCACTTACATTGATTCAGTAAGGATTAATATATAACTTTTAATAATTTAAAAAAAAAACAGCTCATGAGTTGGTATTTTATCAGGGAATAGCGTTAAATCAATAATTTATTTATTCCCATTATATTTATTGGTGCCATTGAGTGTTAAAAAACCTTTTTTTTATATATACTATATATAAAAAGTACCAAATAAAGGCTTCTAAAAGAGATCCATTATTATGTAAATTTTGATAGTTTTTATGAGACAGAAAATACCCAAATCCTCAAAATACTCCCCAAGTATAAGAGTTTATTACAGAAATTGTAAAAATAAAAAATTACCAGTTTTTCATGCTTTGAAAAAGTAGCACTGTTACAGCTACTTTTAAATATAACGTAGCATGCTACTAAAGTATTCTAAGTAACACACATAGTAACGGCACCACTTTATAGGTACTCATTATTTACGATTCATTATTGTCAAATAACGAATACTCGTATATCGTTATTTGACAATAATGAATCTTACACATAAAGACTGCAGGCATTTTTTAAATTTTAGACGATTGTCACCCATACAGTGAATGAATGGCTCCTGGACGTGTGCTGGTTTATAGAATACTTAATCGCATTTTCCCATAAGCTCATTCTAAATAAATCTTTCCCGAAGGTTTGTATTATTGTAATATATTACTTTTTCTTTATATACAGTGCAACGTAGCGAATTTATTATAATGGACCTATATTGAAAATAAGATCTCTAACCTATTTGAAAAAAAAATTGGCGCATATCTTGTTTTTACTCCGGGCAGAGACTTGTGTCTTACCAGCCTGATAGTCAAAATTAAATGGTGTGGATATGAAATTTATAAGAAAATCGGAATAAAGAACTATTCTTTCAAAATAATCACCATTTTTTAAATATGTATAAAGAAGCTTAACATGTATTTCGATTCAATGTTTTAATATGGTAAACAAGATTTGGGTTGAATCTCGGTCCCGTATATTCACTTGGTCAATAACTCTTCCAAAAAGGACATTTTACTGATATCTAGCAAATATTTTTGTAAACAAACGGTCTTTGAAACGTCGGTCTCATGATTTCGGGTTCCTAATTTATAATAAAGACTTAACCTTAGATAATGAAAATATGCATAAATTGATTTATGATGTAGATTCTGGCGTCATGGCGTTAATTTATAGTGCATCAGATCTTGAAGATTTTGACGCATGAATATCGAGATCAACTAAATAAATATAGATTTATTTATAGCAACATAGTATGTATATAAAACATTTAAATATACTTCAAGAACACATAAATGCAGATTATACATTAAAGACAGAAGCTATCAAAAAATCTGGGCTCATTTAATAACATCCTCCCGGCCAATATACACTCCACTAATATAGGGCGAGCCCAGCCACGGGTACACCAGATATTTTTCAGCCCACACCTTTGCACATGTGTAATAAGAAGAGAAAAAAAAAACACAGAAAATAAATAGATGGCAGAAAAATACATTTAAGAGAGAATACATTAAAAGGTCCGAGCTCATCCCACAAACATTCCTTCGGCCAATATACACCCCACTAATGTAGGGCGAGCCTAACCGCAAGGACATTGGGGGGGCTTTCAGCCCATACCCCCGTATATCTAGATTAAAAAAAAAACAAAATACATGGCAGAAAACAAAATAAAAAGTAAACCTACATATACCACCTCAGGTTAACTGTCAGCAAGAACGAAAAAAAGAAAAGCCTCAAAGGAGTCCAAATTTTATAAAGTCAAGTGATAAATGGGAAATGATGTTCACACATAAAAAACCACGACACAATACATTGAGATAGTTAAGCAGTAATATGAAAATTAATGAGAAGATAACGCACAAACACGCACGCACAATCCCCAATTCACCACCAGCGAAAAGAGAGAAAAGAAAAAGCAAATAAGAGATCTATTAACCACTAAAAAAGTGTACTAGTTTAGCCAAAAAAAAGCCTGCAGAGCTGGCAAGGTGTGTGGTAAGCGCAAAAATAAATGTAAGACCCGGTGCATGTATAAGGAGTGTAATGTAGATCTCCTCAAAGGAAAATATGGACAGAACAACCATACACTCTAATTTCTTCAAGTATTTAACAAACTCCTAATTTAACCTTTATAAACATGTAGCCATTTTCGTAAACCATTCACAAAATGACGACCTCCGTGGCCCAGTTGGTAAGACGCTTGTCTCCCAACTTGGAGGGGGCGGATTCGATTTCCGTTGAAACCCAGATTTTTATAAAAAGGATTTCAGTCTGGTTTTCACTTAAGGCCGCTTTAACAGTTTCTGGTTGGTTGGAAGATATTGCTATATGGATATAAACCCACCAGATTGTATTGTATATAACGAAAGTGTAATACAATACAAAAATCAAAAATTCCACAAAAATAAAGCGCGTACTGGGATAGGTTGTCTAGATTTTGACTGAGACTTAAGAAAAAATATAAATTTCGGTTAAATAAAAGTACGAGAATAAAACCAGTCTGAAAAAGAATTCACCAAGAATCGAACTCTTGTTTAGTGCTCATTTTCGTGAATGAATTCATATTTTTATTTTAACCGCGACTAACGACAGTTAACATGAATGATTATTTTCATTTAATTAACATGTTTGATTTTATTTAATTAACATGAGTGCTTATTAACACATAGTTGAAGATTTGTTGAACAAACTTTCAACATGTTTTATTTGAGAACCAGTTATTAAAAAAAAAGATTAAACCTTTCTTTAACACATTTAAATATATAATTTCAAGTTGATATTTCAAAACCCTCTCCTAACTTTTTTGAAGTCACTCAGAGGCAATGTTTCACTTCGAACACTCGATGAATTCTTTTATATACTCGTGCCAACATTAAACTTAAGAGAAATTAAACTTAAGAGAAATTAAAATTTAAACTTGGTTAAGTCATTATGTTACAAGCTTCCCTTGGGCATTAAGAAAAAAGGCATCCTTGAATAATTCTCCTTAATATCAGGTGCGGCGCGAGGCGAGACGCCGCCACTTCCTTGAGAGATAAGGCGTATTTTATGATGGACGGCCCTGGAACGCGACCCCAAAAGACAGGGGCTGTAAATCCTGACCCACCCCAGACAAGTCTAGGTCTCTGAACCCCTTAGTCAAGAGTAAGCTTCCGTGTGCTGGAAAATGAATTTCGATTTTACGTTTAAATTCAACGCTTTTTACATCTGTAAGGCTATCAAACTTATAATGACACAATAAAGCAAACACTTGGCTGAATCCATTCATCGTCAGTGGAGTGGTCTACCGATTAGCATTTACACTGATCAAGCGATCGTTCCAGGTTTGTCTTCTGGTGGATTGACTATCGGATTGGTTTTTCTCTTAGAACGTATTACGAGTACATTTGAAATTTTATTTTTTCTATAGTTCATTATAGATTTTAAAGCACTTTCAAGCCGCACAAAAATAGCACTTTATAATTTAAATAAATCAGAAGAGCTTTGGGATAATTTCTCAGAGATAAAACTTACTACAACACCTGAGAATCTCAATACTTCAAAATATCTTTGTTGGTATTATGAATTATTCCCGTTTCAAATTTGCATAAAATTGTAAAGCATAAACACTCAATTCTTGTGCCATTCACCGTCCCATTTGTTGCTTGTTTTCTTCCAATAAAGCTTTCAAATCGTCGTTTTCAACAGGAATATAATGTGATCGACACTCTTCGTCGTAAAGACTTACGTACCCATTCCTAAACTTTCAAACCATCGCCACACTATTCGTTCAGAAGTGGTTCCTTCACCTTATGTTTGGTTAACATTACGTGTTATTTGAGAAGCATAATGCTCAAGTTTAAATTTACGCAAAGAATTACACTTTATTCTTATTTTTTCAATCCCATTCCAGAATTATTAGTACTATGCAAATTAAATGTCTGACATAATAAATAAATAAAACACATTCCTGACTGTCATCAAAAGCAAAAAAAAACAAATATTTTTTAACAAAGAGCGTCCAAATTTATATAATATAGAGTGTCTCAAAACAATGTGCCGTGCCGTGCCGTTACATGTGCCGTTTACCTGAACTTGATGCAGAAATTTGTCATACTGCGCATTCGTAAAGAGTTAAGGTATGAAGATAACTCTATTTTCAGTAAGATGATGTATCTCCTCACTACTGTCATTATGTGAGAGCCTATTTGAATGACAATTTACTAAACAGATGGATTGGGCTGTATATGTAGCATTGAATACCCACCGCACTCCCCAAACCTCACGCCAATAAGCTTTTTTTAATGAAGACTCATCAAGAATAAAGTAAATGGCACAAAACCTACAACAATTAATGAATTGAGAGCAACCATTGAAAGAGAATGCGGCCAAATAACAAAAATAATGGTCTGTGAAGTTTGTGATGCCACGTTATCAGCAGTGCAGACAGATAAGCCATAGTTAGAACATTTACAACCAATGAAAAAACAAATACGTTTAACTTCTTTAATTTCAAGTTTAAATATTAGATATACCTTAAGAACTACTGAACTTTCAATCATTTGAAATGTGTGTTTATTTTTTGAAACATCTTGTATTCAAATCAGCCATTGTTTTAACAACTTAATAAAAAAAACACTGTTTAAATATTTTATTCAGGATGAACCTGATAAAAGACTTTGATGGAAGAACTAGGAAGTGGTAAAGGAGTCCGAGGATTTCAGTATAAGAAAAGAAGCGCCTTAAATACTCGTAGCCATATTTATCGAAAATATTATTTGGACATTTATAATTTTTAAACGAATTTGTAAAAAATATGAGCATTTGTTTAAAACTTTATAGAAAAAAAACATTGTTTGACATTTAGACACATAGAAAGTTTGAAATTTTGGAAATCCTTTCTTAACGGGTTAAGTTTTGGTACATTTATTTTTACATAACGTCCTAAATCTGCCAAGTTTAGACAAAAACTCAAATCGCACAAACTTTACCAAAAAAAAAGTATATAAAAGATACCAAACAAACATAAGTTCTCGAATTTAATGTTAAAAAAAGTTTCCAAGTATTTATGAGACTAATAGACATATTCAAAAGCTTCTTTTTTGTGCTTTTTGCTCATTTCAAACCAGTAAAAATATTTTTCTTTAACGAAATAATATTTTTCTTGGCTTTCCTTCAATTTGAACTTGGAGTTTAAATGAGGCATAGGAAAACTATGATATTAACTTTAAAAGCCTTCAGAAGAGAAAATTTATAAGGAATAATATATTTTTTCAGGGTGAAATACTATTTCCTGAAAACCGAAACTAACGTTAGTAAATAAAACACTGATGAAAAGATAAAACTTTTTTAAAATATATAAAATATTTAGTTTCTTTTTAAATTCATATATTATTATTCACTCTGACGTCTTGAGAAGGGTCTTAACAAAATACAGTTATTTTTCAAATAGCAAAATATATTTAAGGTCCGAATACTTTTTTTAAATAATGTGTATGTTTTTTTTGTTTCGTAGAAGGTTAGATCAATAATAATACATTCTTCTTCTTTAAAGTTTCTCTACGGAAGTAAGGGATACCCATGGCTATGTTGAGCTATGATGGTAGACACTATTTTTTTATCTTCAATATTTTTTTATCACCCACGAAAGAAAATATTTCACTACAATCAAACCATTCCAGTAAGTTTATCAACCATGAGATGCGTCTTCGTTCCGCACTTGTTTTTCCCTGCAATATCAGTTGAATGATCTTTCTCTTCGAGTTATCTGTCTTAAGAACTTGAATTTTTCCCTTTTGATGGTGGACAATATTTTTTTATCTTCATAAATGCATTTTAAGGTGTCAAACTCAGCATTTTTCGATAGCACAACTTTTCAAAAGCTCCTCTTTTTTTGTGATAGCTTAAATAAGCGTTTGAGTTTTATAAAAAAGTACAAATAATATCTTTTAGCGCTTAATTTGCATACGCGAGCGAGAGCATTTTATTAATTTTATAAAAAAAAATATAGATGATTTCTATTGGATATATAAGTTCATTAGTCATGTTATTCATTTTATTGATCCAGTCTATTTATGCAAATATTTTTTTAAGAAAGTATGTCAGATCAATGTCGATAATCAATGCCCTCATGGATAGAGACTAACTTAAGGGACCATCAAATTTAAGATGACGTAACGAGTAAGCCTATTTGATTTTTCATGACTTACGGTGAATGTTGTACCTCAAATATAGCTGACTTTTATCTCATATTCAAATCGCTTTGTGCAATCTATTACATATAATGTAATGATTTCACAAGGAAAGGAGGGAATGAAGCTCAGTAAAGTGAGTTTGAAACTAAGCTGATTATGTGCATATGAACTGATCTAGTGGAACAAAAGCTTAAGAATATATTGTTTTTTTGTGAAATAACATAATTCATGGGGTGCTCAATTAATTGAACACTAAAATAAAACATTTTATTTTATTTTGTTACACTTCGTTTTTTTAAATTTTACTTTGCGCATTTCAACACAAACTGTATCATCCTGAGATGAGTTGAATAAACTAAATAGCATGTTGCACTATAATTCTCATCTCTAATTCCCATAAGTCTGGATAAAATTTGTGTAGCCACGTTTTTCTCAATTTCCCATATTTCCATAAACAAAATTTATTGTAAATTGTAGTGTAAGCATTTTTTATATTAACTCTAATTAACGTGGATTGGTTCCTAGATGAACATACTGAGGTTTCTTGAAAGAAAATAGCATTGCATATGAGTATGGAGACATATAGGACTCAAAACATACGCTAGTTAGTCAAAACATCGGGACTAAGTACTCTGAGCAGGACCTGGTTAATGCGAATGATAGGGCGATCTCTGTTGCCTCCTACTGAAAGTACGTGGCATAATTTATGATTGATGGTACAGATACGGAAATTAATGATTTATAGTATAAGTCACATGTATTATAGATTATCCAGGCGTTAGTTTCATGAGATAATAACTACTGATCAAATCAATCCTTTGATCAATAATAATCAACGTTTTATGACACAAGAGATTATAGAGCTATTGAAAACCACCGTCCATGAGCATTTGGTGAAACTTAATTACGTAAATAGCTATTTTATTTAGAAACCATAAGATTGAAATGAAATAAAAATTTAATGAATCAAAAACAAACCGTTTTCAAAACTTCTTATGACGGGCATCGAGAAGTAGATCGTGTATAACAATGTCGAGCGGGATAGGTCGTGACGCAAGCAAGGTGAACCAATTTGAACACCTTAAAGGCTTGTTTTGATCCGTAAAAGGTCATGCCCGACATGAAATATACCAGATGCTGGACTAGGAATAATATAGTCCACTACTAGCTGCTTCCACACAACCAAAAGATCGATACGGAAAAATATTGTTTACGATTGAATCAATTGGAGGTAGCAATCGACCGGAAGCATCCAGAATTAGTCAGTAACAAGGGTGTCATCCTTTACCAAGACAACGCCAGGCATTATGTACCTTTATAAACGTGGCAATAGGATGCTCTACCTATCTCGCCGTTTTTAACGGACCTAGCACTTCCGATTACTTCTCATTTTTCTCTCTACAGAATCCTCTCAAGGATTAAAACCTTACTTCCCTAGAAATCTGCAAAAATCATCTGAAGCTATTCATCGCCCTCAAAGATTCAAAATTCTAGGACGATGGAATTTAACCGATATTCAAAACAAGGCATACGGAAGTGAAACAAAACGGTGCAACCATTACCAAATAAAGTACAACAAAAAAATCAGTTTTGAATTTGACCTAAAAATACGAAAGTAGTTGTATAAAAATTAAATAATTAAGATAATTAAATCACCCTATAAAGGAATACACAGTGTGTGCTGAAATTCACAAAGTGGTATATTAAAAATTACAGCAAAATAGGACAAAAGTAAGTGTTTTATTTTTGTATTCAATTAGTTTTTTTTTTTTTATTGAGCTATTTTTTTTTTCAAATTATCTTGTATCATACACTATTACGATATTATACTTTAATAATGAGAAATGAAATAAAATTAAATTCAAACTCGTCTCACCTATCTTCATACTCTTCACCCCCCGTTAGCATAACTCTCTTGCCCTTCGACCCGGCGAATAAAGTTTTAGCAAACTTTTTATATTGCCGCGACACTTGAAGAAATATGACTCCCTTTAAGGAGTGAGTTTTAAGGGATGGTGACGTATTGCCTTCACAGGCGGGGACTAGCAAGGGAGAAGTTTGTAATTGGTAAGTCATTCAGAATTTCCTGTTAAGAACACACTATAGAGAAGAGAGTTTATGATTTATCTTAACATTCTGGGTGTGATTTTGGCAAGAATTTATTTTAGTTAAGAGAGATGGAAAAATTCTTAACTTGAAATATAATATTATGTGTATTATTATCTTTAAAACGATTCTTCGTCATTTGTAATCTTGTTAAATGAATAATTGAATTACTTTTTTATGTTTATAATGTCATATAAAGCTCAACTCAGATGTATATCAGAAAATATAACTTTGAAGAGGGGTTTCATAAATTTTTTTTGACAGAATCTAATTATGTTTACTAAAACCATTATACCAAATTAAACTTTCGTCATATTTAATAAATTCTGGTGGATTTATTGCTCTGTGACAATCTCTTTCAACCAACTTTAATGACTAAAAAGAGGCACTATAGATAAAGTAAAGTAGATTTACTTTTGAGGTTATTTAAAACTAATATATCGATCATAAAATGAAAAAAATCGCTTTACTTTATGACGATGTACGAGTATTCGTATAGGATATGGACATATTTTCATGAATTTTACTCAACTCGAAACCTACATAAACATCTATAATTCATAAAGTTCCAAGAAATATTTAAATTTACATCTGTAAAATTATCTAAAAATATATTTTTTTAAAACTGTATCCAAATCCTCAGTTCATCACCTAAAATTTTATTTTATACCCTCAACAAAGACAATGTATGACGGAATGAGGATAGCAGAAAGTAATGTGAGTGATAAAATATTTATTTAAATAATCTATAAAAAATAAAAAAGGTGCAACTTTGGGAAAACCTAGAAATACGTGGTACGATCAAATTTATCAAATTTTGAAAACATAATAATAAATTACCTTTACAATAGTGAAATATGCATGTTGAGGAGTATGAACGTGATAGAACCAAAATATGGACTAGGATTGAAAAAAACTTGAGATATGTTTACTCTGCCGACCCCAATGAAGATATGGCGATATATCTACATGACTAAAGTAAAACCAATCAGGACAGTAGGTATGGCCAATACATTCATCAGAACGATGAAAGAAAATTAATTCAATATAAAATGAATTATTTATTCGACAAAAATCTTATACATTATACAATATTTGCAGGTTAGCCAGAATTTTTTCGTAAAAAACATTTTGAACAAGATAATCTTTTATAAATGGTTGTCTTGGTCAATTGTTTTTCTTATAAATAAATTTGCTATTCAACTAATTGTATCCCCACTACACGTGTTTCTACCTCCTATGTCGAAGTAGAGACACGTGTAGTAGGGATGAATAGTGATCAGTGGAATAACAAAAAAAAATAATCTTGTTTATATTCTTAAAAGTTTGAGACTTGTCTGAACATATTTTGATCATATATAAAATAATGAACTGTTATAGTGCGATAATGCATAAAAATTAACCTCAGACTTCGTAGAAGAAATTTAAAAGCAAGATTTATATTGAAGATATATATATACGTGCATTAGGAAAAAAAGTTGAATATCAATGTATGAAAGAATGTAGAATGAAATTATCCTAAATTAATGCATTTATAAAATTGATGTTTAAGTAAAATACATAAAAGACCGTTAAGATTATTTGAACATGCGAAAAAAATGAGTGACCAAAGAATGACTAAGCAGGTAGATAAATCAGATGCGCAAGGTGTGTGTGGAAGACGTAGACCGAAGAAAAGTGTTGTTTTTGGATGTGACAAAAATTGCATGCTTGCATAGAAAAGTGTTAAGGTATGTTCTCCCTATCTACCCCGCAAGA
This sequence comes from Odontocerum albicorne, assembly GCA_949825065.1. Taxonomy (NCBI): domain Eukaryota; kingdom Metazoa; phylum Arthropoda; class Insecta; order Trichoptera; family Odontoceridae; genus Odontocerum; species Odontocerum albicorne. The sequence continues at coordinate 9,357,098 of OX463855.1, forward strand.
TATAAAGTTTGACGATATGCATGCATGTGTGTATATGTCAAATTACTTACAAAGGATTTTAATGTTAAGAATTTGGCTTTTGGCACTTCCTTCGCTGTTGGACGCCTTGCAGGAGTAGTTTCCAGAGTCCTCCTTGGTTAAGTTTCTGATCCGCATGGTCCTTCCAAGGACAATGAGACCTTCTGCGGGATTATGGTGAAGTTCATCTCCCTGAAACAAAATGTTAACTAGTTATTAGAGGTGCTGAAACAGCAAATTGAAATCCTTGTTAATATTAAGCCTGAAGAATCAAAATTTATTAAAGTTATTATTTTGGGCACACTACCAGTTTTAAAGACTTACGTCTTCCTAGCAAGATGAAGTTGAATTAAATTATATCTTAAATATATTTTTAGCTTTCACTTAAGGTTTTTCAATTTATTTCTTGGTAGTTGAAAGATATTGTCCCATTTTAATACGCCTGAGAGGTGGTACTGTATAAAACTTAAATATAACACAGTACAATTCATAAAAAATATATTGTTTTGGTATTTTAGATCTGAAAAACAAACACAAGTGTAACTAACTAAGGGAAAGTTTGAATTTTTAAGATCGATCAGGCAGATCATGACTTAAGGTGTCGAAATCATTGTCAAGACTACTAGATCAATCGATCATTCAAGATGGAAATATTACAAACCATCCCATGAAAATCTCTTAGAAATAGGGTAAGAAAGTTTCACACTTGACAGACGTACAATACAGGTTATGTAGTAAAATAGAGTAGGAAAAAAAGGTGGTGCTTGCGTAACCAAGTGTATAAGATGGACACACAAGAACCCATACATAATGGCCCACAAGATTCCTACAGGACATCACATGGCTGGAAGACCGCTTAAATATGAAGATACAGCTGGTGAACAACCTCTCAGGAATGATGTTCATAAAAACCTACATCAGATCTACACCAAGAAGAAGGCATTTTAAACTTTGTCAGTCTTGATTAAAAAGTTTTTTTTTTTTATTTCCGACGTCTTTCTGAGTCAAATACAAAAAAAAATTATATGCACATATACCTATGCATCACGCCAGTTCTCTGATGGAAAAAAATATTTTGTCAACAAATACAATATATAACAACTTTTTAAATTTAAATAGGTTTTTAGTGAATTTCCCTCATTCGCGTCATTTCCGATCCTATCAGTTGATGCTTTGGATGAACATCAATGAAATCGCACGCAAAAATGTATATCGGCAATCTTTTCAATTAAATGCCGGAAATTTAAATCAGCAAAATGATTGCTAAACCGGGATACATTTACTTTTTTCTATTTAAACTATCTCGTTTATTTTTTAAAACTCCATTGATTTTTTGTTAGGGGCTTAATATACGAGTACATAGACATATTCAAACTACGGTTTTTTTTTCAAAACATTTGATTTTTTTTCTGAAACGAAATTAAACACGTTTTTTTCTCTCTCGCCGCATTAATTGGTAATAATAGGAGCAGATTGACAGTACACAAGACTCTCCTCTAAGGCGCTATAACTCGAGCCCAAATCGAACCCACTCCTTTTGACAGAATATTACAAAAATAAAAGGATTTAAGTTTAATGATAGGAAGGTGGCAACTGCGGCAATTAAATTGGGTAATACCCCGCACATATCATACATGTGTTTTTTCCGTAATTTGAAAAAATCTTTTTGTGATATTGTGCTACATCCTTGTATGTTGTACGGTACAATCAGGGAGGTGTTTTGCCATGCTATAATTTATTTTTGTGATATTGTGCTACATCCTTGTATGTTGTACGGTACAATCAGGGAGGTGTTTTGCCATGCTATAATTTATTTTTGTGATATTGTGCTACATCCTTGTATGTTGTACGGTACAATCAGGCAGGTGTTTTGCAATGCTATAATTTATTTTTGTGATATTGTGCTACATCCTTGTATGTTGTACGGTACAATCAGGCAGGTGTTTTGCAATGCTATAATTTATTTTTGTGATATTGTGCTACATCCTTGTATGTTGTACGGTACAATCAGGCAGGTGTTTTGCAATGCTATAATTTATTTTTGTGATATTGTGCTACATCCTTGTATGTTGTACGGTACAATCAGGCAGGTGTTTTGCAATGCTATAATTTATTTTAATCAATATATTCGTTTTGTATCCAAGTCACTTGATAATTTCCAGTCCGAAGTCTGCAACCAAGAAACACTGGGTGTCCCACCAATCAAGTCATATTCTGCGTAATACATTGGGTTTTTCGGGCTCTTCCACAAGTGTCGTATGGACTGCTCTTCATCGCAAATACAGGGTCCATCCTTTACGCAACGTTCCCTCTTTAACATATAGCTTTTGATTCTTCCAATTGTTGTTCGGACCATGTAAGGTGATTCCCAAATTCTCCAGGACAAGACAGTTCAGATCCGGGTGGTATTCCGGGATGTCTCTTCAAGCAGAATTCATTCGCTAGAGCCCGATGGTCCTCTTTACTTATTAATCCCATCGACATCAGGTATTTTGGACCAATCCAAGTTTTATCTAAAGATCCGTTTGTGAAAAAAAAATCGATAAAATGTACGTTTTTCTTCGTTTCATCGGGAATTTAAACCGAGGCCAAGGGCACGGAGGTCACCTTGATAAAAAATCTTGATAAAAAAAACAACCTTCCTTGATTTTAATCTTCCAAAAATATATAAAAAAAAACATTGATTTCGTTCCATTCATTTCAGAGAAAAATAATTTCCTTTCAACTGTATTTATATGAAAAACAAACTATTAATGGATTGAAATTATGTATTTGGATTATAGTAATGAGACATGATATTCAAATGGCTTTCAGGAAAAAAAAATCTTTTTCATTTAGTGCAACATGAGATTGATTCGAAAGCTCCTTTCACTTCTGAAAAAGTTTATATTTATTAAATTTTATATTTGATGTAGAGTTAACGCAATTAAAACAAGTAAAATGCGTAATTAAACAAAAAAATCAATAGACAAAAACATAAACATAACACCAATAGGAAAATTGATTTCTTATGTGTCATGTGGTAACGTTTTAACATTTTTACCTGCAAATTGGCACGAACCTGATTAACTCTGCTGGTTAGTTACAAGAATATCGTATGGAAATCAGTTCGCTATTTGTAGCTTATACTTAACAATAAATTTCTTAATAATGAAAGTATCAATTTCTTGGTTAATGTAATATGCTAATTGTATCGACCACTATTTGAATTTGTTTTCAGAGACCGACCTTTTTAATATGATATAAGTTAATCCTTGATCCTGATTTAAATTGGGATTTAATAAGTGTAAATAAAGGTTCTAGATATTAGTCAATAAAGGAATATATACCTTTTAAAAAGTGTAGTTAAAAGTTATAAGAATAAAGCAGATGGAAGTGTCAATCATGTATCGCTAGTGGCTAGTCAGTCATCTCCCAGAATGGGTATTGTAGAGAATCCCGGTTGTGAGTGTGATCAGGATGATGAAACTAAAAATTATGTGTTTTTCGGTTATCTGCCATATATTTGCCGGGTCCAATTAATGTTACATTTCTTCTTTCTTCGATTAACTTTTACACTCAAATTGATTAATTTTTTTAAAAATTTAATCAGCTGAAGCTTTAAATCATTTCAAAATAGTTTTTTTACTAATTTAATTTCATTTTCTTTACTTGAAAAAATAACACGGAATCAGCAAGATGGTTTATATGAACTTTGAACAATAGTTTTTAAAATAATAAACTTTGAAAAGCTCGTCGATGCATTTGAAAAATTTATGTAGAACACGAATAACAATATTTTAATGAATACGAGTACCAAAAATAACTTTCAAAGTTTCGAATAGTACAAGTATTTTCTATTATCATAATAATATCAAAACATAAAGAATAAAACATGCAAAAACAAGAAAGCGTTCCGCGAATATTTTCACTCGGATACGTTATTGAAATTGAAACGTTGCAGGGAGCAAACAATGATTCGCTTGTATTACCTTCCAGTTCTTTTCCATCTTTATTTCTCTTACCTTTACTTTTCTTGTATTGGGTCGAATGTCGCATGGGTCGCATATAAGAAAATTCCTAAAGTTACATTCGTACATTTTACTGACGCAAACAGATAACGCAGAGGAAAATATTTTTTGAAGGTGCAAAGTTCAACGTGAATTTTATTTTACACTTTGTATTCTTTCAGATTTTATCAAGAATTTCATTTCTTGAATTGCGTGACTATTTGTTTTCAGTGAAAAGTTAACAAAAGTCGAAGGTTTTGTATTTTTACTTAATTTAAGGAAACGGCGTTAAAATGATAACATTTAATTTTAATTTTTTAATTAAAAATCAACACATTAATTAAAGTTCTAAAAAATTATTTTCACTGCTTGGATTATCATTTCGGCGTATTAACAATACGAAATAATGAAAATATTTATTTAAATATAATCAGTTAAAAATAGCATTAAAAATCTTATAAGCCCCAATTTTTTATGAGTACAGAAGTTTCACGCAACATTTTTTAAGAATTTATTACGATTTGGGTGGAACAGATTTATGATTATGAAAAATACGAAAAATAAAACAAAACTATCTAGGATACAGACATACATACATAACATCACACTACCTCCCAGGATAGGATGAGAAAAGAGAGCGTTTAATTTTCTTATTTCGACGCAGATATTTCGCTTTTTCTACATCCATAGACCTTCTCACACAATTTCTCTGACTTTTCCACATTTTTAATCTTTCAAAATATAATTCACTCGATCCAACTATACTTTTCTTGGTCTTCTACTCGTATTTTCACTTTCCACTCATATTTATTTCATTAGCCTTTTTTCTTTCATTCGTTTCATATGCTTAAACCATCACAGAGTGCTCTTCCATTATTAATTTTAATAAACAAGTAAGCCGCAAGTTAATACTCATCCCTTATCCTTAATTTGATATTCTATCATACATTGTCATGCCATGTATTTTTTCAGAACAAACTAAATCGTAATTAATCCGAAATGTTATTATAATAAATTTATTTATTTATAAAAGAAATTCGGACATTGCATGTAAGATTTTAAAAGCTTTTTTTTTTCAATTGAACCAATATAAATAAATCATTTCACGTACTTTGTATAGTAGATAATGGCCCAGTAAGCCAAAATGATAATTCAAGCCAAATAAGTAAATATTTTAAACATAAAATAATTGTTTTAGTTATAAATTAAACAAATAAACTGATATGTTTGTATGACAATGTGTTATACATAACAAACACCAAAAAGTATTTACCAGAATAGACGTTTATAAACATATCTTAAATATCAAAAGCTTTAGCAAAGCTTTCATAGTTCTTAAAAATTGTTTTTTTTAGTTTGGTTCTATTAGCTTTCCTCTTTTACTTCATGAAAAAATATTATTAGATAAACTGTTATTATTCTTTATTTAAAACTTTATTGCATGGTGCAAAATAAGGTTTAAAATTGTGGAGAGTATGTTTCAACTAATATATTTGATTTACAAAGTTTTGAGAGATAAGTGGAGGATTTATATAATTAATAAAGATAAATAATAAGCAAAACAACAATGTCAACCTTATATTTATTTTTGCTAAAGAATGTTTTCTCATACATTTATTGTTTTTTTTTTATTTTTCAAATTCTTTATTTTATCCATCAACAAATTCAAAATAAAAACATTAATAACATCATAATATATAAACGCTGGTAACACTTTTCAGTGGTTCTCTTATAATTATTAATCAGTCAAAATGAGTAATTCACCAATAACAATGGGTCATATCGTAATAATTTATTTATTAAATTGATAATCATGACACGGTTAAATAAGTCAAATTCTCTCAGAGGGATGGGCAAAAAGCTTTTGAAACAGAAACATTTGCAAGATGAGATGTATACCATAGACGTAATAAAATCTTAAGACGTGTGCCAAAATATAATGAAGTTGGGAGTTGTTTTCTCTACCTACCCCAATAGATTAATGGTTCGATGATGCTCTGGAATTTGTATAAATTTGGTTAAATTTCAATTTTGATTTTTTTACTTAAATATATATGAAAAAAAACTACGTCATTAACTATAAATTTATTAAAAAAAAATATTTACTCATAGTAAAAATAACAAAAAAAATTTCATCCAATACCCGTTTGCAAGTGTAATCAAAACGTTTTGTGAGGTATAAAGAATTTCTTATTGAAGTTATTTATTCATGTAACGATGCTTGTTTCACATTTCGTGAAATGTAATGAAATCATCATGGTACAATAACTTTCGATATTTTAACCTCACCATCATAGTCCCATAAATTATCTCTATACCGTAGTTGGTAAAACATCTGATTTCCAATCCAGATTTGAGTTTATTACGAGTACGATTTATGTTGGATTCCAATTTATTTTCAAACTGATTTCAGTCTGATTATCACTTAAAGCCTTTCTAATATTTTTTTCTGGTTAGTTGGAAGAGATCACTTGGAAATAAACTTGTCACAAATTGTACGAGTACTTTGCACAGTGAAAATGTAACACAAAAGAATTGTATATCGGCACTATAAATATTATTTAGTAATGTTAGTGAGACACAAAATACCGTAAAAATAAATCAATAGCCCCCATAAAATGAAAATACATATTTTGATTACATCCAAATTATTTCATGTTTGCCAACTTATCTACAAGTTAGTTCAATCATGTTGTATAATAGAAGTTATATATTTTCAATATTTTTAGTATGAAACTTTTACGCATCATGAACGATTCTAGGAAATTAAGTACCCACAGCATCATTGTTATAATGTACTGAGTGCTTTTGGGGGTAAACCCATAATTAAAATAACTTGATAAAACCAGTAGATTTTTAAATTTTTTTATATAATCTGAAAACATTTTTTTTAATAAAACAGAAAATGAATGAAGGGTTGAATCAGGAACAAATACTGATGTATTAGGTAGCAAATATATAGTCCAAATGTGCTCTTAAGTGGAAAGGTAAATGGTAGAGAAAGACCAAGAAATGTATGGATTAGCCAAATTAATGATATTTTGAGAGAAGGAAAGTCACAGACATATGGTATTTGGAGCTGCATTGATGTAGAGGAGACAAATAGGTAAACCAATCTACTCATCTACCATAAACTTGTTGGCGGCTGTGATCAGCGGGTGGCCCGAGGTTCGATCCCTAGTGGAATCATTTCCATACCATTTATACTTCACTTTAGGTTTTTATGTAGTTTATATGTTGCTTATAAAATATATTATATCTATATAAAGGACCTAATGAAAGACTGCAGCAGATTAAACCTGGCAATCACCTTAAAAATTAAATCTCCAAAGGCCCGTTAACTTTGGACTTGATCTAGTAAGACTGTGCGCTTGCTTAAGTGCAACAGCTAACACATAATATACCAATTCATGCGTCTTCCATCCATGTAATGATTGGAAATTATACTCTGCCACGAGAGATGGCCCATCGATATCGGTACGATGAACCAATTTCATTTACGAGTATGTTAACGTTTTTTCACTTCTCAATTGAGTTTTCTGTGCCAAAATTTTGCACTTTTTTTGCGTTGTACTCTGACAAACGTGCCCCTGAGATGAAGTATATTTGGAAGACAAAACTAAAATATTTGGTGATGGAATAAAAGTTTTTCTCATTTTAAGTATTAAATATGATTTTTCAACATTTCCCTTGTATACAGCACAACCTGATGAGTTTATTGACACGCGTGAATCTCTTACTAGTTATATGTTAAAAAAGCCTTAAATAAAAACCTTATTTTAAATAAATGAGCATTGACGGTAAAAACCCCACAACCCCTAGGTACTGGCATCTCACCAATGAGGCCATGGATTTTTCAGTGGTTAAAAAGTGAAATTTTAAAAAGTAACCCAATTTAATCAAAGGTTTTGGCTTTTAATTAGTAGAACTCAATATTAGAATGTTAAACAATAAATTACCTTATAACTCAAATTATTACGTTAATTCCCTCCACACAATTTTCTATTTCCTATCCCGAGGCTCTCTTCAGGGATAAGAGAACCTCGGAATAGGAAGAAGAGACACGTGTAGCGGGGATTTATGAAATTAGTTAAAAAAGTAAGATAATCTTATTTTTTTTTTTTTAATTTCCAAACTGCTGTGAAAATATTTTGATGAGATATAAAATATTCAGTAGTTATTTTATATTAGTGTCCACCATAACACACGGTGGACATTAATATACTTTAACTATTGAATATTTTAAGGTAGTGAGACGCTTGTCTGGAGGTAAGACGCATGTCTGCCGATCTGGAGGTTGCGGGTTCGATCCCCGCTGGAACCTAAATAAAAAAATGGAATTCCAGTCTGGTTTTCACATAGGGCTCATTAAAACATATTTTTGGTTGATTGGAAGAGATTGCCACATGGCAATAAACTCACCAGGTAAAAAAAAACACATACAAACTAAGCTTGGACTTTGATGTTTTGTAATTAAAAGAGAAGCTTACATTTTTTTTATTAATTTTTCTCATTTGTGAAGGTTGTGAAATTGTGCGAAAACTTTTTACAATATTATATGCACCAGTAATATAATAATAATGTTATACATTCTTTCTGTTCCGTGGCGCAGCTGAATAAAATACAATATTTTAACATCGTTTGCAAACATTTAATGTACGCAAATTCGGATGATATTAATGCATGAAAAGTTTCAGAGCGGCGAAGGCTCTACGTATAATTTATGTAAAGGGGGTTCTCAAATGAATCTCAGGAGCGTTTTTTCTTCATTTTCTAAAGCCTTATAGCTAAAAATATATACCATTATAAGCAGAGTCGCATTAAAATTGGGTCTCACTTAAATAAATATATTTTAAAGTATTAATAACACTTACCATCACACACATCATCAAGTCTTGAGACTGAGCAGAAAGAAAACAGAGTATCTGTACCTACCATTCGAGAACACAAATGCTGTCCCTCCCGTAATGCAAATGGATGGAGAAACATTACCAAATTGTGACTCCTTTAAGTATCTTGGGTCACTCATTCATAGTGATGGAGTATGTGCAGCAGATGTAACATATAGAATTAGTGTGGGATGGATAAAGTTTAGATCAATGGCGGGAATTCTATGTGATCTGAAAATGCCAGTAAAGTTAGAAGAAAAAGTATACCAAATGATTGTCAGACCCGCACTCCGCTATGGCTCCGAATGCTGGACGATGTATAACTCGTACTCTAGGCAACTAGAAACTGCTGAAATGCGCATGCTAAGATGGTCAGCTGGCGTGTCCCTAAGATACAAAATAAAAAGTTCACGCATTCGTGGAAGTCTAGGTGTTACAGACATCAACAGTAAGAGGGAGGAGAGGCGGATGGATTGAGATGGTGGGGGCACGTTGGACGCCGAGCACCCTATCACATTGTGAACCAGGCAATCTCGATGGATCTTCCTCGAATAACAACCAGAGGAAAGCCAAAGAATTCGTGGGTGGTGCAAAAAGATAACCTGATGCAGAGGCACGGCCTGGGGGACGTAGTTCGGGACAGAAGAGCATACAACCTGAGGACGAGGAGAGCTGACCCCAACAATCTTCGCAGACGGTGAGTTGGGATGGAGCCAGGGAGAAGACATCATCAAGTCTTGTCTATTCTGGGTTAAATAAATAGCACAGATCTCCACACTTCATATCTCAACACTTTCGTTGTGTATAGTACAACTTGGCGGGCGTATTACCATATGGTAATCTCTTTCGGTACAACGAAATAGAGGTAACATAGGTCACCAACTCGACGGGCTAACCAAGTCAGAAACGCAACAGTGTCCTCTATGACGGCAGCACTTCGAGAAGCCCAAAGCAGGGAGAGATGAAGATCTCACAATAAAAAATCTTCACGAGAAATCGATCAAAATTTCAGGATGTTGAAATAAAATATTATGACGTTGAGGTATAAATATATAATTGTTGATAGGTTTAATTCAAATTCTTCAATGTGATGTATTCACTATATCTTTCGAATTTATGTCTAAAAGATGTTCCATTGAAAAAGAGCAGAACTTTGTGATCGATTTTATCTTCATAGAATGTATTGATTATTAAAATTGATCCAACAGGGCGGAGTATTATATCAGGGGTTTTGGCGTTGTTGGTTATGTGACTTAAAATCATGTTGCTAAATTTTAGGGATATGTCATGTGTAACCTTTTAGGAATCACTTGAAGATGATCCTTTTTGGGACGTCTTATCAAAGTTTATGATTATATATGAGCACAACACACACACGTTACACCTAAAGCAGAATGTGTTAGTCACATATCGAAAGATTACACTTGATCCGACAACACATTTCTTGGTCTTCTTCTAACTCTCCTTCGACTCACATTTTCACTTTATTTTATTAGTCAATTCGAATTCGAAAATCATCAATTTGAAATTATCGTAAATTCGTCACTTTATTTTATTCCTAATTAATATTATTTTGCAAGTATTCTTCAATCAGTTGTTCTGTGTTTCTTAACCATTTCAGAGTGTTCTTTTTCGCCTTACTCAACACTTAAGTATTTAAGTTCACATCCATCCCTAATCCTTTCATTTTGTATTCTCTCATACATTGACACCTCATGTTTTTTTTCTAGATTCATGTACCACTGCAGCATTTATTTATGCCTGGTCAGTATTGTTTAATGACCACGTTTTACTCCCATTCAACAAAGCTGGTAATACAATATTGTTGTGTATTATTATTTTGGCAAGTTTTGACACTGTTCGGTTTGAATACATATTTTTAGTGTTTCATGCCGATTGATATCCCATATGACTCTTCCATCATTGAGAAAATACTATAATAATATAATAAATCTTCATCTTGCTCAAATTTTTCATTACACATCTATATACTCGTATATCGCATTTTCTTTTCCCACTTTTCTATCACTGTAACTTTGGATTCAAATATTATCCATATTTTAATAAAACGGGACATCCTATAAGTGTAAGGCTACGAAGTATATTTATTCATACTTAATTATATGGAAATCTATATGTGCTGTGCTCTTGTGTAGGTGAGGTAGGGCTTTACATTTTGCTCGCTCGCGAGCCGATATCTTGAAATTTTAAACATAGCGAATACAAGTAATTCCCGGAATAATCCGCTACGAGAAATACTAAAATCGGCAGAAGGCTGTGTAAGATTTATTTTCTCGTGTGCGAGAAATAATAATGCCTGATGAAAGATCCAACTCAAGAGAGAGAGAAAGAGAGGAAGTAAGGAGCGAGAGAAAGTATTGAAAGCAATCGACGGAGGCTTAGATATTCCGTTTCACTGAGTACTTTTTCTGTTTTTTTTTCCAGAGCCAAAAACAAGGATCCATATTTCATATCGTATCCGGCTTGCGAGAGAAAAATCTTAAGTTGACAGTCAATTTGTTTCCAAACAAAATATTGGTTTATTTTTAAATTCACGTTTTAAATATGATTGGAAAAAAATATAAAGCTGAATGATTTATTTAGATAACAATAGATTATTTAAAACATAAAAATAGTAGTGATGGGTCAAGTGAGAGACAACAGTGGTATATTTTTTGCATAAAAAATTAATAGTGCATTCCTATATTTAAGTCCCGTTTTTAGATTTAAAAAATGTCAAGAAAGAAATTTGTATTATCTTAACAAAATACGAAATAAAGCGCGAGGCTGCTATGTATCACAAAATACGAAATGAAGTGAAAAGGGATTTGAAAACTTAAGTCAGAGTTTTAAGTTACATAAATAAACTAAATCAATAATAAGATGATTGCTGTGGCAATGTATGAAATGAGGTGGAATGAAGACATCATAAATAAATGAACGGATAAAAGGATTGGTTTAAGTTATATACTCGTATAGAAAGAAGCTTTAAGATAGTTCGGACATATGAAGAGAATAAATGGCGAAAGAATAAATAAGCGATTACACGACAGAAATGTAAACTGTACGTGAAAATGGCAGACCGAAGAAAACGTAGTGGATCATATTTAGAAAGAAGGTAAGTTTGGAAATCTATTATTTATGCCTACCTGGTAAAGTAAACGGCATGAAAATATGTGTATGTATGTAAGAAAAGCACTTTGATATGGTTTGGGCATGTAACACAGAACTAATAAGTCTTAAAAAAACAAATGTATAATACGAATTTGAGTGGAAGGCAGGATAAAAGAAATTCAAAGAAAGTATGGTAAGATCAAGTAAATTATATTTTTAAAGAAGGAAATGTAAAAAGTAAAAAAAATCGCAGGAGTTAAATTAAACGGTGTATGAATGTAGAAGAGGCGAAATATTTGTGTAGCGATATGAGAGTCTGTTGTTTATTCTTTTTGCCTACTCCGACAGGAAATTGGCGCGATGGTATGTATGTGAACGAAATATTTTCAATGCCCTTAACATTAGTTATATTCACATGCCAATGAGCGACCTCCATAGTATTGATAAGTTACCTGTCTTCCAACTTGAGATATATGGATTCGATTGCCGTTGGCATACATTTTAAAAAGGGTTCTAAATTTGTTTTCGGTTAAGGCCTCTTTAACTCTTTCCAGTTAGTTCAAAAAGATTACCATGTGCTAATTTAATCATCAGGTTGTATACTCTACAACGAAAATGCGTAATAATAAATCATTTTGTCTTTCAAACTTATATTTTAAAATTTATCAATCTCAATATTTTTTGAGGCCAAGATTTATACCATGAAGATGATTTCTAAAGTCATCATCTCCACAATTCACTGACATATTAAACTAGTGACTTATTTCATAAAATATTGCATTATGTATTAAAATACTGCTCATATAAAGACAACTTGAATGATAATACTCTTTACTGATGAAATACTCGCATGTACCATTGTTGCTACTATGTACCGAATACTTGGTGTGAGGTATAAGATGGAACGTACGGTGGGACGTAATATAGGATCTAAGGTAGGACGTAAAGTGGTATGTAAGGTGGGACGTAAGGTGGAAGAGGCGAAGAATGTGGGTCGAGATAGGAAAGTCTGCTGCTCTTTCCTCTCTGCCTACCCCAACGGGAATATGGCATAATGATATGTATACATGTGTATAGTATGTACCGTTCAGTTTGTTTGGTAGATTTGCCAACATGGCAATAAGCCCGCTACACTGGACTTCATGCAATTAAAGGTTATTACAATACATATGATACAATTTATTATTTTCAATAAGTGATAAGTTTGAATGAAAAGATCAAGTTTTAATACATTTTGATTCAAGAGACGTAAATATAAATAATCTTTACGATAATAAATAATACTTGTGAAGTAATCGTAAATATTCAATTACTTGTGGTTATTTGTCTACTCATAAAACAAGCCTTTTGATTTGTAAATCCTGATAAATCAATGATCTAAGATAATTAAAAAAAACAGTTAATGAAGCATCTCGAAATCTTTTATTTAAGGACTGTGGAAAGGATAAAAATTTATGGTACAAAAGTCATATTTGAGGCCCAACAGTATAAATGTATTTTCCTTCTTATTTTCACTTGTCATAAATGCTCATCTGAATAAGAAGTTCAACATTACCATTATTACATAAATTTGTTATTCAGTTAGGCAAGAAGAAGAGACCTCCACATATTTTCGAAGATTTTTACAACTATTAGTTTAAAAAAAATCGAATCTGGTGATACATTGAGTTGAATATATTTTTGAAATCGTTCCGAGGCTGAAAACTGACACGCCTTCGAAACATTGATCATCATTTCAGCAAAACCAACGTAAAGGCAACTCTGAAAAAGGTTATCAACCAGATCTTCACTACATTTTATTTTGGTAAACATATTTTCCTTCCATCATATACATGCAATTCGGCATGCATTCTTTACTTATTAAAGACTATTTACTGTTCCCTTATTCAAAAGTTGATTATTTTGTCATGACATACTTTCCTTGGTTTTCTCTTAAACTTTCTCACAATCAGTAACCGATCGTTTAATTCCCCAAAGAAAGGCAACCGTTATAGTTCTACGTAATAAGGCTGTCGAATATGTTGTTTCTTCTTATACAGATCATCATAAATTAAATTAAATATTTCTTTCTCAAATCATAACACATTTATTCAAATATCATCGAAAATATGAAATCATTCACTTTTTATTACTTTCGTATAGTACATTTCAACAAATTCAAATTGATGATTCCGGCAATTATCTTCAGCTTCCGTAATCGGTATCTGCGTGAAAAAATAAAGTACAGTACCCGACGGTAAGTAATGCACATCGGCCTTAAGAAAGAGACTGTCGGCCATAATTGGCTAACTTCGGCTTTGTAGAGCGTAGTCTTAGGTAGGGCGTAAAGTGGTATGTAAGGTGGTACGTAAGGTGGAAGAGGCAAAGAATGTGTGTCGAGATAGGAAAGTCTGCTGCTCTTTCCTCTCTGCCTACCCATTATGGCATAATGTTTGTGTACTATTAACGGGTGGAAGTTTAACATCTTACCAATGATGCCACGGAGGCCATCATTACTTTCCCCTTAAAAGTTGATAGTGAATGAAAAAATGTGATTAGAATTCACTTATAAGCGGACATTGAATAAATAATTGGATAACTACGCACTTATAAGCACCCATTGAATGAATAAGGGGATAACTGATGACTTATAAGCGGACTTGAAATGAATAAATGGATAACTTTTCACTTATACGAGTAAGAGGATAGTGAATAACTATCCACCTATCTGCAGTTGTGAAAATGAGAGGAAATAAAGGAACCAAAGAAAATAATAATTATTATTCTTGATGAAAACCTTTTTAACACCTTAAAGTGGTCTCAAGTTGATGCTGAGATAATTCGGTAATCACATTAGTTTCGTCCCTGGCCAAATAAATTATTTATTACAGTGTATTTTACATAATATACTCAGGGGGTTAATCCGTGGTACTTAGAATTTCCTTTTACTCATAAACCATGTGGGTCGCTTGTGAGATTAGCCCTTAAACCGGGATACTTTGAAAATATTCAAAGCAGACCCAATCCCTTATGTCCCTTGATAAATTATGCATGCGTCAGGTGTTCAAGTAATAAACTGAACGGCTGAATGTGTATTCACCAAGAATTATGGTATATGATTGCCTTGAATTATTGTTCAAATGAAAGCGAATGGTTTACGGCATATGAAAATTAAGCATGGCGCCATTGTAGAGGAGTAAGCTCTTTTTAAAGGTGGTTTTATAAGGAATTTCGCGGTGTAAGACCTGTTTGCACCATGTTGTGGAGGCTACTTAGAAGGAATTAAGAACGAGCTTTCTGAGTTAAGTCAGAAGGTCCAGTTGTTACAAATGGTTTATTCGGTCAAAAGCACCCTCTTCTGATTCTAGATCTTTTTTCTATAAAATAAAGTTGTATTTGTTTTGTTGCATCATCGTTTACCTTGCTTTGATCTTCATTCAACCTTTTAGCTTAAAGTTTCAACATTATCATCCATTAAATTTAACAGGGGCTAGGCGTGATTTAAGGATGACAATCACGCCTGGCCCCTGTTAAACTTAATATATGTAAACTCAGTTTATATATTTTATTTTAATGTACTTTTTACTACACAGTTCAACTAATTCAAAAATTTAACAAATATGTCAGAGAGTACAATACAAAAAAAATTAAACATGAAAGATTATAAAAAATGTTCATAATTTCAAGACGTTTAATAATAATAATTATTAAAATATATGAATAAGTTTAAAATGGTATGTTGTAAATAACACTTAAAATGAACAATTTAAATGATTTAACTATGCTCATTTATTAAAGAAAGACTAAAAATGTGGAATAGAAAGTGCCCTAGAAAAAAACCTAGGAAAACATGGTTGAATCAAGGGAATGGTATTTCGGAAGGAAAACGTCAAAGGAGACGTATGAGGAGAACACCTGAATTGATTTTTTAGAGCTTTTTAGATGCCTCTTATCAATTAAAAAAAACAATACGCTCTTAATTGGTACAATACGACAATAAAAGATAAACATTTTTTTAAATAAACAAACTTCTATTGCTTAATTGGTGAAACACCAAAGGTTACGGATTAACTACCAACAGAAGCCAATTTACTTTAAAAAAGGTTTCCAGTATGGTTTTCACTTCTCATTTGCGTCGTAACCTTGATCGTGAAGACCGCGACCCACACTAAAAATCCATCGTGATCTCAATCTTGAGGAACGCGAACCACACTGAAAGTACACTATGACCTCGATCCTGAAGAACGTGATTCACACTGAAACTAAGTTGTGACCTCGATCTTGAAGAACGCGATCCACACTGAAACTACGTCGTTACCTCGATCCTAAGGAAAGAGCCAAACTAAAACAACGTTGTGACTTCGATCCTGAAGAACGTGATCCACACTGAAACTACATCGTTACCTCGGTCCTTAGGAAAGAGCCAAACTAAAACAACGTTGCGACTTCGATCCTGAAGAACGCGGTCTATACTCAAACTACGTCGTTACCTCGATCCTAAGGAAAGAGCCAAACTAAAACAACGTTGTGACTTCGATCCTGAAGAACGTGATCCACACTGAAACTACATCGTTACCTCGGTCCTTAGGAAAGAGCCAAACTAAAACAACGTTGCGACTTCGATCCTGAAGAACGCGGTCCACACTAAAACTACGTCGTTACCTCGATCCTAAGGAAAGAGCCAAACTAAAACAACGTTGTGACCTCGATCCTGAAGAACGTGATCCACACTGAACCTACATCGTAACCTCGATCCTAAGGAAAGAGCCAAACTAAAACAACGTTGTGACTTCGATCCTGAAGAATGTGAGGCACACTGAAACTACTTTGGGCATATTCTCCTCCAGTTTTTTCAGTTTCTGTGGTCCGAAGATTCGGTGGTGAAGATAAGCACGGAGCTCCCTTGACCTTGTGGCTCCAGCACATACCTATCTTGATCAAAAAGTTTTAGGACTTTATTCATAAAATCGAAAATACAAGTTTATTCATCAAAATCGATATGGTGCCCTTCAAAATACTCTCCATCGACTGCAACGCACTTACGCCAGCGCTTGATCCAATCCTTGAAACACCGCTGGTACTTAATTTTCGGTATGTCCATCAGAGCCATCTTCGATTTTTTCATGACATCCTTTCGGGTGCTGCAACGCGTTCCGCGAAGCGGTTTTTTAAGTCGGTTAGACTGAAAAAAAACACAGGGAGCCAGATCAGGTGAATTCAAAGGCTGTTGGATAGTATTCGTGTTGTTTTTGGTCAAAAACTCACGGATAAGGATCGCATTGTGCGACGGTGCGTTATCGTGGGGCAAAATCCACGAGTTGTTTACCTACAAATCCGGTCTTTTTTGGCAAATCGCTTCACCCAAATGTCTAATAACGCCCAAATAATACTCTTTGTTGACTGTCTGTTTTTCTGGCAAAAATTAATGATGCACAACACCGTTGTATTTCATGAAAACCGTGAGCATCGCCTTCTTTTTTGACTGAAAACGACGAGGTTTTTTCGGTCTCGGCTCATTCGGTGCACGCCATTCACTCGCTTCATGTCTGTATTGCGTGGCATACTCATAAATCCCCGTCTCGTCTCCAGTGATGATCCGTTTGATAAATGTTGGGTCAGATTCGACCTTGGAAATCATGTCTTTCGCGATTTCAATTCAATTTCGATTTTTTTGCATGAAATTGAGGTCTTTCGGCACCAGTTTTGCAGCGACACGTCTGAGGCCCAAATCACTAACCAAAATGTCTTGAGCGGGCCCATAAGCAATGTTCAAGTCTTCTGCCAGCTTTCTTTGATATTATAGATGTTTTCATCGGTTTTCGACGTCGACGGCCTGCCACTGCGTTTGTCATCCTCGACCGACTCACGACCACTTCTGAAGCGTTCGTGCCACCAAAAAACGTTTGATCTCGAAAGAGTATCCTTGCCGAAATTCTTCTCCAACATTTCCAAGGTCTGTGGACCGATAAATGGGTTTTTCACACAAAATTTAATGCAAATTCAAAATTTAATGCATAATCGTTGATGCACAGTTGATGCCATTTTCAAACTTGTAAAAAATCGAAAACACGCACAAAGGTAGATGTACTCAGTACAGCGTAACTTTTACAAATGTCAAGCTATGACGCTAAGGGAAGTGTCAATGACCGATGTTGTAACCTAGCAAAAAAAAAAAGAATTCCAATCGGGTGACTGACAGCGCCACACGGTGGCCGGTCCTAAAACTTTTTGATCAAGGTGGTATGTCATCTACCTCTACTTCTACGACCCTTCCTAATGCCAGTGACAATGAGTCTGTCAATGTCCATTTAGAGGAAAATGGAACTGAAAATATGAAAAATGCGACGAATGCATAATCATGATAGACTTGATAGGTTTTCACTTAAAGCTTCTTTAAAAAAATCCTAGTTCATTGTCAAAGATTACCATATAACAACAAACACGTGGAATTGTATTGTATTTAACGAAAGTGTGATACAAAACAACAAAAAATGGGATCGCAAAAAAAAATATTAATCTTCGAAATCCATACATAAATTTTCTAGAACATCATAAAAACATTGGCTTACATATACAAAGCCTACTTCAAACTAGGGAAAATATTTTTCCATGAATCTTTCATAGATTATTTGGACTGGCGGTGAAGTTATTTTCTTTGTCCATTATTTAAGTACCTCCATTGTAATAATATTATATATAGAGAAATTAAGAAACCATCATTGAGGAAGACAAACAATTTAAGAATTCTCAAGAAGATATCACAGTTACGAAATATTTTTGTAAAATTGAAGCGAAAAAATGTTAAATGATATCTTGATTATTGTTTTGTGCGACGTTTACTTTCTACTGAAATCTTACGCTCTTTTAAAGATGGGTAATTAAAAAAACTAAAAAAATTTAAGGACTTCTAGCATAAGTGGAACTCACAACCCCTAAAATATTTGAAGAGGCCTTAAATGAAAACCAGACTGGAATAATTTAAAAATAATCTGTATTCCAAAGTAAATCAAATCCGAAATCTTTGAAAGAAAGAAGCCTCAAGTGAAACTAGACTTTAATATTTTTTATTGTAATTTCTGCATCAATAATCCACAGATTGGTTTACATTTACGTTGTATACAGTACAACCTGGGGGGCTTATTGCTATGTATATGCCCTTCATGATGTTTTCTACGGCTCTAATTAATCGAGGCTTAGAACCAATGAATTAGTCATAAAACTCACGGTTCGAAAACGCACGTATGATATAAGCAATACCCAATACACACGTGGCCAACAATACTCGCACACGTCTAGTGCGTTTGAGTATTGCTTTGTACAAGTATTACACTTTCGTTGTATACAGTACAACCTGGCGGGCTTATTAATCATAAAACTCACGGTTCGTAAACGCACGTATGATATACTCGTAAGCAATACCCAATACACACATCGACAACAATACTCGCACACGTCTAGTGCGTTTGAATATTGCTTTGTACAAGTATTACACTTTCGTTGTATACAGTACAACCTGGCGGGCTTATTAATCATAAAACTCACGGTTCGTAAACGCACGTATGATATACTCGTAAGCAAGACCCAATACACACATCGACAACAATACTCGCACACGTCTAGTGCGTTTGAGTATTGCTTTGTACAAGTATTACACTTTCGTTGTATACAGTACAGCCTAGCGGGTTTATTGGTGTGGGCGGTAGAGGAATCTTTTAGCGGACTGGGATCATATTTTTTTCCGGTGCAATAAGGTCTTGAACCCAAAACCTTTGGATAGAAGTTCAGTGTCGTTTCAACTAGATAAAACACGGAGGTCATGATGCCTATTCATATAATAATTTATTTAGAAATATCACTTTGTAGTTAATTTCATTCTTATATATCATCGATTTACGACCTCCGTGGCCTGGTGGTAAGATACGTGTCTACCGATCCGGAGGTTGCGGTTTCGATCCCCGCTGGAACCCAGATTTTTAAAAAATAGGATTCCAGTCTGTTTAACACTTAATGCCTATAAAAACATATTTCTGGTTGGTTGGAAGAGATTGCCACATGGCAATAAACTCGCCAGGTTAAAAAAAATTTACGACAAGCACTAAACCAAAATCAATCGACATTATTTTCATACGAAACAACCACGGGATTTTTCACCAACCTTTCAATTATATAGCTTCAATTGACACAAGTCTTTATTAAACCCTTAATACCTTAAATCTCATATGAAATAAGGTCGTGACGGGGGAGTACATAGCGGAAAATATTCCCTCAGCTCTCTGAAATAGGTCGCGTTTCGCAGTTTTGCTGAAACGGGTTGTAGATTGCTGAAATAGGCCTCGTATACGAGCGTGTATGAAGAGTTGACGCTGGGATAGAGAGAGCAATCTTGCGGCAATTAGCTCTCATGAATAGAGAGCCACGCCAGGGGATGGAGCGAAGTAATGAAGTCTAGATTAGGTACTGGCTGCGACAACTCTCAGACGAGATCGAGATATGAATGTAAGCAGTGATTTAGAAAACATCATATTAATCTCTGGATTTTCGTATTTTTTTTCTCCTAAGGGGAAATTTGCGTATGAATTTTAATAATGAGAAATCTTCGCATTTAAAGACCATTACTTTAGACACGGCTTTTAAATATGACTTCGGGGTTTTTCAATCATACTGTCTACTCTGGTGAATATTATACTAATATATTCAAGTTGTGATCTATCGAAATCTTTGTTTAGATATCAATGAACGATATATTTTTATCTAAATTTATGAAGTATGACTATTGAATATGCATGTACATGTTTATGTATAGTATTTTTATATACAGTACAACCTAGTACCATGTAGTAATCTCTTCTGGTTCAACCAACCAACCGAAAGGTGTTAAATAAGCCTTGTTTGAAAATTAGACTTAACCTTTTTAAAAAAAGATGAGTATTAACTAGAAGAAAGGCTTCTTACCAACAAGGACACTAAGGTCATTTTGTGAACTGTTTACTAAATAAAAGAATAATATGCTCTTAAGGTGATATTTTCATAAACTACACTAAGCAAGACGTTTTTTTCTTTACTAATGTCATATTGACTTTCCACAAAATATTATCAAAATATAATTACCGAAGAACTAAGGATATATAACAAAAAATATAACAAAAAACAAGACTTTATTTGTAATTTATTTTTATCAAACACTGTTTATTCCACTTTTTTGTGACGGTATAACCCTACCGGTTTCAAGGCTTTCACCCCATCATCAACAAGAGTCTTGTTTGCGCTCCCCTGAAGATGAGGTTAAAGCCTTGAAACCGGTAGGGTTATACCGTCACAAAAAAGTGGAATAAACAGTGTTTGATAAAAATAAATTACAATGTCTTTAAACCTCCACAACGTTAATGCCTTAACTATAAACAACAAAGACTTTATTTGCTACAAAAAAAATGAAAGAAAGGAGTTTTTGTTATTTAAGTTTGTTATAACATTCCAAGAATAAGTATCGTTCGAAAACTTAGTTTCAACTTAAACTTTTGTTACAAGTCAATTATGATTAATTAATCAATTGAAATAAATTATGTACGAGTATTTTGTCGATTTTTCAAGAACTTTTTTTTTATTGTTCATGAACGTTTTCTCATGGCTCTTACATTACCAAACGAATCCTTAAATAAACGATCTTATTTATTCTTAGAACTAAAACTTATTCAATGAGTCTTTGAGGGACTTTTATTTCATTTTTAAATTCACATCTGAAAAAAAGGCTTTGTTTTGACACAGTTTGTGCAAATCACTGGAGAATGTTTTTTTTTTCTACGGATATATCGAATAACACAAATGGTTGTTTTCGACGAAGCAGAGCCCGGATAACACTTTTCAAGCCATCGCTGAGTTTGAACGGTATTTTTTCCCATTAAAAAGCAATGTTTTATCAACACACGAAATTCGGTTTTTTCCATTGTTTTGAAAATAGTAAAAGTAGCGTCACTAAGACCACTGTAACTCAATGACACAATATCGGAATGTCATGAAAGTTTGACACGTAACTTCTAAAGGTTGGTACTATCTAAGGATGGTATGGATTTGTTATTAGAGGCGTCATCTGTTGGTTAGTCCCGGGACTTATTGATCGATCTATTATGATGGAAGATCTACAACAACTATCTTCATATTTTTCATTCCACTGACAAATTTTCTATCGTTTTTTAGCACTTTTTTCTTCAGTTTAATAGATAAGGAATAATTTAATTGGATTCTACAAGTAAATTTTTATGACTCTTCCGAGGAAAATCAATAGTTTTTTTTTATGAATTTTTATTTAAGTCTACATTTACGTGTGCATAAAATGTTTTGTTTTAAAAAACGGTTAACAATTGTAAACATCAATTCCTTTTTTATATAAATGTTTTAAATAATCTGTTCTTTTTTAATTAACGAAGCTCTCATTGCTTAGGGTTTGAATATTCTTATAAGGTACAGATTTATTTATTTATTTTTTCAAAACAGGCTTAGCCCAATTACTTTGAAAAATACAAGACACTAAAAAAGAAGAAAAATTACATAGAAAAAAAAGATTTAAATTATATAAAATAAAAAATAATGCATATGTATACAAACAAGTATATACACACAAACATATGTTACATATATATTCAGTCACTTAAGTATGTTGATGAGTGCTTTGTAACGCGCTTAATCGAAGAAGAAAATTTACTTTTGCTTTTGGTAATGTGATATGAAATATGTCAATATCCGAAGCAGTCCCGTTCAGAAGAGTTAAGGCCCTTCCAACAGGCATAGCGGCTGGAAGACCCGTTCTTGCGTATGTTATTGAGAACAGTTCTTGCCGGCGCAGTCTAGTGTAATTGTTAGGAACATTTAACGCTAATCTTTGTAGTAATGCTGGACAGCTCACAAATCCTCGAACGATATGTGCGGTAGATAAAGAAACAATTTAAAATATTTAGAATAACGCAAAGGAACATTGATACTAGAATATCAAAACATAAACGACATCTATCCCATAACAATTTTTCAGAATTTGCAAACCATTTAATAGAGACAAATCACAGTTTCAAAGAAAATAGTCAAAGTAATACAAACGTCACAAAAGTTCTACAAAAAAATCAAAGCACTAGAGCTACATAAATTATTTAGTAGAAATTAAACATTAATAAATAACCAAATAATGTAAAGATAATTAACCTAATAATTTATTTTTCTTCCAGTAAGTTATAAAAAATAATCTCATTTATTGATAGCAAAATAAAACACTAATATAAAAAATGTATATTAATTTACATTTAACATGATTCATTAGAAACAATTAATGATAAATTATACATGCTATCAATAAACTATACACTTCTAATGAAACATATGTACGAATAACACAAATTGGACCTAGGCATTGGTATTGTAACAAACCGGGATCATTCCAGCTATAGTCTCAAGGTGCGAGGTGAAAACACGTATCGGGGAGATTTATATTATAACAAACCGGGATCATTCCAGCTATAGTCTCAAGATGCGAGGTGGAAACACGTATCGGGGAGATTTATATTATAACAAACCGGGATCATTCCAGCTATAGTCTCAAGATGCGAGGTGGAAACACGTATCGGGGAGATTTATATTATAACAAACCGGGATCATTCCAGCTATAGTCTCAAGATGCGAGGTGGAAACACGTATCGGGGAGATTTATATTATAACAAACCGGGATCATTCCAGCTATAGTCTCAAGATGCGAGGTGGAAACACGTATCGGGGAGATTTATATTATAAGTGGAATGACAAAGTTATTACATATTCTTATATGAAGTTTGACACCATTTACACTGAAACCTTTGTTTAAAAATAAATTGAAGTTAAATATCTATTTTTTTTATTTATTTCAACCCTGAATTTGAATCGCTATTAAGTAAATCATTGATTTGAATGAAGTGTCTCTAGGCTAAGTTTACTCAATAAATGGCGTTATATAAATCACTTATTATAAAACGTAAATTTTAAAAAGAAAAATTTCGCAATTAAAAAGTAGATTATATTCTTTTAAATCACATATTTCATTGCCGCTGCATTTAATATGGTATTTCGCCATAATTACTCATCGTTTCCATCAAAACCAAGAAATAATACATAAATTGCGAGAATGAAATGTCAGTTGAGATGAATATTCGTCAATATAACCCCACGGTTAGACTATTTAACAAATAAGTACTATTTGAATTATATTCAAGTAGATTCCAGTCAGGATTGGTCTTATGACAGGACCGAATGACGGTAAATTTTACACGTTATAACACATTCCAATTTTGCGCTTCGAAACACGCGTAGTCATACAGCGTAAGCCATACAAAGTTGTTGATGTGTGAAGTCAATATGCTTTCGGATTTGTTTGAGACTATCAATTTCAACATGAACTATTTAGCTTAGACCCGGGTCAACCAAGTCCCTATAAATTTGTGTGTTATGTAACCTTTATACTTGACTACTGAATGTTTTTTTTAAAACTTTTATGACCAAATTACACTTCAATTTGCTTAATTTTGTATCACATATTCTTTAATATGTTAGCTAATATAGTGATTTCTTTCATTGGGCATTATTATTTGTTTACGATGGTTGACTTTTTTACTCCTAAAGCTTTTGATTACTGAAAAGATTAAATAATGTGACTTTAGAAAAACCTAGTCCCGCCACCCTCTTACGCTTCCTTCCTGAAATTGTTTTTAAACTGAAATAGATTTTGATAATAAATGGTAATACTTCGTTATGGAGAATTAACTATCCTTGGATGAAACATATCTTTGCGTGAATTTGTTTAATACTCGTATATTTATGAGTCGTCAAGAAACGAAACCCGCTCTATAAGACGACGAGTGTCAAAATCCACTCTGATTATATTATAATATAATCGAAAATATTTAATTTTCCACTGTGTTTTTGTTATAACTTATAAAATAACTAATAATATTTATTGTTTCTACTCGTCAAAGCATAAAACAGAAACTATACCACGTTAATATTACATTTGCATTTTAAGTTGTTAATCATCAGTTACTCGAAACCGAAAAAGTCTTCCAGAATGGGTTTTGCAACTTGACGACTCATATGTCATATTGCATTTCATTAAACACAGTTTTAACAGTTTAAACCCTAGTTTTAATGGCATGAAAATCAATGTTCTAAGACGATCGGTAGGTTTGATCTGCAGTATAATTTCTATCGCGTTATGGCAGAAGTTCATATGCCCATTTTTTTTTGTCATTTTGTGTTTATTCTCTCAATTTATAGAAAATATTTTTCGGTATGTTGTGACAAAATTTGGTGTGTCAGTCATTATCCAAATAAAATATATTTTGTTTGGAAAAACTTAAAAAATGTGTATTTGTACTGATTTTAACAGCTTATCAAAGTTAATATTGCTTCTCCTGTAAACTAAGGTAAAACGGACATATCAACTTCTGACATAACGCCACGAATTTCGTTCGACAGATTCCAAAAGTGTTATTTTAACATTTCTTAATCGCGCTTTAAGTATAAGTAACAAAAAATAAACCAAGATTTCTTACTGATTCTAACTAAATTAATTTTTCAGACATTTCGAAATACCCCTGAAGATGAGTTGCACATAACTTAAAACTAGTTGGATTGAAATATACATTTTCAAGTGGATTAAACAGTGTTTAGATTTCTCATGATATTTGAAAAAAATATTATGTGCACTGAAGAAAAAAAAGGCATTAATTCAGATATTTCATAATCCTACATTAAAAGTAAATCTACCAGGATACATACCTGGGATGCACGCTTGCGTAGCATGAATGCTAACCGGCAAACCGCGGCTGTCAAAATACACAGGTTTTAAATCATTCTTAAGTATGAATAGATTATTTGACAGGGAGTTCACATATAGTCACCCTATTGGTACACAATAGTGATTGAGGAGTGTAGTTTATAGTTTATGTATACAAGCCGGAGGCTCTTGGTCATAGACTCCAAGATTTGATTAGGCTCTCATGCTAGGCGTGTTTCAAGTTTATGTGCCTTTGTTTCCAAGAAACACCAAATTAATAGTTACTAACTGGCTATTTGGGGAAATTCTGAGTACAAACCCCGTTAAATAATCAATTGATAAAGCATGAGTGTTAAATTAATCTTTTAAATAGAATTAGTTTCTTTTTTGTTTTAAATTCGTTTTGCAGTGAATATCTTTAGATTGTTACTTTTGTTAAAAAAAAATCAACGAATAATTAAAACCGTATACCTACAAATTTCATAAATAAATAAACATTAAAGGTGACAAAGGGAATATAAGTTTGCAATAAGAAACTACCTAAGGCGTCAGATAGAGATGTGACTGATTTTGAGATTGTTGGATGTATGATGGATAACTATCGCATCTAGAGTGCTGGTCCTGTAGCGTAGAATGGTCTGCCTCAAAGTACTAGAGGTATGGTTAGAATCTGCAGTTTTACGAAGGACTTGTGGGATACAACCCTTTTAGGAAATCTTATTAAAATTTGTGATAACATATGAAACTACACTATAAAGTCGAATTTGTTACCATCACATATTGGAAGATATGTGAAGGTTTCTTCATAGTTCGTCTTATCTTGGTAAGTTTCTTGGTGAGTTTTTCTTAATACTCGTATATGCAGATGCCGAGAAGTAACTAATCGTATCGCAGCAGCCATCACCTCCCTTTGCTTAGAATCAACGTACATATATTTATTTTGTAATATTTTTAATGTGCAAAATTAATAAAAGTGAGTTTGAATCCCGAGTTAGACCACGCTGAAGACGAGTCTGCTTTCTAAGCGGTGCATTAAAAATTGCATTCTAATTATTATTTTAAACTGAGTAAAAGTAACTGCTGATCGGGTCAAGGGGTAAAAAATCTTGCAACCTGGCAAGACGTATCATTGGTTGTAGTTCTGTTGGTAAAAATTATCAATCGAAGCCAGAAATTTTCCTTGAAACTCAAGATAATAATCGGAGGAATGATTTACAGAATAAATATTTAAGAGGGTTGATTTTGTCCTAATATGAACCTTACAGACCGGTTTGATTGCGTTCTAATATGAACCTTATAGACCCGTTTGCTTGCGTCCTAATATGAAACTTACATACCCATTTCAAGCAAACTCAGCAAAGGTAACATATATTACTGTGAAGCCAATAGGTTTAAATAATCACGTATACTCTACCTTTGTCTATTACGGGCAGGCAGTACGCAGTTCTCTCGGCGTTAGTTTAGCGGAGGGTGAACGTTGCAGTTTGAAGTCAATATTAAAATTTAATAAAATAAATTAAAAACCAATTCAAATTTTTTTTGCTAAAAAACATTAAAATTAAGTCAACCTCCGTAGGTCGGTTGGTTATACATTTACAGAAACTATAAATTAATCATCAAGGGTTTCGTGTTGTTCTTGACAGTTACTAAAAAAAACTTCCAATGCTGTAAAAGAGTTCGTTAGGTAAATACTCGAACGTGTTGAATAAGTGTGCGAGTGTTGTTGTATCTGTACGTGCGATAGTCTAACAATTGGTGTAATGACGAACCATAAGGACCGCGCCCACTCCAATGGTTTTTAATGCTCGATTACTGGAGCCTTCCACAACACTTCCTAATGCTCGATGACTGAAGCATCGGACAGTGTTGCACCTATCCATATCAGTCATATCCGGTCTGTACACTAGTTGCAATTCAGTTCATATTTTTTTGGGATCTGTGGAGCCCTGACACTTCCATTGTTTGATTGTCAATGAGTTCACCATCGAATGTTTCATTTTTAACCCTTGCTTGAAGTCACTTTATCTTAATTCAAGTTGAGATGTTTCTGTAGGTAGCAATGTATTACAGATTACGGAATGTATTGTTTAGGGATGAATATTAACTAAAGGCTGATAAAATAAAAAAAAAATGTTATAAAATATAGCTAATCGGATTCGCATTTTTATTTTATTAATGTATAATTCATAAGAGTATTTTAGTTCCGTTTTTTTATGTATGGGGAGTGAAACATGGATGTGTAAAAGACTGAAGAGTCGAAAAATCCTATGGAAATGCATGCATTTAGAAGAACACATGAGGGGACAATGTATGACAAAATATGGAAAAAAAAGATTAGAAATGAATATGGACTTAAGGTTGACGTGTTGAGCATGGTGAAGATGAGCACGTTGAGATGGTATAAGCATGTGGAACGAATGAAAGAAGAAAGATTTACAAAACGTAGAAGGCGTGTGAGAGGAAGACCGAAGAAGTAATTTTGGATTAAATTAATGATATTTTGAAAAAAAAAACGTAGAAAATCAGAGAAATCGTAGTTGTATAATAAGGTATATAGATATGGAAGAGGCGAACGACGTGTGTAAGGATAGTAAAATCTGACGTTTTGTCTTCTCTCCCCCGACAGGGCAATGGTATGCATATATGTGTGTATATGGTAGGTAGCCGAGTACAGATGGGCTTTAAAAAACGTAGACGTTTCGGTGACGTATGCTGATATTTAACACGTTGACTGCGGTATGTATTTATAGAATAGTGTAGAGGTACTGAAAAAAATCATATTTTCGAAACCTTAAAATCTTACGGAAACCTTAAAATCTTAAAATATTCGGTACCGCTAAGTGATGAATATCTCGTTCGGAGTCTCGGTCCAATGGTAGGACGCCTTACTCCTTCATCGGATAAGTTCTGACTGATATGATATTTAATTGGATATTTTGGTTCCTGTTTTAGGAGACGGGGAGGGATAGTTTTATGTAATTTTTTATGAATGATTATGAGAAATAATAAGACGTTAAATACTTGTATACATGTGATGTTATATAATTGATATTACATACGAATATACATATATTTGTGGATGTGCGATGTCACACACGCTTATATATATTAGATGGGTGGTGAGAAAGAAATGGAGGTGAGATGATGGTGAGTAAATCATAGGATGTTGTATATAAATATGGGTATTTGGGGAGACGTGTGTGACTTTTAAAAATATATTAATACATAAATATGGGAAATACGCGATTGCCTATGGTGGGAGGCTGTCGTCTGCCGCTTGAGGTGTCGGTGTCGGTGTAGAAATAGGTGTAGAAGGTGTAGAAAATGGTGTAGAAAATGGTGTAGAAGACGGGGGGCATTCAGAGTGACGGGGTCATTTGCAGTTGGGGGGGCGTTTGCGGGTGGGCGGGTGCGGAGAATAGATTTTGGACGTGGGTGCTTGTAATTGGTGTTCGCGTTGTAGTTTCCGAGATTTTGTATGACGGGGTTGGGATGTCTTGATATTGAACTGTAAAACCTTACTCGGTACCATACAAACAAAGAGAATCGAATGAAGCGCAACAGGCGTCATCAGCAGCTCTACAAAAAATGTGATGACGCCCATGGGCGTCTTTAGCAGCGAACGTGTTTTAAATTAGATATCGGCAGCCTATTCACAGCCCTCCCGTATGCATCGATATTTGTGTTCCTTATATCACTCGGATAAGATTAAAAAATTTATTTTGCAATATATATTGTTAAATGAAATGTCAACTTTGGAACGATCGTCCTGGCTCAGCCAGATGTGCTGCATCTTTATCGATATTTAAGAATAAACTAAAGAAGCCTAATTTTTCTCGAAATATTTTCGTATTCACCCCATCCTATATATAAATTTAACTTTTTTTTTAAATATTGTTTTCATAGACTACATAAAGAAACGGCCATAGATACCAAGTATACAAAGAATCAAAAGCTGGTTGTTTGGAAAAAAATATTTCAAGCAATTAATCAGCTAGATGTATTTGCATGAAAGTGTAAAACAAACAAAAAAGGATTGTACTTTTTTTTCAATCTTATAATTTTTTCACTTAAATTCTTTTTAGAAGAAAAGTTTTATATTTTCGCAGGACGCCATTATGGGCTAATGATTAACGCCGCTTTGTTAATTTTTTAATATTTGAAACCATTTCTGGACAGCTCTAACACTGATACCATTCTCACTATGAACACTTATTTTTTTTCTGCAGTAGAACTTGCACTTTCACCAGTTAATATTTTTAAGTACGAGTATATGACGTACCGTTTGTACTGATTATTGATTTTCCTTTTCTAAGGAATCCTATGTACGTCCGATCTTTACAAAAATCGATGAAAAACTGACTACTTAAGCGTACATTTAAAAACAGGATACGGCTTGTTTGGAAATGAATTGTTCTACAAAATTTGTCATGGTGAATCAAACATATGACATCAATACGCATGAATTTATGGACTAACCTAATATATCAATACACCTTCTTATATACACATAGCTATGATGATTTATCTGATTTTTACATTACAGTCTCTCAAAATATCATAAATTTGATCCTATTATCTATCCTTGTCTTCCTCTAACACACCTTCGACTGACATTTACATTATATATTTGTTTTGTTAGTGCTTCATCGTCTATTCGTTCTACATGCCCAAATAATTCCATAGCGTTCTCCTTCATCTTGCTCAACACATCAGCCTTAAGTTCAAACTCATTCTTAACCATTGTATTCTGTCATACATTGTCACCGCATGTAATATATGCAGTGCAAGCATTTATTTGGCTTATTCCACGTCTACGGTCACTCCCACACATACTCCCACACGTACTAAAAAAAAATACTGGTGAAGAACGATTTCTTCTTTTAAATTTGAAAGAATATTTTAATGTTTGTAAACATTAGGTTAAGTTTATTTTCATGTGTTTAGTTATTATAACTATTGACAATCTACCTGCTTTAGTTGGTAAGATGCCCGTAACCCAAACGGGGGTTGCGGATTCGATTCCCGTGGATCCCAATTTTAATTTAAATATGGCTTCAGTCGGGTTTCCTTGTCTACATGTTTTCGGTTGGTGAGAAGATAATTCCACATGAAAATAAACAAGCCGGGCTGTAAGTACAATACTATATGCAAAGAAATTACAATACAATACAATACACTAAGTATAAATGTATAAAACAACTAGCAATTAACCCAGGTTTCCCCCGGGTGTGTAATGCGATGGGTGAGTCTTTATATGGCCAAGTTAGATCCGTAGAAATTATGAACAGTTATAAAATAAAAGTATTTTGATTAATATTGACTGAGTTGTATTTTAAAACGCTTTATGACAGTACTTTGTGAACAATGTTTAATGTTTAACGGCATAGAGCTAGTACAAAGAGATTTTGTTTTGAGTAAACCAGAGATAGAGCGACGTAAAGCTCTATGTGATAAAAGCATTTGCCGTACAGGTCAATCCCAGCTATATTAAATGTTAGTCCTGGAGCTAGCGCATGAAGCTAGCGGTGAAATACTCGAAAACCAATTTTCTCAGTTCCTGTTTTACTTAACGCAACGATTTCTCGTTTGAGCCAAAGCTTTTTACTATAAAATACTTTTTTTCATAGATATGTTGTATTTTACCTGACTAAGTGTTTATTTTATGACAATAATCATGATTTTTTGACAAAATTGGTTCCAAAAATGTTTCGCCCTGAACAAGTTAAAACGTGTACTGTTATTCAATGATAAACATTTTATATATCCACCCTCAGTAATATTTTGACTAGCGCCGATAGACAACGTGTTGTTTCATTGTTGTCTAAAATGGTAAAAATTGTATACCGCGATGTTATTTGGATTGCTTCAAAATGAGAGAATATTTCAGTAAAAATTTAAGAACGCACAAGATTATCTGTAGACAGCAATAAACCGTCATTTAATTCTGCCTGATTTTTCCTATATTTTTAAAGAAACTTGAAAACCAAGCAATAATAAATTTTTAACATTTCAAAATATAACGAAACAACTCGTCTTTTATCGGCTCTAGTCGACATACTACTGAGTGAAGAGGTATAATTAGTAACTCTAACATTGCATAACTATGAGAAGGGCGTTGCCAGGGCGGTTTATTTCCATACACTCTCTATTTGTTCAGACCGGAAACTTTTGAACCTTTTTGGTGCTTACAGTAAGTATTTAAAATATTGAATAGTTTTTTTATGTACCTACAGGAAGTTAAGGTAAGCAAACAGTTCAACATTTCAAAAATTATTTCAAAAATTAAACTAACATCTGGGAACACCAATAGAATAGTACAAACGGGATAAAAAACATTCATATACAGACACAGACAGATACAGCGACACTTTTTTTCTTCCTTTTATAATTATAATAACTGAAAGCGCCATTTGTACAACAAATACATTCGAGACACATTATGAAAACCCGACTTCATCGAAACTACATAATCAAAGGGGAAGAAACAATTATATATCGATTAATATTTGCAGTCGAAAATTGTTAAACAAATTCTATAAAAAAATCTGTATAATGACATCATATTCCTTACAATCATAACGAAGAGAACAATTCTCATACTTTTCATTGTTTTTACATCCTTAATAACCCTTTCAGACCTGACTTGAAAATGTGGAAAGATATCTATTTTTATGAAGGTTGTTTTTTTTCCTTTAAAGAAATATTAAAAGTTCTTTGAAATAAAATACGTACGTGGGGAATCAAGTGGTTAAAATGCAATTGATTACGAAAATCAACGAAAGCAATAATTAAATTTTATAATTTAATATACTAACAACCTTCGTGGACAAGTTGACAAAATGCTTGTCTTTCTTGGTTCCTAAACGTTTAAAAATACAAACCATCACGCTGTTTCCCAGCTGGAGTAGGCAGAAAGCACAGAGCGCTGGATTTTCTTATCTCGAAATGCATTTTTTTTACTTCTTTCATATCCATAGACCTTCTCATAGAGCTTTTACAATTTCTCATATTTCCTTCTTTCAAAATATCATTAATTTGCTCTCCATACACTATAATTGGTCTATCACACCTTCTACTCACATTTCCCTTTCATTCATGTGCAAAAACCATCTCGAATTACTCTTATTCATCTTCATCAACACATGAAACTTAAGTTCCATTTCTCTTCATCATAACTTCACTCTATATTCTGTCATAAATTTTCATCCCATTTATTTTTCTAAGTGCCCGCGTTTCTGCAACATTGTTTGGCTCTTTTTAGTATGTTTCCATGTCCATGTTTCACTCACCTGCATCTTAATTGGCACTAAAATATTGTGATATATTAAAAGGTAGAAATAAATATAAAAATAATTCCATCCTGGTTTGATAGTATGTTATATCTGCTAAAAATATACGCGCGCGCTTTAAGTGTGCAAGGCTTCCTACTTTAAGTGTGCAAGGCTTCCTACTTCCGTTAGTATTTACAACACGTACGATGATAAACTGATGATGGTTAAATGAATAACATTACCTTGCACTTATTTATTTCACAAACACGTGCTAGAAAATCTTTCCGGTCGTGAAACTCGTCATCTTGTCTGTTAAAATAATTTTACTCGAATCACCAAAGACAACCAAAAAACCCTCTTCCTCTGGCCTTCCACAAAGAAGAATCAATAGATACAGGTGGAAATAATAAATGACCTCAACATTCTCCATTCTAAGAGTGTAAGACTATACATTTATTTATTTTACAAAGCTTACATATATACAGGTTTAACCTAGTTACATACAAAACTTGAAGACATTGTATTTTTTAATCAAACACTTTTTATTCCGCTTTTTTGTAACGGAATAACCCTACTGGTTTCAAGGCTTTCACCGATAAGTAAAGCCTTGAAACCGGTATGGTTATACCGTTACACAAAAGTGAAATAAATAATGTTTGATTCAACAAATTACAATGTATTTAAACCTCCACAATGTTAATGCCTTAACTATAAATAATATATAAAACTTGAAGATATCTATATAGGTACAGTAATAAAAACAATCATAAGAAATATTTGTTAAACCGAAACGATTAACTCCCATTATTAAGAAAACGCAAAATACTTTCTTTTTAAACATTTTCTGATATTTTAAAGATATCAGTATCCGAGGTCTTATTTAAAAGGGGCAGACCGTAAAACAAAGGAGAAGTGCTTTTGCAAGTAAGTTCTACATATTGCCAATCTTAATAGATCAATATTTCTGTACCTCGAATAGTTTTCAAGAACATAAAACTATCTATTTTCCAATACAGTTAGATAAGATGTTGCTCCTATCAGCAACTTAACATTTAAGTAGACATACTTTATAAATTGGAATCTATGCATAATTAAAAAGTACTGTTTCTCATGACCTCGCGGTTGTAGATTAAATTATATATAATCAGATTAATTAATTGGATTTTTAAGTATCGAATAATATTGAATTTTTTGTCTCTTAAGAAATAAAAACGACTTAATGACAAAAGAGATGAAAAATATATTTTCAAATAGACCAGACGAAGGGATGTTTCAAGTTATTGAAATGGAAGAGGAACAAAACTTAGAAAAAGGCATTGTTAAATGTTTCAAAAATATGCGAGATAAAAACGAGCGGTCTACAACTTGAATTAAACTATCATGTTCATAGACGGTTGATTTCGAAATTCTTTATTTTTCTCCCGTTATCCTAGATGCTTCGAACAAAACATTTTCATTTATAACTGAGGAAGTTTGCAGCATCTAGGAGTATAATGGAAACTTTAGTTTTCGCAACGAGTGCCATTTGTTTGCTTTTTATACTTGATAGTTTTTTATTGTTTTAAAACAGTCCAGAAAGTCGACGGAATTTATATTCGTAACATGTTTTTAGTGACGTTCTATCAAATCTTATAATTTATCTTAAATTACGATTTATCAATAATAAGAAGTTTTTTTAGTTGATACTTAAAAGGGTTTTAATTATTGGTTAAAAACAATTTCGATCTTTTCATTTTCTTGAGATTATTTTTTTATATTTTGATTTATTTTCCATAAATCTTTCATAAATAAGTTAAACCTAATTCTATAAAAAGTTGAAAGAATAAATAACGTACAATAAGAGGAAAAAAATCTTTTAGCATAAAAAGCTTTTACATACTCGTATATTATGTATATATAGCAGCAAAAATTTAAAGTTCATAGTAATTAGTTTGGTCGAAACAACTAACTTACATTACGAAAGCTCATTTAAAAACATTATCGGGAATATTGAAGATGTCAATATCAGCGGTTTTATTTAGAAGGGACAGACCATGCTGACCGAGAAGATGAGCTGTGTGGCTTCTAATTTCCTCATTCCTTATTCTGTCATACACAGTTTTTCTCATATCATGTTATGAGATAATTGAGCATACATCACACTACTTTGTTTTTATTTTAATCAAACATTAGCTAACGTATTATTTAACCATGAAATTCGCATTTAACTGGATTGATATTTCTGCACACACATGGTTTATTTAAGCTTTTAAATTTTTTTTTAATTATTGGTAAATTTGCGTGACCTAGTTGTTAAAACTCATGTCTAACAATCTGGAATTAACGGGCTCAATTTCAATATAAATCAATTAATTTTCAAAAGTGTTTCAGTTTGGTTTTCATTTAAAACATTTTTAATATATTTCTAGTTGGAAAAAGTTGCTAAATGGCAATAAATAAACGATGGATGACGTTTTGAAGACGTTACGGTTTTTATAAACAAAGCAACAACTGCTGAAAACATTTTAAACTAGTGAAAAGCAACTAACAGCTTAGCGAGTCATAAAGACAATTTCACGTATGTCTAATCCAACACAGATAAACTTTTTTGAAGCATTCTGAATTCTTTATTGATAAGAATAAAATATATCAGTGAAGTCATACTTATGGCCCAAAAACTTTAAATAAACAATGTTTTAACTCACTTAAACTCAAATAACAAAACAGTGGCCTTTTGCAAAGAAAGCCAAATTGTTAACCATACGCCCATCTACATTTTTACGTCATGAAAATTAAAACATACGATGCGACTCAAAATCCCTCCTAGCATTTATATAAGACATCTACTAAGCGCCACAATATATTATACATAGACAACGTTAGAGAATGCCACTATGAGTTTTGAAAATATACGAAGGAGAAGAAGCGCCTTTATAACAATAAAAGTAAGTCTCAAAATAAAACCAGTTCGACAATTGAATCCAGAAAGGTTGGTTGCTACTTTGTCCTACTCGCCACTAAGCGTCTTAAAAGTTTCTATACAACGAGCCTCATTTTACTTCCAAACTTTTTCATTTCACGATGTATGATCCATCGAAATACTAAACGGGATATGGTCTGACAATCTGATCTAATAATTATTTTCTCTGAGACACAGACATTTTTAGGATATCACTTTTCATAGAGATCACATATTTAACACATATTTTTGTTATATAATACAGCACCAGATAATTCAGTGTATCATGAAAGACCCAGTTCTTACATTTTTAGCAATTCAATTTTAAAATCGATATTTTATTTTGTACTCGTACTTATCTCCACACTCTTTAATGATTAAATTTCCAGCACCTCCTCTTCACCTCTCGCCTTGAGCGCATCAGTCGAGGGAGACGCCTCTCAGAATCAGCTGCGCTGAGATCCATCCCGCCCCGCACCCTACTTCTCGCATCCCAACACCAAGTTTCAGCTGAATTTCAGCCTGACGCAATTTGTTTCGCTGAAGGCTTGTCTATACTGCAGCCTCCAAACACCTGGTGCTGCAAATCTCCGTGCAGGGTTTCCACTTCATACATTATTTTATAAACTTAATAACTATTTGACTATATGAAAAAAAGTATTATTCACCTATGACTTATTTAAAATATTTCTTTATTCGTACGGTTCGCTTCAAAACATCCGAATTAGTGATTTAGACATATTGAAGTGAGTTACAGGGAGACAATATGTATTAGACCTTATTTGTCAAGCCTCTGGGTCTATAATCACTTAAGCAGGCACAAAACTCGTGATTAGTCATCGCACGTATTAGCAATACTAGCCCAATTGTGAAGATGCAAAATCTCTAGTGCTTATAAGTTTTGTTACCAGTGAAAATCGATCACTAGAGTGTTACCATTTTTTTTCGAGCACCGTCGATAATCAAACCCGAAACCTTCGAGTGGAAGTCATAATCCACGAAGGTCGTCGTTATCGTTAAATCGTCATGAATGAATGGAAATGTTTTTTTTGTACAAAACGATAAACAATGTTTTTGATAGTACGATCTTCCGATGGTCGTGAGTTTCCACGTGCATGCGTATTACTGAAGGAAAAAGTTTCACTTTTAGGTGCCTACCTTCAATTCAAATAAATTGCTAGATTTCACTGTGATGCTAATATGCAGTTGATATTTTATCATGCAAATATAGTATTTTCGGGGAGAATGTGAATTCAATGGCATATTTCATCAGATGGCGGAGAGAATGGGGAATTTTGAGTATTCGTTTGATTTAACTTAAGCATTGTTTTGACAATTTTTTCACAAGCTGACGTGGGATAATTGTGAGGAGATGTACCTATATAAATTCTTTAACTCTCGTTTGTAACATTATTTTCCCATTTCTCCTTGTTTATTTGAGTTTGTTTCAATATCTTGTTTTTGTTTATAACGTTCTATTTAGTTATTATCGATGAGATGCGCCTTTTTTCGTTAAGCTGAATTTGATTTTTTAGTGTCATTATACATATAGTACGTTATATATTATTATGTAATATAAATTAATCTGTTAACGGTTGCCTTTTTTAAAACTACTATAACAATATCCATATAACACTATTAGGTGTTAACATTAGTTTTGTCCGTTTTTTTTTTTCAAATTTAAAAATGAGCATCAAAAGTAAAACAAAATGGTAAAGGTTATAAATTCGACAATGTTTAAGATGTGTGAAATCTTTTGCATTCTTTGGTAATATGTAACTTTTTTATTTGGCGCTTATGGCTATATTTTATTAGTAAGATAACAAGTAATTTAAACATTCTAATATGGAGTTCCACAAAGTCAAAACCGAAACGTTCGGTAATCTTCATTTGTTGGTTTATCAAATTAAATTGAAATTAATCCCCCCGAAAAAAAATTATAGAAATATTGTGTGTAAAATTTTACTCTCAAATATGAATTCACCTATCATATTCATGGAGCACTTTTGGAGTGAAATCTTTGTCTATTTTTAGAATAGTTTGTTTCTCATTTCTAGAATGACTAGACGATTGATTCGTGCCATGCACGGCTGCAGAATTTTTTTATATTAATTTTTAACAGTTATTTTATAAAACCATGTACATGGTATGTATAATATAATCGTATAAAATATTGTCACGGGTAAAATCATACTACTACTTCCCTTGAAAAAACTTTTCATATCAATTAGCTTAAAGAACACTGCATTACCCACAACAATATCACCCCGACGGGCGTCATTTCAGGTGTTTCTTAACCAATCTATATTTTTCCAGGTCAGTTATTTTTTTCAACTCATGTCTTATTCGAGCTCTTTCATCTACGATGTTGAACTATTTAAAAGTGCAAAATATTTTTAAAGGATTTTGTTGAAAGTTCTACCATCCCTGCAAAAAATATTGCATAGATCTCAACATGTTTTTCTCGCGAAGATTCTTGCAAAGAGTTGGCAGAGAGGCGAGAGACAGGCAAGAGATTCCAGGTGAATGTGTAAAGGACATGGTTGTCAATGTGCGGAAAGGGACAGATTCAATTTTATCATACTCGATTCCTCTCTGATACTTTTATTCAACATGTGCGCTCTCTTCCGCGGAGAAAATAAGATATTTGACGATATGTTTTGAAGTAAATCTTGCTTTCATTCAAATTATTTGCTAAAAAAATCATATATCTTTGAAGAGCGTCAAATAAAATATTCAATTTGATTTAAAGAAATAATTTTTAACGTGATTTTTTTTTTAATTAACTTTTTAGAGTGTATTTTACTATACAGGAAAAAAATCATATTTGAAATAACACATAAATGGTTAAAAATTGCTGATTAATACAATTGTCTTTCGATTAAAGTCTGCTTTTGAATAAGAAAAAAATATGAAGGGGAAGTAAATATACTAAAACTATAAAACTGTATATTAGTAGCTCAAAACATGAAAGAAAAAAATCGTTCTACGAAATGGAAAAATAATTTTCCCAACCGATACAAAAACCTCTGTTGATTAAGTACTCTGCTTTCTCGTTGAATTTGTAGATTAATCAAGTGTTGTATTTTGTTTATTAAGTTATTTTAAACTATAAAATGCTACATATTTATCATGACAGGTGTCACTGATAAATCACTCAAAACTTAAGGAACAGTATTTTTATCTCGCGCAATGCAAACATCTTTTGATATTTTGCCGATAGATTTATTTTCATTGAATTTTTGTTTTAAATAATGACAATATCGTGAAAAGGAAAGAAAAAAGGTTATAATGAACATGCGAAAAAAAAATCGGTGTTGCAATTTGGCCTCGTAATGATTAATTTGATAATACATTACAAAGCGAAACATTCAAAAGATGGAAGGTTAGCTGGTAGTTCCCATTCAAAGACCTTTTGATGGTTTCTCTCTTAAATGTATTTTCTGTCATGTGTGTGTTTTTGAAGTTTATTTAAATATGTTCTGTGCATAATAAACCTATATTTATTTAAAGCACAGAACATAAAAGATCATTGATATTTAAAATGACGGAAAATATTTGCATGAATAAATAAATTGACATAAAACTACTTTATCAATCTACAAATTAAACTTTGTCCACTTCAATACTTTTGTGGCGGTCGCCCACTCGGAACACTGTGGGCGTTCATACATACGGTCAATGACCGATGAAATGACCTTCGCATTCCTCGACAAAATCTAAATAAACAAGTCCAAAGTTCACACGCCGGCCATTCAACCCATAGCCGAGCGGACCGCATTCCATACTAGAGAGAGAACGCACCACGCTTGTCTCGCCAGTTCCATATTTGAATGATACCTACATACAGCAATTAATCGTTTTTGCATTTGCAGAAACGAGACGTAGGTATATCGCGAGCGCATTCCCGCGCACATTCTAAAAAGATATAAATACCTACGTTACTAATAAAATTACACTATCTTTCCGCATTGCGATCTAACGTGTTTTATTATTTATCAATAAATCATCCTCATCATCTCTTCCCTTAAGAAACGATCTCCTTAACTTTCATCAGTTTCTTCAAAGCTTTCGTAATATACTCCGGTTTCTCCATTTTACATCGCGAAACAAGTTTGATACCCATATGATGTGATAAATATTGTATTTGTAACTATAAGCTGTATGTTGGTTTAGTTAAAGCAGTTCAGCGGCGTTTTTTAAATGTATCTGTGTTATAGAGGAGGGATTGTTAAATGTTATCAGTTCGTATAGTGATGTATTGATTTTTTTAATCATAAATCGGTTGAGGTTCGTAGAAATACATTTGATCTTGTATTTCTTATCAAGTCGTGAATGATCGTATAGACTCACTTACAACTCTGGAACGAATTGATTCAGGGGTCCCGTTTTCGATCCCTCACAAGGCCTGTTTTTCTTCAGTGTTACTACATTTAGAAGAAATATCAACTTTTTAAACCAGTAGTAAGAATGTGCCAAGATACAATGCGATAGCTGACTCGGATAAATATATGTTTAGTTCAACCCGCTCACAGGGAATGAGGGTAGTGGTTGAATTGACTAAGAAAAAAAAGTTGTTTTTTTTTTCACATATTGTACGTAATTTGTTACATTTTCACTGTTCTGCTGACATGTGAATATTGAAATGAAAATTGGTAATTGGAATTTTAATATATGGTATTGTTTATTATTTAGTTTGGTATCTTGTTTAATTTCTTGCAAGTGCTCATTTAAATTTAAAAAAAAAACTTTTGTTTCAAACAGTTGTTTATAATTCCTGGCGGGTTGTTTTCGCGTGAAGCAATTTCCTCCGACCAATCAGAAAGTTGTTGAAGAGGCCTTAAGTAAAAACATTACAAGAATGTTATTTTAAACTAAGTACTAACAGAGTCCAACTTGTCAATAAAACCATCGCATTCATCAAATTAATTTTGAAGATTGAATAAATCCTATTTTGATTGAGTTCCACATTTGATTTGACCTAAAACATCACCTTTGTATTTATATGGTTTTGAGAAAACTCACTAAAAACACATTTTTTTATGATAAGTAATCTTATATTGTCCAGTAAATTAAGTTTATTAGAAATGGGGAAACCCTCGAAATGTAAACGAAATGAATGTATTTCCAAATAATTTCGTAGATACTTTCCAGGGAAGCACTTATGTAGTATAAACATTTGGACCCCAAGTCTATTGTTTCTGGCATCAAAATAATTTAGTTTAAATTCCGTTGCCTTAATATTTCATCAAATTCGAAATCGGCTGTATTATATAGTTCCTTGCTCTCTATGCCCAAACCATTCCAAAGTATTACATTCCTTTTTAACCAAATATGACCTAAATTAGAATCGTTTATTTCTGCAGGATGAAAATTGAAAAAAAAATTGTGATAAAGATTGATAAAAATTTTAAAAAATACATATAAACACTCATATTTATATATCATTTGGTATACGAGTATATAAATAAATATTTTAATATTATTTTCATGATTTGCCATTAACTTCTTGTATGTCAATATTGTAATTTATTTTTATCAAACACTGTTTATTTCACTTATTTGTGACGGTATAACCCTACTGGTTTCAAGGCTTTCACGTCATCTTTAGGGGAGCACAAACAAGACTAAATGCTGTTCGAACTGGTACTGATATACACGCTTCAACGGTTGGGGGCTTGTATATCGGTACCAGTTCGAACGTGTATGTCGGTACGAAGTATGAAACGTGTATATCGGTACCAGTTCGAAAAGCATTTAGTCTTGTTTGTGCTCCCCTGAAGATGAGGTGAAAGCCTTGAAACCGGTAGGGTTATACCGTCACAAAAAAAGTGGAATAAACAGTGTTTGATAAAAATAAATTACAAAGTCTTTAAACCTCCACAACGTTAATACCTTAACTATAAACAACATATGTCAATATTCCTTTCAATTTTTGTTACATTATTTTATTCCTATTTTTGTAAAGCAGAATTTTACTATTTACACATTATTTTTATAATAATTTTTTGTATACTTATGAATATTTTAATAAAGTTTTGAATTTATCCCGTCCCGCGTAGGATGCAGAGAAAACCTTTTTTTATAGTTTTTCTTACTTTAAATGGGGGCAAAGAAATATCTCTCGACCACGCTTTACTAATTCGGAAATATTATAAACATATGGATTTGACAACCAAATGATTGAATGATGAACTATTCAGTGTTACATTTACAAGAATTAAATGTATTATTAGTAAATTTATATTAATTTTATTTTCATACAATGTAAGTCGATTCCAACCATTTAAAAATAAATATTAAAGTTTTAGTGCGCATCAACACAAAACACAAGATCTTACAAAGTTTAAACATTAAAATGTTTACTTGATTTAAACAAAATTACAATTAAAAGAAGCACACACATACCACCACATCTTATGCATGGAAGGCTTCTAAAAAAAACAACATACACACAAAAATCCGTTTATAAATAAATTCACATTATTCATCTACTCAATAGATATAGGAAAACAGGATAATCTTAACAACAAATAAACAATATTTTTTATAAATATTCTGATTATAAATTATAGTATATGGTATGCTTGTAAATTTTAAAAATAATAAAAATTCTTTTAAATATTATGATTTTAAATTATGATGTATTATCGTCGTTGCTGGATCTCGTAGTCGAGGATTCCTTCACAATTCTAACTACAATTTAATTGAAAAGCGAAGCTATGCCTTGAATGTTTATCTTTTTAAGTTAATGAGCCGATGCACACCAACAAACTCACCGCTGTACTGGGTCTGATGGCACACAAAAGTGAGACGACCAGAGCACACTGGCACTTCTTTTTTTTTGAAAAAATAGATATGTACAAAGTCATAGGTATAGTTGTACCGCCGATTACTAGGTGGCAATAATGCCTGTGTCATTCGAGGAGAGAAGCACATCGCAGGGTTCAAACTAGCGACCGTCTACACGGAAGTCCAATGCGTTACCGCGCGGCCATGCACCTCACTAGGCGATACGATGACTTACTTGGCTTAATAAGTAGAACACGAATTTTCTAAAATAGGATTTGCAGATTAGATTCATTCTAGTCTGATTTTCACTTAAGTCTTCTGTAACATCTTTCTGATTAGTTAAAGTGATTGTTACGTGGAAAATAGTAAAACGTAAGACAATACATTTAAA
This sequence comes from Odontocerum albicorne, assembly GCA_949825065.1. Taxonomy (NCBI): domain Eukaryota; kingdom Metazoa; phylum Arthropoda; class Insecta; order Trichoptera; family Odontoceridae; genus Odontocerum; species Odontocerum albicorne. The sequence continues at coordinate 9,400,265 of OX463855.1, forward strand.
TAACGTCGGTCACGAACCACTTTCGCTGACCTTTATTGATTTAAGCATTGAATTTTGTAACAGATTCGGCTGACTCTAGAATGGTAAAGTTAATAGTTCTATTGTTTCCGATCAGACCAATGGCAACAAATCAAATCCCTGACAATGGAGGAAATCTAACCTTTAACAGCGGTTCAACTTCTAACTGCCGCCGCATTTCCGCTCTGTTTCGACTGTTTGTGGAATTTGATCGGTTCCGAAAGTCTTGCTAAGTGAAAATTCAGACAATTGTTGGAATACTTTGACTACAGTTGTTGATGCCTCGACATCACATTTGCGTTAATAATAGGTAATCGTTTAAGATGACCAAAAGAAAATCAAAATTTAAATAAAATAATTAGTTTCATGTTTAAACATTTTTTTCCGGTCGTTTGCTACTGTTCAATATATTCAAATTGGAGATTCGGTCATATTGAAAAGTGTGACTGTAAGATTGACTTCGAAATCATTATGCGAGCTTTTAACTAATAGAGAAGGTACTTTTTCTTGGTCGATTCATCACGACTGAAGTTCGTGATATATCCAGTCCGTCTGTTCAACTTGGACTAAATCGATTCTCCATCACTTCTTACTTTAGGCCTCTTGGAGTGTTGTCGTCACAGAAGGCCCTGTTGCGTTACTGATGCCATCAATTTATCGGGTTGGTGGTCTTGCTCTGCCTCGTCACTCTTCTATGATACCCATAAGCACGAGTTTTTTTTCCTAATTCCCTTCTCATCTCCATACTCTATGGTCAAAGTATTATTCATCGCAGACGATTTGTGAAATCCTGCCTTGTATTCCAGTTGCTCCTTGGTGCATACATCGGAGTAAACACAGAACATGCGGTTCGTCGGTAACACTACCCCACGCATAAAGTGTCAATAACCATCTCACGTGTCGGTAACACTACCCCACGCTTAAAATGGCAACAACAATCTCACATGTCGGTAACACTACCCCACGCATAAAGTGGCAACAACAATCTCACATGTCGGTAACACTACTTCTTCTCCCTGGCTCCATCCCAACTCACTGTCTGCGAAGACTACTGGGGTCAGCTCTCTTCATCCTCAGGTTGTATGCTCTTCTGTCCCGGACTACGTCCCCCAGGCCGTGCCTCTGCATCAGGTTATATTTTTGCACCACCCATGAATTCTTTGGTCTTCCTCTGGTTGTTATTCGAGGAAGATCCATGGAGATTGCCTGGTTCACAATGTGATCAGGTGCTCTGAGTCCAACGTGCCCACACCATCTCAATCGCCTCTCCTCCATCTTGCTGTTGATGTCAGTAACACTACCCCATGCATAAAATGGCAACAACAATCGCACAAGTCTGGGTCCCTTGCATTCAGTTGCTATTAAAAAATCGAATTTCAAACCCTCGGGTGAAAGTCCACCGTCTTACCAACTAGGACATGGGAATCGCCATTGAAATACGTATATTTTAGAATTTAAACTAAAGTGTAAAAGGGGTTTTACATGGCAACAAGTACTTTATAGTATGGCCAAATTTCCATGCAAAGTAAAAAAAAATTAATCATCAGTATGAAAGTGGGTTAAAATAATTTTCTGTTCCTTTTAAAGCTATTGATATGTACCGTAGACTATCAGTTTTTTTTGTTTATTTATTTTTCTATCACTCTATACGTTCCATCATACCAAAAATCGTCTACAAACCAGCTCTCAGGCAACATTTGGTTATTTTTATAGTATATTTCAAGAACTATGAGGGTCAACCTCTAAGCCTAAAAACTAACCTTAAGGATGACTCATCCAAAAGCCTTATTCGTAAATAAGACTTCTGTCGGCGGCCATAGTCAGCATTCACATTAAGTAAGCAGATATACTCGTATACCCTAGGGTTTATTCCTGGTGGATTCTCGTCCGAAATGATTTTACTTTAAGGCAATTCAACATCTGAATTTATGTTTTTTCTGTAGCTCATGTACAAATTATAAAAAGACGCATTATTAAACTGCACAAAAAATGCACTATATAAAACATTAGTTTTCAGATACAAAAACTATAGCAGATTTGACCTGCTTATCGACTTATAAAGGTAATCTCTTTACAATAGTTACTTTCTATTTGATCTATCAAGACTATGTTTGCTTAAGTTCAACAGTTTGCACACAATAAACCAATACCCGCACAGCCATCTTCCATCCACAAGCTGACGAACATACTCGATCACCAGGAATAGCCTATCGTATCATATCGAATATTTGCCTTTAAGTAACAACCTGAATAAGAAACAGGTAGTTATATCCTTGCCTTTAAAAATAATTACGCAACTTATAAGGGACTAAAGTCGGTTGAGCGTAGCATCAAATATATGAGAAAATTATCCGATCATGAAAAAGAGAGAAAAAATCCTTATAAAATATAGCCCAAATGTAGTCAGTGGATAAAACACTTACTTATTTGAATTAACACCACACTCTTTCAGATACCTCCCTGTTCTGGACCATATGCTGCCTTTCAGGAGGGAGGATTAGTGAAAATGGAGAGCTAATTTGGTAAGTATCTCATGAGGAGAATCCTGAAGTCGGGATACTGCATGGTTAGGATACTACCGTGTTACAGCTGTTGCATTTAGTGCATTAACTATTTTAAGGAAAAGTTTTACAAATTATATCATAAATTTCATAAAAACTGTGAAAATCAAGCAAGTACGAGTAGTAAGCAATAACGTAATTGAGTAAGTGATGTGTTTGAAACGCTTTAGGGTGGATATAAATAGCCACAATGGCTTAAATACCTAAATTGTTGGACAGTAAAATAAAGTATGGCTGAAAATATGTTTGTATGTAGCAACAGAAAGTAAAAAGAGGATCTCTAAATGATGTGCTAGACCTGTTATAACAAATGATATTTACAGAAACTAGAGCTGATACCACGCAACCGAAGGTAGTTTAAAGAACTTTAAAAATGAGGTTCTGCAGATGTACTTGTATATAAACTTAAGAAATAATAAGAAATACAGAAATAAAATAGTTTAAGATGGGGAAGACAGAAAAATGATTATTGGCGAGATCACGTTAAAATAGTGGATAAAATCCGGAATCCTCAAATAGTTTCAAGAAATAGACCCCCAAAGAGATGAAGATATCACCCAGTGATTTACGTTCCGTGAGTAATGCAAAAAAAAAATAGAGCAAAAATAATAAACATATTTTATAAAGTTGATGTTTATACTCGCTACAATAAGTATTCTGGAGCAAAGGTGTATCAGTCAACTCAAAACACACAATAAACCAAACAAAATCAGACCAGTTATGATTTAGATTTAGACGTGTGAGATTTTGGCTCTAAAAAACAGGTAACGGAAAACCTTTACTTTTTGGAAAATAAAACCACTTAATATCAATTTGGCGTAGGAATAAATACACAGGATTAGAAGATAGAGAATAATTGAGAATTTGCATAATTTACGGTAGTTCAAATTTAGCAGCTTTGATCAAAGTTAACGAAATTGAGGAAGATGTGATAGTTAGAACAGCATAAGGAGAGAGAATAAAATATAAAATCAAACTGCAATTAAGTAGATGCATTGGATGACTAAAGCTTTGATAACGGGATGTTGTGATGAATCTAGAAACTTTGAGATTCATCCAATGAAGAAGTTTGTAGACACAGCGGAGAGAAGAATGGTTTATCAGGGCAAATCTCTCAAAACGGCGTGATGCCAAAGACGATGGTGATGATGCAGTAGGATATAATTAATAACATATGTATGTTAAATTTATCTGTATTTTTTATTTAAATATTTATTTGTTTTAATTTTTGTTACGTTTCCTTAAACACTATTTTAATTCACTAAGTTTAATATACGGGTTTTGATCTCTTTCAAACCATCCAAAAAATATATCAAAGATGCCTGAAGTGAAAACTAGACGGAAACTCTTTATAAAATACATTGAGTTTCGGGAATTGAACTTGTAACCCCCCAGGCTGAAAGTTTGGCACTATACTATAAGACCATGAATGAGTAGGGAAGATTAATTATGCCAAAAACAATGTCAATACCCAACATCGCTCTTCAGTATATCTGCATCGCCAATTCTGACACATTGAAAATACCATACGAATAAAAGAAGTTAAATTTTTTTTTATTAATTTCATTCATAAAAATAACTTTAGACATACGACTATTTTAGTGTCCCAAACCAGCTCTGGTCATATAATGGTCAACGGACTTTTTCCTTGTCATACAATAGTTCTTAAGAAACAAAGTACCCAAAAGACTAAATAAAACACTTAGCTGGTATAAAGATTTTGTGCAGTGTCCTGTCAAGACAAGAAACAGAGCACCCTCATTCAGGATGAAGAGCGATATAGAGGGGCACAGGATGGGGGAGAAATGAGTGATGGACCCATTATTTATTGCCACACAACCATTATTATGTGGGGTGGTGGATGGACACAAAGGTAGAGTAGAAGCTTCAGGACCGAGATCGCAAACCCAATGCTCATGGAGCGCAGTGGGACAGTTGAAAGTGCCCACAACTATTATACCATAACTCATATTTTTTAATTATTTGTACGAGTATGTTATATTTGATAAAATCTACGAATTGAGTATTGAGCCATGGGAAAATATCATAAGGCTTAATATTTATTTGTTTATTTTGATATCATTTTTTTTATAATAATTTATGACATCGATAAAAATATAATCCTCGTTGCAAGGTTCATACTTTTCTCCCAATACGGAGAGAGTTAAGTTATTTCTCTAGAATGACGGCGAGTCCTATCGGCGGTAAAACGACAACTTAAAAAATCCTGGTCCGGTCACACCAGATAACTTTCTACTTTAACAATAACTCCATTCAGTTAGAAAACACAGACAGCGCCCCTATAAATACAAAAATCAACCAGCCCAACATGACAAAATGGATCCTCAAAGCTTTAATGAAAATGTCTTATAGTCCCACCAATGGGCACACCGTCACTCAAGTTTAAAAGTAAGCATGGGTGGATTGCCTTTTAAAATAATAAACTTTATGCTAATTTCTTAACAGTTTGAAGACGAGCTGACATAAATAATAAAATTGATCCTGGGCCCAGCCACGTAAAATTGCTGGAAGAATTCGATTATATGATATTATCACCAAAAACTGTGCTTTACAAAGAAAAATGTTGCATTTAATTATTTTTATCCCAATTTTTTTATCTCTGAGAGAATAACAATTAACAAGTATTTGTTAACTGTTTTCGCAAGTCCTTGAAAGGGTCTTTTTAACTAATATGAGAGTAAAAATCCTCATTAAAAACAACGAAATTAAACGATAGTACTGTGGGTAAGATATGAACCCAATATATGAATATGTGGGGAAAATGTGTTAATTGAAAACAGTCAAAAATATGATAAGACCTGAAATTAATGTAATTGGAGGAACTGTAAACGAAGAAATACGCATGTTAAGGGGAAAGATGTATAGCGAAAAAGAAAAGTCTGCTGTCCAGTCTATTCTGCCTGTTTCTGCAAAATAAACGTGATCGTGGTTGATATTTTTTTTATAAACTTCTATTCTGTAGATAATAAATGTTATCGTTGTAACAATCATACCAAGTATCTATTGAGGTTGCCAGGGAGAAACAACTTTTATTTCATTTTTATTCTGACGTATATATTTTGACCTCCGTAGTCAAATTTGTAAGAGGCTCATCTCCCAATCCCGGGGGTTGCAACGTTGGAACCCAGATTTAAAAAAAAAACAGCTTTCAGTCTAGTTTTCATTTATGGGCTCTTGAATATCTTCATTATTGGTTGGAAGAGATTGTCTCATGGTAATAAGCCCTCCAAGTTGTACTATATACGACAAAAGTGTAATACAACAATACAATATATTTCATTTAGGCACATCCGTACGCTTTGTTATATAATAATCTAAAATGTTTAATACTTTTCACTAATTGCACTTAAGGTTCATTCAGCCGTGGTACGTATTTTTTAGCCTCCGTACCTTCTGTAAAAGTCATATCGATTTTATCATTATTTATTATTTCTTAATGGTCGAAGCATTTTATTGTCCTTTTCTAAATTTCTTGGATTTTTTTTCAAATCGTATGGTTTCCTAATGTTTTGATACTTTTTAATATATATTATAGACTAGTTAGTAAATCACCTGTCTTTCAGTCCAGATGTTGCGAGTTCAATTCTCGTTGGAACCCTGATATAAAAAAAACATAGGTACTTATCTGGTTTTCACTTAAAACCTCTGCAACATCTTTCTCATTGATTGAAAGAAATTCCCATAAAGCAATAAGCCTGCCAGGTTGTTATTTACACAACGAAAGTGTAAAACAATACGACTGTTTATCAAAATCTAACAATAGATTTGCCTTGAAAATGTTTACGGGGCCTACCGAACTGCCCGGTATCTTGATTATGTTCTATGCTATGAAAAGTTTGGAGACCACTAGTTAAAGAGACGAGGAAATCTTCTTGGAGTAATGACGCTATATTGCCCTTTTGAACTTGGTCGAATCATGGTGAGATGTGCACTCATTCACCTATAGTGATAATGGCACACAATTTATTTCCTTTGCCATCATTCTTTGCATCACTCTTGAAGTGATATATTGACTGAAAGGGAACGTAATGGGTGAGATTTGTTTTATTCATTTGCTTTAGAAATTCATGAAGATTTTTCTATTAATGGCTTGTTATCGAATCGAAAAATTGCTTACGTTCCAAACAAATTTAGTTAAACATAAATACATATAAACCATTAAGTTGTGTTATTTTTGGGGTAGGAAGAGATTACTGATTTTGTACACCTTTCTACTTATGCAAACAACTTTCACCTGCACACATCTCAAAATAATAAGAAAAAGACCATTTATAATGTGCCGTTTTGATAACAGACTCTCATTAAGAGCGGTTTAATTCGGAATCGAATCCAAGTTTATTAGTTGATAGATTAATATTATTAAAAAAAACAAGATGAATATGTATTTGTATTGATATTAAGGTGGTGGTTATGGACATTATATTTGGTATTTCACTGTATTTGCATATGTTTACAAAAACATATTTGATTAAAAAAAACATAGTAAACTTACCAACGGAAGACAAACTACAAAGAAACCTTCGTAAAAATACGATATGTGATATTAACGCAAACGGTTTAGGGTAGAATCTAGTATTTAACCTCCCAAAAATGGTTGTATTCTTAAGTTGTACACACCACTCACATTTCTATCACTAAAAGGCAAACAATTCACGCAACAGTACCAGAAATGACAAAAGCTTTATCATTATACCCATCCCTATTTTTTCGATTCGGAATAATCAACATATTCCATGAAGACAGAATCAACCTCAAAATGATACTCCTCTTCCAAGGATCATCTCTCAGACATCAATTCGAAAGATACAAAAGAGACATCAAATTAAAGGACTCGAAAAAAAAAAACAACATTTGATATATATTCGCTAGCCTTGAGACTTTTTTTAAAACGAGCAATCATGGCAATATTTATAAATACCAAATATCAATCTATTATGCATCATGATTTTGATTATTGATTAAAAGAGTAGCTGTTGTATCGACGAAGCCAATTTTAAATCACAAATTATGTATTCTTCTGTTGTTGGCGTGTTTCAAAACAGCGATTCAAAAAGGCATTATAATTCCCTTCAGTGACGTAGCGTGTTTTCGCGTTCCCCCAGTATATTTTTCTATATCCTAACTACTTGGGAAATTGTTACATTTCAGTCGTCAAATTATTCCTGTCTTCGTTGAATGTTACAATTCTCCCGTTTAATATTTTATTTTCTTTGTATAAGGCTTTAATATAAACCTTTAAAATTATTAAACAGTTTTGCGGTTAGATAGAGAGATTGCCCTTAGGTAATAAACTCGCTGTTTAAATAAATAAATATATATCAAAACATAATTTATATTAAAACGTAGTAAGCGCTCTGCCTCACGTGATTCCAAATTTTTAATACGATTTAAAAAAGGACAAAATCTTTTATTTCAAGGTTTTTCTTTTGAAAGTACTTCAATTTTTATTTGAATGTTTTAATAGATTTTTTCCTATAAAATTGGACAGAAAAATCTTTTCTCCTTCACAGTAAAATAAATAATTACCTCGTTTAAAAAGTCATAAAATAGGGTTTAACTCGGTCACGTAGATAATCACGTATTATCAATTCAGGGAAAGCTATAGTCCCCCATCCTCCTTCCTGTCTCTCCCACTTTCTGCCTGTCCCTCCCTTCTGCCCCCATTGTTTTTCTTTCATTAATTCAATATAAAGGAGGAAGAAGCAATCCCCTTATCGCCCCCATCAATTATTCCATATCCTCTTTTGACTCGGGCCAAACGGCGTCCATTTTGGGTCCATTGTTACTGAGGACCGCCATGAATTCAACAGGATCTGTCTGTCATTCGAACGACGAGATAACATATGCGGCCATCTTGGATTTATGGTGAAAAATTATGGGGGGATTCCCTTAGATGATTGTGAGTTGAACGAAAAGAGTTTTGTTATTGTTATGTCGATAGTTATTTTGTTATGTCAGTCGTGATCCATTTATTTATTTTTCAAAAATTGACCGTGATCAATTTATTTATTTTTGAAAAAAGATAATGGTATAAACATTAGGCAACTAAACATGTGGAATGAAACCACAAGAAAGTTGTTTTGTCAGTGAAGCGGGTTAAAATATGAATGAAGACTATTTCATATAAATCGTAGGTAAACAATTTTATTTTTTTAAGACAACTTTGATTTTAAGTATTTATTTTGTGATAATTTGGTAAACTTATTAAATCTTATGAAGCTAACAAAGAATATTGTACCTAATACGGTACATTCCTTTGTTGATACTTTATAGATTATATGTTACTGTGTTCTTATCTGATATGAAATAATAAATGTAAAGAAATTAAGTAGGTGCGACACTCGAATAAGGTTTCAGCAGAACAAAAAAATTATGTCGAATAGGGATACACCATCTTAAATACATTTAGCGCTTAAAATAGCGTTGAAAAATAAGAAGAAAAGTACTCTAGGAGCAATTTAATGATATTTTGAAAAATGTATGTCTCTCCGGTACTAGCCGTAAGAATCAGGTAGATCTTGTCTGTGTGGGAAATGATAGAATATTTCGTATTTTATGGTATCTTCTATGTAATCTAAAATTTCTGCCAGACCAGTTGCACCATTCTTTTGGAAACATTCCATTACAAGTCGGTCATAAAGAAATACAGTGTGTGACCAAAATAGTTCTCTATTCTGAAAGTGAGTTTAAAAGACATTAAAGATGTCCTGCGAAATTGTATTTTACTATCTAAAAACATAATGCTTACCATTTTTAGAACATTATTCTAATAATTGTATTATTCGAAAATCAATATAAATTTTATATACTCGTACATATCTGAAGTTTCAGCTTGAAATTTTACATAATTCTAGTGGTCATTTCTGGTGGTTTTGCTCCGATTTCGTGTTGGATAGCAGCTTTTAACCTGACAAGATGCAATGTGGTTGACTCCATCGCGTTTATTTAGTTCCTTTGTAACCGTCATTTTGTACGGGTGGAACTGAAGGTATGCATGTAAGGAAAGACATTGTGAAAGCGACAGCATACATGCCGACTAAACTTCGTGGAGATCAAGTAACGGTAAATCTCGCGACTTGGACGTTTTGTGATATTCGAAAATTGCAAGATTTACCATGAGGTTTGGTTTTCTTTTAAGTTGAACCTGTGGCTCTAAAATTTGGAACCACATGGTCTACTTGTCAGCACCTGTAACATTTCGAACTAGTCTAAAGTGAGTAGAAAAAAATCTCTGCGTTGCATTGATTGAATCAGATTTTTTATTTTGTTTTTTTTATTACGAACGCACAATAATCACTACTTTATGCCATGACAGTGACTTAAACGGTAAAGTATGTGGTACTTAAGAACACGACTTTACCTTGACCGCAGCACTAGCGCCTAAACAGTAGCGGTAGCAAATTTGGGAGGTATTTTTGGCACACTCTATATATAAATAAACATTTTATCGGAGGTTAGCTTAAAAGTCTCCTGTTTATGATCGAAGAAAGTGGATGGAAATTTTCCGGAAGTTACGAAATGAGACCCTCTGCAATAGGTAGTATTTTTCAAGAAATCTACTTAATTTAAGAAGACGAAGAAATCACAAAAGCTTTATTAAACGTTTGGTAGATGAAAAATAAAATAAAAAATAATGTCCAGGAGATTATATTGCAAGAGAAATACAAAAGAGTCAGAAGTCGGAATTATTTGTTAAATAAGTTTTGTAAATTTTTGCATCAGACATTAATACGAGTACATACTCGTATATATATACCGTCAAACAAAGTTCCTTTGAAAATAGTTAGAGATGACAGATATGTACATTAATGTTGAACATATATTAAATAAAAACACGTACTTTTTAAAATATTTAATAACATTTTAAAATTCTACATAAATTAGTGATCGGTTCAAAAACTTCGCAGCGCAATATTATTTTAAAAAGAAAATAAAACTCAAATATTATCCCTTGATAGAATACACAGTTGTTTTTCGTTTTTTTTTTAATAAAGACAAATGATGTTAATGTTCAAATTTAATGTGCAAAAACTAAATAGTTTTAAAATTATTTATAGTAAAAAAATATTTTCTTACGCTTTTATATTATAACTGTAAAAATATTTTTTTAGATGATTTAAAGTTGAAATTGATAACTTAATAAATTTGACAACCGATAGGTATATAAATGTATTTTTTTTATAAATAAAAAAAAATTATCAGCGTTTATAAAGATATGATTTTGTAAATTAAATCTTTAAAAAACAACCGATAAATACACGATTTTTATTCTCATTATTCAAGCTACACTCGAAACAAGGATCGTTTACAATACACATTCTGTGTAATTTGGTTCGAGTAGCCCATCAGAAGGCGCCATTAGATTGACACGTCCGTCTAGTTCATTTTTATCATATTAAATCAAGGTTTTAAAGTGATAGATTTTGGATTAATTTATATCTGGATTTATGATAAGGATAACCTAATTTTTTTTTATTTTACTCGCATAGTTAACACAATTGTGTATTGTCATACTTTTATTTTACTTGCATAGTTAACACAATTGTGTATTGTCATACTTTTGATCTTTCCAAGAAAATTGTCATCATTACAAGAAAAATAACCATGATTTATCTTAATCTTATAATCAGTCAAATGATATTGTATTCTGAGAATATTTTAAAACTTCAATATCATCCTTGCAAAGACACAAACAGATTCGTTGCAAATCCATCTAACGGGAACAATACGACTTATTTAACTTCAAAGAAGATGCACTTCCGGCAAATAAACCTGTTTGCTATCGATCTGTCTACGGCGGAAGCGATGCATCCTCTCGATTGCAGCGGAATCTAATTTATTTACAATGGGATTTGCATGCAACAGGTGTGTTGCAATACACAACGAATTCCGCCACCCCGACCCTTCCTCGTACAAGGGACGTGCTGAATTCGCTTTACGATACATTGAATTAAACCGAAATCTTAAAAGAAAGTATAAGATATCGTTTAAGATTAAGAAAGTATAAGATATCGGTTAAGATTAAGATTACTATACTCGTATAACGTACATAAGAAGACTTTTTTCTTATTTGTTCACATTGGTGAGAGTTAATTGTATCACCTCAAAAGCTTTGTTAAAATTATTAATAAAGTAAATACATTTAACTTAGGTCTGAACGAAATATTATACAATAACATAATAAGCTACCAAAGATAACAGGACAGTCATCTTGTCTACAATAAAGTTTATCTTTTGCCTTTTTTCGTAAACGCTTGATACCTACCTCAGATGGGCATACAACTCCTATAGAGAATTATCCTCCAGGACGATTTTTCTTCAAAACAATCGACCACTCGTCCTTTTCTCGTAGTTTTAATCTACTCTCAGCCTACTAAGATCTTTTGATTAGTATATAAAGATAATGAAATTCCATGCAACATGTATTTTATTGCCCGTACAGCCTTTTTAAGAACAATATTAAAGAAAGTTGGTGAATGTTGTCCATCGAACCTTACAACTATATTTGAAGCTTGAATGCAAGTTTGAGTCATTTTGATCAACTTATCCTTGATATCAGATCAAACGTTATTGATCCATTCCAACATTAAAAAAACATACTGTTTACATCTTATGTTATTTTTTTACATTTTCATTGATTAATTATTCAATCTTATAAAGTACCTTATAATTTTGTTAAAATTTAAGCAAATGTAACAAGTAGGTCACTAAGTACGAAAGAAATTGCACACTTCAAATATCACCATATTAGATACTTGTTTTGATATCGTTACACTGGAAGGTGAATAGGTTAGCAACAGTGCAAACAAATGTTAATCGCTACAAAAATAAGGACGAACCGTTTAAGATGGACCAAGGACTAAAAAATATTTATGTTCATCTTCATTCTATACCCAACATTATTCAAGATGTTTTTGAAGATATAAGGAGTTATGTCTTCAAAAACATCTTGAATAATGTTGCTTGTGGAGTAATGATTTCACTTTTTTATTTTTATTTTGTGACGTTTTGGTTTTGAGACATCTTGCCTGTTTATTATTTGTACCAATTTATTCCAACTAACTTGACAACCTCCGTGGCTAAGTTAGTAAGATGTGTGACTACCAAAGGTCCAAAGGTTTCGGGTTCGATGTCACCCAAAAATAGTATAATAAAAGAGACCCCACTTTAGGAAAAACAAACTTGCGCGCGCTAAAGATGTGCGAGTTTCGTTGCGTCTTCACGCGCGGTAGGTAGTATTGCAAACATGAGTTTCGTGCCTGCTTTAGTTGTTCTAAACTCCAAGAGTTAATTAACGGGGCAGAAGACAATGTTGTCTCCATACCATGATCTACTCGTATGATATTTATGCATCGTTTATTCATAAATATTGATAAATACCATACAAATAAATAGTAAAAAATACAACTAACTAAATAAAGTCAACATATTCGTAAACTATGTTTTAAGACCATGAAGAGTATAAATATGTGTAGATAAATACAAATTTTAAGGCTTTTGATAGGACTAAAAAACATGTGTTCTAAGGAAAGACGTGATTAAAGGGTATTCTGAGAAATATTACGCACATTTAACACATTACACATCAACACACATTATTTTTTGCGGCTCACTCGGCTCGATATTGGAACGATTTTTCTGTTTCAAATAAAGGAGCTTTATTTTTACAATTTTAAAGAAAATACTTATGAAGCATTTTTTATCTTAAAATATTTATTCTTCGTTTATAATTCCTATACGATTCCCATCCTTATTCAAATTTTCCTTGAAATTCCTATACGATTCCCATCCTATTCCAATTTTCCTTGAAATTTATCTTTAATTTTTTTGTTACTTTTACTAAAATATTATATTAATTCATATATTATTTATAGTTAAAGCATTAACATTGTAAAGGTTTAAAGACATTGTAATTAATTTTTATCAAACACTGTTTATTCCACATTTTGTAACGGTATAACCTTAAAAAAATATTTAAAAACCCCTACCATTTTCAAGGCTTTCACCTCATCATCAGGTAGCACAAACAATAATTTGTTTCATAAAACAAGATCACCTACACATAAGGGTGTGTTCAAGAAAAAATAAAACTTATTGACTCTATTCAATATCAAAGATGCAAACTGAATGCTCGTCCTTGGTATGAAAAGACAGCCATTCATCGAGATGTTGTTCATACAGCTATGGGCATGGAATTCATGGTTCATCGTCGCGCGTGTTGGCAATGCTACCCCAGATGTAAAGGAGCAACAACACTATCACATGTTTAGCACTTGAGAGTATTCTTGCAAGACTGGGATCTCTTTTTTCAGGTACCGTCGGGAATCGAACCTGAAACACCCGGGTAAAAGTCGAGCGTTGTACGTAGGTCCGAACAGATAGATGATGAGGTGAAACCATTGAAACCGGTAGGGTTATACCGTTACAAAAAGTGAAATAAACAGTGTTTGAAAAAAACAAATTACAATATATTAATTTAGTTAGTCTAAGTAAGATACTGCATGAATACCCAAGTAAGACACGGTCATGAATCCGTATAATAATTTTGAAACAATAACTGGTAGATAAAAATTAATTTAGTTAGTCTAAGTAAGATACGGCATGAATACCCAAGTAAGACACGGTCATGAATCCGTATAATTATTTTGAAACAATAACTGGTAGATAAAAAAACAAAATACAATATATTAATTTAGTTAGTCTAAGTAAGATACGGCATGAATACCCAAGTAAGACACGGTCACGAATCCGTATAATTATTTTGAAACAATAACTGGTAGATAAAAAAAATTGAACCAATAAATCCGCCTGCCTGACCACTTTTTTTATGAAAGTGTTTAAATTAAAACAAATATTATTTTAAATCTCTCTGACTTTTGAGAATTTGTTTCACAAACCGCAAATTTAAAATTCAGAAATGATTTTCATCGCAACATCAAAGTGACGACCTCCGTGGCCAAGTTAGCAAGACGCTTTTTCCAGCCCGGGGGTTGCGGGTTTAATTTGCGTTGGAACCTAGATATTTGTAATATTGATTCTAGTCTGGGTTTCACTCAAGGTCTCTTTAAAAACTTTTTTGTTGGTTGGAAGAGATTGCCACATGACAACAAACTCCCTTTACTCTATACAATGAAAGTGTCATAAAATACAACAAATACGTTTACCGTTTTCGATATCCATTAAGTTTTTTTAGGCACGGAATGTGAATTAAAATTATTTTGTTGATTATTTTTTCTTCCTTGAATTTTTGTGAATTTCAAAGTTATTCAAATTATGGGGGGTAAAAACATCATGACATTTTTTCGCTGTTTATTCAAACATTCATTTAAGGGCTTACTCGTATATACCCACCCCTGTTGCGTAACACAATGTCAATCCAAGAACGCGAAGAAAAGAATTCCTCCTTTGATTAAAATATTCTTGAATTCTTTTTGATTTCTTTATAATTGTTTTTGAATTGTGTCTTTTTATTAACAGGTGTTGTCAAAAGGGCATTTATGAAAACTTAAGAAAACATTTTCTTTTCATTCAAATTTATACACAGATTTGAAAAGCATATGGCTGTTAAAAATATTCACAAACAAACATTCCTAAGAATGATCCATTGTTATATGAAGAATAATTATAGAAAAAATACATTTTTTACCGGGAAATATTTTCTTTTGTAACAAAGGGAAAGGTTTTAAGAAAGCTGAATAACATTTGAAGTAACGTAACAATATGATTTCGAACAAAAAAATATGTATACAAGAATGCCTATATTCATTAAAATAAGCTTTTTTTCCTTTGAAAAATATCACATGTAACGAATTGTTTATGAAACTGACAAGGGATATAAATTTTCTTTTGAATTTTCATACCAAACCGGTTTCAAGTTTAAGGAAGGGGAAGTTTATATATTATGTTCATATTATTAAACAGTTTTGTTTTAACTTAGATTTTCGCAAAGTCATATGGCTAATTACTTTCTTTACTATAACCAAAACTTCGTCTCACGTAATAAGCTTTTTTTATCTTTTTAAACAATCAAATTCTTCTCGGTCTAACTCCTGTAAGAATTTATCAGACAATGCTATTCAGTATTTGATCAGTTGCAATCCTACAAAGGGGTTGCAACTTCTCAATAGACAGTGACTGGGGTTGCATTTTAAAGCTTTTCATCCAGTATCACTCACCTTAAACACTCATCTTCTTAATTAATTCTAGTTTATTATACCTCAATACTCATAAACCATGACCGTAGGTCGGTTCTTTTACAACAATCGTAAAACATACCAGACTGAAATAAAAAAATATCATTTCGGTTATAGTGTTTTTTTTGTCGGAGCAGTGTGGCTTTTTTAAAGCTTTTATAACTTATGAAAATTCTATTATTTAACGATTTAAAAAAGTTACCACATTTTGCACGATCGGTATTTTTACGTTTTCTTCTTTTACAAGAATTTTATCACCAGAATTGAAAAAGAATATTTATTCGTGTACAATAAACATAACATCATGAATAACTTCTCAACTAGTAAATTCTCATTATTCGAAGAAATTAAAAAAAAAAACACAATTTTTAACACTTTATTAGGACCCGATAAAAATTAAGACAGCCTTTCCCAGTGCCAGGCTGGTTTTGGAGGAATTCTTATTTTTATGAAGAGTTTTCTGAAATTGCTATATATGAAACTTTCTATATTTATTTCAAATACTTTAGTCATTTAATTAAATGTCGTAATTCAACAAACATTTTACTTAAAGGAGATCTACATCACACTCCTTACACGTGTGCCGGGTCTCATTTATCTTCTAATGCGTAGCACGTACCTCGCAAGTTCTGCAGGGTTATTCTTTTTTGTCAGTTGATACACGTCCTAAGTTGATACACGTTAAGACACGTCCTAAGATCTTGCTTATTATGTATGATAAAAGCTATGAGTTTATCATACATACCAATATAAAAATATTAGTATGCACAATATGATAAAGGACTTAGAATCTTCCAGGATTCTAAAATCTTGCTTATTATTCCGTATAATATAACTTCATTTAACATATGATGGTATATACAATATAATCACACTTTTAAGAAATATGATCTAATGTACAAAGGACTATCAATCTGTCAGGATCCTAAGATCTTGCTTATTATTCCCTGTACTATAACTTCATTTAACATTTGATGTTGCATGTAATCACACTTATAAGGAATATCATCTAGTATGTATGATAAAGGACTTAGAATCTTCCAGGATTCTGAGATCTTGCTTAATATTCCCTATACTATAGCTTAATTTAACATATGATGTTATATATAATCACACTTTCAAGAAATATCATCTAATGTACAATATAAAGAACTATCAATTTGCCAGAATCCTAAGATCTTGCTTATTATTCCCTGTACTTTAACTTCATTTAACATTTGATATTGCATGTAATCACACATATAAGGAAAATCATCTAGTATGTATGATAAAGGATTTAGAATCTTCCAGGATTCTGAGATCTTGCTTATTATTCCCTATACTATAACTTCATTTAACATATGATGTTGTATATAATCACACTTTTAAGGAATATCATCTAGTATATAAAAGACTAACAATCTACAAGGATCCTGAGATCATGCTTATTATTCCCTATACCATAACTTCATTTAACATCTACTATTAGAGTCAAGTTGTTACATCATCTCATAATTAGATTTTCAAAGTGATTAAATACAAGCAAATGGAATATGTTTGCTTTGCTTTGCTTTGGCTTCATTATACATCTAAGAGGTGTGCAACAGCAGATTTGGTTATAAGCAAGGTGGGTGTATTGTAGTTCACCGATATTGGATGCATCTAAGATTGATTGCATTATCAAGTGGTTTATTGGTATACCTTTTTCTGAAATGAATATTTAATCAATATAATATGTGTTCTTAGTTGTAATTAATGCATGTGTGATTTTTAGATGGTTAAAAATTAGAGGGTCGAGAAAAGTTTATATAAAAATTATGAATTTACAATGTCTTTAAACCTCCACAACGTTAATGCCTTAACTATAAACAACATAAGAGATTTATTGTAATGCAGTTGAGCCACATACTCGTGCAAGTAATAAACATAATTTAAATTATTATTCTAAACTTTTGATTATTCTAAAGTTCATGACATGACGTGTTAACCAACTGAAATGACTTAATGAGTCGAATTCCGAAGCCCGAAGAAACGCTTTTATAATGTGAGATCATAAATTTACAGAAGCAGAAGTAAATTATTTATGCCAGAATATAATAAAATAAAGATGTTTTTTTGCCTACCACAAAAGGAATAAGGCGTAGCAATAATGTTGATGATGATATTTTTTTTTAAATTTTGATTTATCTTAAAAGCTTAAGAGACATTTCTACTTTAGACAAACAATATAATCCAGACACTGGCCAGCCCGAAAGATTCATTGTCATTTTAATTTTTCCCCGCCCCATTTACCATTGAATCACATCTCTCCCCACTTCTCTTCCCCTACCTTATTCCTCTTATATTATTGACACTTGTACAGAAAATGTATTTTTAGCAATTTAGTTTATCTTCACCTGACGATAAAGACGGTGGTCTTAGAAACCGGTAGTAAGCCCAAAAATAAACGAATGAAGGAAAAAAGACTAACGTAACAAATAAAGAGTGCAAATGTGAGTAGAAGGCGTAGTCAATACTATATTTGTTGTGCTGGATATAAATCCACGCATTCCACTCGCATTTGGTATGTTGGAAATAATATTATATATAAAATTTGATCAAGTGAATGAAATTTTGAATGTAAATATGAGTTTGAATGTAAAAAAATGTAAATATGACAGAAATATTTGAGTTTTATCAGATGATGTAAAGATATAGAAGAGACAAAAGATATGCATTGCTATAGGAAAATCTGGTGTACTGTCTTTGATGGCTACATTTACAAGTAATCGACATGATGGTATGTACGAGTATGTATGTATTTACATACTCAACTATGTAAATCAGCAGTTTTAATCAGTTTAATTAATATTTTTTTTTTAAATCATTAAATCAATTGAGGATCACTGGTATCAAAAACTTTATAAAAGCAATGTCTGAAAAAAAATAGCGTTGTGCTTTTATACAGCCTTTTTGCGAATGAAAATTAAACTTACTCAATGAAAATTTTAAGATTTGATGATCAAAGTGAGCATTCAAACAAACATAATGTGTAAACGTTTTGTTCCTGAATTAACAAAAAGGTTTTGAAGTTTTTATTTCTTTTTTTCTTATAAAAAATGGTACGAAATATTTCCTTTAGTAAAAAAAATACTTACTTACAAGTGTTAAAGAAAACTTCCAAATAGGCTTTTGAGATTTCGTTTTCATGTAAAGATTCTTTTATTCGGAATTTGTATTTACAATTTCAATGTTTCTACATCACGGAATACCTATATTTAACCCTCACGATATTTCGCTGTCAGAGTAGATACTCGTAGATAGGACACAGCGTCATAGCTTTTTTGATCAGGAAACGCTTAAATTGTTCTTTGCAGGCACATTCTTCTTTCTCAGGTTTTATAATGCAAAAGCATTAAAGTCTTCACGGTTTTTTGGGATACTGCATTCTAAGCACGAGGAGGAATTTGAGGGTTATCTTCTTAAATATTTAAGCTGCTAACGGGAATAATCTATAATTCAATTATTTTGGAAAATATACGATTCAATGTTCCAAATAACTATTCAAGATACAAAAAAGTTGATCTTTTTTAGTTATTTTCTGGCAATAAGTTGAACTGACTTGACAAGTGTTCTTGATTTGCAGGATGTCCTTTTTAAATAGAGCCTCGGATGTAGACATCTTCAATATTTCAGAAGATGGTTATAAAGAAAGCATGGTGAGCTTTCTAAGTAAGGGAGCTAGTTGTTTCAGCTTGAAATTAAAAAATACATTAGTTATCGAGACAAAATAAATCCCCATCCAGCGCGATCTACATTAGAAGATGTCTATCTTCTTAATTTTTTATGAGCGCAAGAAGAAGAAACTGTTGAAAGGGCTCCTCCGGTAGCGACACATCTGAATGTGGAAAGAATAGTAGTGACAGCGGACTTAATGTTTAACTTCAAGGGTAAAGAAAAAGTATTCGATGCGCAATAAATATACCTATAAAGTAGCTTTAGACCTAGAGCTTAAACAGCCTAGCAAGTTGCGAGCATTTTTACAATAACTCTGAATGCAGCAAAACAATGATTTGACACCACTAGATCGGAGTTGCCCGTTTATGACAATTGTACGTGTAAATTTAGGTATAACAAAAAAATTAAGCTTACTTAGTAAAATTATAAGAATTCCTAGATGTGCTGGTGCGGGCGCTAACACTGCATCAGGGATACTTACTCTACAAGGAAGACTTTATCCAGCGATCCGATGGGACGTAAAAGAGTGGGAAGATCAAATCTCAGATAGGTGTAGGGAGGTTAAAAATCTACCTCACACTGCTAGCAGCATAAGAAGAACCCTGGGTGATATTCCTCTTAACGAATAAGCCAACTCTAGAAGCCGCCCCTCTTTGTGTAACAAGAGAAATCCGTGCAAAGTAGATAAAAAAAACAATTAGAAAAGGAATGTTGCTAAGAGTTATAAGTGGCAGAAAATCCTGAATGCAGCCAAGTCTCGTGCTGAGCTGTAGGGCTGATAATAATGATTTCTAGATTTATAAGAAAATAACTGATATATGCCTGTTCGAATCTTGTTAAAAAGGGAATCTGTCTGATTTTAAATAAAAACCTCATTGGCTTATCGTTGATGCCCTAATTTTATAAATGACTTGTATTGGTTTTTTTTTAGCTACATGAATGCGCGGTAACGCATTGGGATTCCGTGCGGAAGGTCGACGGTTTGAATCCAGCTCTGTGCTTTGGTCTATATTAAAAAAAAAAAAAAAACCATGCCAGTGTGCTCCTATCGTCTTAATACGAAGCCCAGCAATGAAAACGACAACAAATAAAAAAATGTTTACTTTCGTTATGTAAAATACAGGTCTTAAATAAAAATCAAATAAGAACTAATTTTAAACATTATTGGGTATCAATGGTAATCAAAACGTCAACCACTGTGCTGACAAACAGTTGCCTTACCAATTAGGCCACAGAGGTTGAGATTTCCATTTTTCCTTTCAAAAGATATTTTAAACCAATTTATTTACTTGGCAAAAAATCTGTTATATCGTACTATAAACAACAAAAGTGTTATATAATACAACACATTTGAAGAAATAATGAAATCTAGATCTAAACTGCAAAAAAAAATGTACGATATATTTTTTTATTTGCTGGACCATTCAAGAAGAAATTAAAAACGATTAAATATCATCAAATAAACGAATGAATTTTGTTTGCAAAAAAAATAAAGCTAAGCCTTGTTGATTTTTAAGCTCTTTATTCTCGTGTGACTATAGCCAATTTTTATTTACGTTTATTTGGCAAATTTCTGAACTGCATATCTATAATAACGATTGAGAATGGCTCGATATTGCCCGTTTAACGGATGGAGAGGCCAATAAAATCTAATGTTATCGAGTCTTGAAAGCTCTCCACATGAAACGAGTACAGTTAAAAGGTTCAGAACCCCTTCACTCCGGAAATATCACATGCATTTTTTTGTCAATAAAATGAAACAAGTTGGCTACGGAAAACTTGAGCAAAATACTCTAAATTTTTATTTTATTTCTGTGTTATACATAACATGACTACACATTTTTTCAAATTCAATTTCTGTATTTCTTATTATTGACCACCATGTGGCTTAATCAATAAATTGTTTAACTATATAACTCAGGGGTTTCGGATATGATACCCGATGATATCAGAATAAAATATTTAAAACATCTAGTCTGGTAAAGATGCTAGCACACGCCGAGTACGTGTGCAAGTGTTTGCTTTCTGACGTGCAGTGGTGTTGACAACACGTGAAATGACGCATTGATCGATTACTGGGGTATAATGTCTCCCAGCCACGTTTTTCAATATGTCAAAATAACCAATTTTGATATGTCAAAGCGTAGCATTCGACCTCTAGACAATATTGAATACGTTGCAGGAATCTGGACACTCAAAGCGCGTAATGGGCAAATAATTGACGTCTTTGAGATGTTTTTGTATATTCTATTGACTGCTTGAATAACAAACTATCAATTATTGAAGATATTGGGGTTGAGATGCGTTTTTCTGCACAAAGTAGTACGAGAACAATCTTACGACGCATACAGTGGGGTAAGAACGAAAGCCTTGAATCGGCAATTCTAGCGGAAACTGTAAATGGTAAAATCAGAGGCGTAGTAGCATGTGTCCCTTCAGCTGCCAATTACACTTCATTAAATATATTTCCCTTTTAATATTCGTTAGAAATTTTTGATCGATCATTAGACAAAACGATTTTTTTAGACTTATTTAGTGCTATTCTTCTTCTTCCCAGTGTCATGTCAGGTCCTCCCAACGTTGAATATCACTTGGGAGTAGTTTGTTCCTCTAAGTACTCGTACATGACCCAAATAGGATACCTTTCGGATTTTAATATTAGTCAGCAACTCTCTATCAACTTTGGCTCTGAAGAACCCTTGTGTTGCTGACCATATTCGTTCAGGGTATCCGTAGCATTCTCCGGTGCATCCACATTTCGAATGCTTCTAATCGGTTCATACTACCAACTTTGAGGGTCCATGGTCAATTTAGCGCTATTGTGGAATGTACTCGTAATACAGCGCATGCCCAGCCAAGTGAAATATTTTATAATGATCAGAAATTTCCTTAAAACAATCAAATGTTTTTGATAAGTATATTCAAATAGTTTTCTCTTGAATTTGATGCATTTTATCCAGTACATTTTAAAGAAAGAAATAATTTTAATCATATAGAAGTCACTTACACGTGTATTAATTTAAAATTCTACGTAAGCATATTCAAATAGTTTTCTTTATTATTTTACGCATTTTATCCAGCATACTCGTACTTTTAATGATAAAATATTTATCATTGGTTTCTTACACGATAGTAGGAGCTTCTTTACGTCAATTTAATTTTTTGAAAGAGCATATTCAAATAGTATGCCCCATTATTTTACTCATTTCTTTCATCCGGTATATTTTTAAGAAAGAAATATTTCAATTGATTGTTTATTAACACAATGATAGAACTCCCTTATGTCAATTAAATATTTGGCATAAACATATTCAAATAGTTTTTTCTATAATTTGACGCATATCGAAATATTTTTGAATGGTAATTCACACAATACATAAAAGATTCCTTATGTCAATTTAATATTTTGCATAAGCATATTCAAATAGTTTGCTTTAAAAATTGTCGATATTTACGCATAACGAGCAAGCTGTTTTACGGACGGGGAGAGGAATCTCGAGAAATTCGGCCTGTGCTATACTAGGATCCAAAGAAAACTAAATTTCAATACGTGCTCCGAATATAACTTGGATGTTCTACTTATGCGTGTACTTATCTGCGCTCGATACAAACTCAGTGATTTACATTAGCGTATTCTGATATGCCAGTTCCACCATACCTTTACCTGATATGAAAAATATTTATAAGTTTTTTTAGTCTACAATATTTAAAAACAATGCTAAAAATAACAAATAGGAAAATTTAAATAACGTTTAAAAAGCAGGCTCTACTCAAAGGGGCTCTAGTTCGAGATTAAAAAAACCAGTATTATTGGCATACAAAAAATATTACAAAAAAAAAGAGTTTTAAGATAGGAAGGTGATGACTTCGACAATTCGATTGTGGATTTCTCCACATTTGCGTTTATTAATAAAAAATATATTTGATAAGAAAACCGCAGAAATCTTACCAAGGGAAGACGAGCTACAAAGAAACTCTGGTATTGGTTCTATTATTGGGTTTTATTCTTCAAAACAATAAAAGTATTGATTTATTTGAAATATTACTCAAGAAAATGGACGATGAAGACTAGATCCTAAATTAACTAAAAGTATTAAAAATGCAGGTTCATCGGAGAGTACTCAGAAAGAAAATTACCCCTTTTTTTTATTTTTTATTGAAAGACAAAATTGAAGGTTGGCGCGGAATCGGTAACAGGTGACTGTCTTACTTATGCAATATTCTCGAATGAACAGGTATCCATACAGTTGAAGAGCTGTTCCATGTCACCAAAGACATAAATATTTTATCAAGAGTGATCATCAACGTCAGGTGGACCACATACGGCATATGACGAAGGAGAAGAGTTATTGAGCGTCCAATCTTTGAATATCATATTAAGATTATAACGTAGGTAGCCGAGTTGGTAAGACATTTCACATTTACCCGAAGCCTCGGGTTCGATGCCCAAAAAATTTCCCATAAAATAATTCGTTTGGTAACAATACTCTCATTAAAGTATGAATGTTTTTCGCTTTTCATATGCGAGATAATATAACAAAGTGACAACGAATCATAAGTTCCGTGACTACTCCAGCGCTTATTAACTTGAAGGGTCAATTAATAGGATCAAACACACTGTTGTCTCCTGGCCACGCTCTTCAATATATTCAAATCACAAGTTCGAATATCTTAAAAGGTACCATATGAATTATATAAAGATCATATAACATAGCTTGAAGCCTATTTGGTATAAGTCGCATCTTCGTCTCGGGTTCAATTCTTAAGGTACCAAAATAAATCTGAATTCTTAGTTGGGTTCATTATTTATTAACGTTGTTGCCTTTTAGCGTGCGATAGTCAAACCATCAAGCATGACGACGCACAGTGTATGTAACGTGTCTACTCCATGGAACAAATATTTTCTTCTGGTCAATATGATCGAGTTAACGTGTCCGATTATTAAAGAGTACTGATGAAATAATTAACGTAACTAAAAGTACGAGTATTAATTGACATTCTGTCATAAACAAGTTCATCTCAATTAATCAACTTCACAAAAGAGGAGTTTTAAGAGTTTCTTTGATAAACCATCATTTATATTTCTCTGATGGGGAGGATAGAGAGAAGATACTGTAATTTTTTTCTATCACAACATACCTTCTTTACCTTCTCCATATAACTTAGGTCTTATACAGTTACTAATGTATTTCTTATTCCTTATCTTTCGTCTAACTTTTGTCACTATTCCTCTTTTACGATTCTTACTTATTTTGCACTCTTGATACGTTTACTTAATTTTTCGTCACCCACCCATCGTTCAATATATCCAAATCATATCGACATGACATTTTATTCCTTTTTAAAACATCGACCTTTTGTTAACTTTTATTTATTACTCTGTCATCATTACATCGATTCTCCACATATTCTCCTCGATGCAAGCATTCCTCCATTTATTTCTCTTTTGATTTCTACATTTCTTACTCTATCATACTCGTTCTCGTATATTGATAAAACACAATTCTTCTCACTAAAGGTGTATCTCTCTATTTCGTTTAGTTTTAGTGCATCTATCGAATAATTTCATTAAATGGTACCTAATACAAAAGGACCACAGTCTGACTATTAAGCTTAAGACTTTTAAACTTTTTCTTGATTAGTAAGAATAGTAAAGAAATACAACACAAATCTTTGGTATTTCTCTGATGATGAAATCAATACTTTTATAAAGAGAACTCTTTTCGTAGGTTTATAGATTTATCTATATTTAATAAAAGTTTTTTTCTATGAACTATCCTGGGTCATAACAAATTACCGTTTGTTTTACTCTTACAAAAAATGTGTATTCACAGTCATGATAAATATCGACAGAAAAATAAGTTCCCCAGGTTAAATTTAAATCTTACTCAACTAAGAAAATAACTTTGAAAGGTTCCAAAACAATTGTTTTTTTTTTAATAAAATAGATTTGTTTGGCACATTCACAGTTACTGTACTATTAGAAGATGTCATTTTTAAAGCATTTGTTTTCTCCTTTTTAAAATAAAACAAAAACACTACTTTGAAATTCAATACTTTCAGTGGAGTAACGCTCTCTTCTAAAGCTGCATCAAGCTCGAGAAAACAGCAAGATAAACACCCGTCAATTGATCCAAGTTTAATAAATAACTGAGAAACTAGTCCCAAGAGTTTGAAAAGAGTGTACGTTTCGCCCCGCTTGCCCCCACTTTTCACAAATACCATGTGATAAATTGAATATCATTTTGATATAAATGGTCCAGATATATCATTCGACTCGAAAGTTTTCCAACCCGAGTGGAAACGGGACCAGAATCGCTTGGATACCGTAGGATGAGAAGACTGCTTTGGGGTGAGCTGGGGCAAGAGGCTGCGTGGGGTACATTTGCATAAAGGAATAAGGGTAGATTTTGGAAAAGGGATGAAAAACAGATGTACGTTTAAGTATTTTTGTTCGATTTGCTTAAATAAACGCAGAGAAAATAAATTATAAATCTCAAAGCGATCGAACGGAGAATTTTCCAAATTTAGACAAGTAGTTTTTGTTTGATCATAAACAGTATTCTAGTACTATCTTTGATTTATGAAATGAACGTGGACGTGGAAAAGACTAAAAGGAGTCGCAGAAATGCGTGCACTGAGAAGAATAAGTGGGATAATAATGTATGATAGAAAACGGAATGTAGTGATTAGGGATATTTGTAAACTTAAGACTGATGTATTCTATTAGATCAAGAAGAGCATTCTGAGATACTTTAAACACGTAGAACGGATGAATAAAGAACGATTAACAACACAAATAAAGGGTGTAAATTCGAGGAAGATTTAGTAGAAGAAGACCAAGGAAAGTAATGTGGCATCAATGGAGGGAAATTCGGAAAAAATAAATGTAAAAAAGTTTGAATAATCGTTGGAGTTTTATGAAAAGGTGTATGGATGAAGAAGAGGCGAAAGATGTGTGTTACGATATGAAATATTGACGCTCTCTACTCGTTGTCTAGCCTAACAAGGAAATTGTATGATGTTATGTTTGATCATAAAAATATTGAAATAGATTAGCACAATGGAATATCATTATTTATATCCTGTATCCATTGTTTCATTCCTGTTCCTTGAATATTCGACAGTCGATCCAGTAAATGACTATTTGGTAAAATGTTTGTCTTCCAGCACGGATTCGATTCCCGTGGTTTTTTTAAAAGGGCTTGTTGAACATTTATTTGGATGGTTGAATGCGATTTTCACATGGTCATAAACCAACTAGGTATGTTATATACAGCGAAAGAGAAATACAAAACTGGATTCCTCTTTCAAAACATTTTAAAAAAAATGGCATAAACTAAAGTAAAAACTGGGACTGTTTCACTTGGTCCGTATTAACAATGTGACATTGTCTTTACTTATGATCTTTTAATGTATCAGTGTAAGACTGAATGGCGATATACAAGACTTGGGAGATATACAAGACTCGCAACATACACGAGGTTTGATAAAAAAAATTACGTGGTTTTTTTAATTACGCGGACTGTTTGTTTATGATCCCATCTCCTCATACTTGGTGACACTGTCTGTGATGTACATTTCAGTTTTCAACCATATTAAATTGGCAGTTTGTGTTTGACAGGCAAGTTTTTAAAACTAATTTTAGCACGTTTGCAATTTTTCATTTTAAAAATGATTGGACAAAGAATGTTTTTTTTTTTTATTTTCCGCCGTTTGCGTTACGCAATTCAAAGAATAAGATCAGAATAGAGAGCAAACAGCTCCTGATTTTTTTTACAATAAATAAATACAGGTTTATTGATAGCAACATAGTATGTACATAATACATTTAGACACATTTCAAGAACACATTAAAAAACAGAAGCTATCAAAAGGTCTGGGCTCATCTAATAACATACCCCCGGCCAAGATACACCCCACCAATATAAAGCGAGCCCAGCCACGGGGACACCAGATGGTTTTCAGCCCACACCCTTGAACACGTAGAACAAGAAGATAAAGAAAACACAGAAAATAAATAGATGAAAAAAAAAATTTGCACCACGATAATGCACCGACTCACACTTAACAACTGATTCGTGAATTTTTAACCAAAACCAACACCGTTGTGATGCCGCAGCTACCGTAGTCACCAGATATGGCCGGTTTCCTGCGGTTTACAAATAATATTGAAAGGACAACGTTTTTCGACCATAGAGGAAAGAAAGGCTAAAATCCTAAAAAGTGCATTCCACATATATTTTGTGGATTGAAAAAAAACGTTGACAAAAGTGTATTTTATCTTACGGAGACT
The DNA here is from genome assembly GCA_949825065.1 of Odontocerum albicorne. Taxonomy (NCBI): domain Eukaryota; kingdom Metazoa; phylum Arthropoda; class Insecta; order Trichoptera; family Odontoceridae; genus Odontocerum; species Odontocerum albicorne. The sequence continues at coordinate 9,428,050 of OX463855.1, forward strand.
ACTTTGACAAGTACAATATTTATATAAAAAAATTAAATCTCGTTATTATTGTATCAAACTTCGCTCTTGTTTATCTTAACATCGAAACTTCATGCTCTGAGCAGTATCTAATTTATGCGCATTACAGGGCGATCTATGTTGCCTTGTATCGGAAACACGTGGAATACTTGATAGGCCGAACATGGAAATTAATGAATATCAGTGTAAGAAAATCGTGTCTTACTTGTTTGATATATAATAATTTCAATCGGTCAGAGGTACTTTCGTAAGTTGGTATGTACTTAAAGAAGCAAAGTACAAATTACTGCACCTGATCATCCAATGCAAAATAGAGGGTCGAAGAGGTGTTGGCAGGAGGAAAATCTCCTGGCTCCGCAATATGCGTAATTGGACTGGTATAAGGAGCGTTGGGGATCTTTTTCGGGTTGCCGGAGACAAAGATGCCTACTCTCAGGTGATATTCAACGTTGGGGTGACCTGACATGACATTGGGAAGAAGAAAAAGAGGTACTTTATCTGTATTAATTAAAAAAAATAAAAAAAGGTTATATACTCGTATTTCAAAATTAATTCATTCCTAACTCCTTCACAATTTTCTCCGTTATTATAGTTACTTGGTACTTGCCCATTGTTTTAATTTTTGTAACTATGACTCTAAAACTATTTTATATAAATTGACTGAATTTAAGGCACGTTATTAGATTTCAATAATAAGTTGAAACAAAAACTGGTTGATTCAAGGAAGTAAATCTGTCGAGTATATTTTCATGAAAATGTTAAAAAAATCAAAACATTTTTTAAAAGACTTATCAGATTTCAATACAGGTAATAAAAGAATAACCAGATTACAATACGGGTTATAAAAGATTAATTAGATTTCAATACTGGTTATTAAAGAATTACCATATTTCAATACGATTGATAAAAGAATTCTCAGATTTCAATACAGGTTACAAAATAATTATCGGATTTCAACACAGTTTAAAAAGAATTATCAGATTTCAATACAGGTTATAAAAGAATAATCAGATTTTAAAACAGGCCATAAAAGAATAATCAGATTTCAATACAGGTTATAAAAGAATAATCAGATTTCAATACAGGTTATAAAAGATTCTTAGATGTTCTAAGAAATAGTGAATTTTATACTTATTACTACAGTACTAAAGTTTCCTACTTGAACAAAAGTTAAAAAGTGTATTGAAAAATACCACGCCGGCCAAATAAATCGCATCGTCAGGAGATGTTGCCGTTGAAATTCGATACATCTGCGTTTAGTTTCTGACGTCGTTTGACTTTTGTCTAGTATTTTCCTTCTTTTAGAAGAAACTTGATAACCGCGAAATGTTAGCATAATACCGGCGTGGTATATATCTTAACACGTTCTAAATTGTTCAAACCGAAAACTTTTGGACCTGAGTAGTTTATGATTGATATGAATGAGCACAAAATACCGAAAAAAGAATGGAAAAAATAACTGGTAGAAAGTTGAAAAAATAACGATTTGATTTATTATAACCTAATGATTATGGTGGACGCCACCCATATATATCTCTTAGCACGGCCAGGCAGTAATTCCACGCTATAGGACTAGCAACGCCAAAAGCCCTGCCGAAATAAAGTGTTTTATTCAATCTATTCGAAACAATAAATGTGTACAGTGTACATATATATCTATAAATAAATAAAAAAAGCACTCGTTCACTAATGTCAGTTTGACAGAATGTCACATTTTTCCCTGATGATGTTTTGGTGAAATCCAAGACGAAATATTGGAATTAAAATACCATCATGATGACAACACGGAGTCTATACATCTATATGTCTATACATGCACTAACTTGTTCAGTCTGGAAGGTTTTAGACCTAAGTTATAATTCAAGTAAATCAATTGTTGATTCTATTTGAGTAGAGACCAAAATATTTTAAAAAAAAACTTATATTATGCACACGATGTGATCAAGTCTCTATATTACCAAATAATAGATCAATTGCATGAAGCAGAATTTTGTTCAAATTATATTTTATTGCAACAAGCTCCTAATTCACTTTGACATATTTAAACAATTGTAAATTATCCACTGAAAAGTCATACAACACTTCTAGGTCAAAATATTTATACTCGTTAATCTTAAAATATTGTTAAATAGATAAATATTGAGTTTTCATTTAATAAAATATTAAATCTTATCTGTTTTCTATTTCAATACGTTTGAAAAGGTAACTAACAAGCCAGATCGTTCAAGATTATTGAAGTACGAATAAATAAAATGCGAGTTTGTATCTTTTTTCAATTGATTTATAAACAAATGTGAAACGATTTTTATATTTATTCTTCGTCTCGTCAATGAATTTCAAAAACCTTGAATTGACTTTTTGGCAAAGTAATTTTACTTCGAAACTATTGAAGTAGCTAACAAACTAGCAAGTCTCTTTTTGCAACTGTTAACGAATGTTATACAATTCCAATACTTCCTCCATACCTTTGCTAAATTTCAAAAATCCTAAATTAGCTAACTGTGAAACAAGCTACTTCAATACCATTGAAATAGCTAACAAACAAACTAGTCATATAAACGAACGTTATACATTTCCAATAGTTTATTGTCATACCGTCCATGAATTAAAAAAATCCTGGATTATCTTACTGAGAAGCTAACTGTTTCAAGCATATTGAAGAAGCTAATAAACAAGCTTGTTTCTTATTTTCAATTGATTTGTTAACAAATGTTATACGATTCCTGTATTTTCTCTTTATGTCGTCAGCGATATGAAAGAATCACGAAAACGTTGTTTCTGAAACGAGTTATAAGAGAAAACATTTTTTCATGCTGGCAAAAGACAAGATTGAAGGCGGCGAAACACAATTGGCTGAGTGATCACATGTTGAACAGGGGTTGACATTTTAGCACGTGTCTTTCAGCCTGTATAATACTGCGCTGAAATCTTTGTTTGATCAAGTATTTTATTTATTTTTATCAGCAGCACAGCCGTCAATATCTTAACCAAAAAAATAGATACTCGTTATTTGAAGTAAAGAAGAAAAACTGAGTTAGGATGAAAATATATAATGGTAAAAGATAAATTGAATTGTCACACCTTTTTCCTATACTAGAAACAATAATAAGATGTACACAATTGATTACATAAATCAATTTCACCAACAATCAATCTTACCAAGGTGGGACACGCCTGCTCAGCTCAGCCGGGTTCTTAAAGAGGCAAGTACTCTTTAGATCTCAGGGGTTCGTTGGATTCCTTTAACTCTGAGTAACTCTTTCTCAACTCTCAGCGGGACAAGGGGACACAATTAAACAAGATATAATTTTAAGACAAAACAGTTTATTATATTATGGATAAAAAAAAAATTAAAAAAAAACAAAAAAAAAGTTTAAATGAGACGAAGATTGTGTTGTCGATCCTAGCAAGGGGGATTACAATAACAATTTAGAATTTAAGTTGAGCGAGGGTTTTAACGTGCGGACGAAATCCAGCATTAAAATAAAAGGAATAATATTCACCAAATTGTAGATGTACGTCCTGAAGCGTCAGTGATAGCAGAGGAAATGAGTCTGGGAGTCTTTCGTGCGAACAGCGTTTTGGAGGAGCGTCCTAACAGCGTCGAGTCTCATCCCAAAAAGAAAGCTGCCCGTGAATTTCTCCTCTTTTATAGCAAGATCGCGAGAAAGAGAAGATAAATGTTTCCTTCTCACTTAAAAAATACTAATGCCGCCTAGTAACAGCCGTCGACCCAAAACACTCTATTTAAAAGACAATGACATCGGTATTCTTTACAATTCAGCACGAAGGGTTTGGAGTCTAGACGGAATTTATTACTCCATCTTGGGCCGTATGGATTTTTTATGATATTTTGCTTTTATCCTTTCAACACAAGGACCCTGGTCCATTAGCGACTTCACAGAAGGACCGTAGCTCGGGGCGGTCTTATTGCCCCAGCCGTTACCGCTGGCATTACAATATTCCATTTTTACAATCGAAAACAACTACGAAGTAGATTTTATTATAGACCCTTTTTTTTAAACAAACAATGACCATGGAATTCTTTACAATTCGGAATATGGTTTTGCACCCCGAAGCGGTGACCACCTAAGAGATTTTTTTTTTATTGACCTAATCTTACCGACAGTATTAAAAAATATACTAAAATATTTTGTTGTCAGTTACTAACCGAGACCACGTGTTTCATAAAACATGATATGTCGGGAATTAACAATATCGGGGACGTGAACTGTGCAATTTATCAAATATAGTCTTCACAGAATACAGAAAAGTTGCTCCGTGGGCAAGTAGTTAAGACGTCTATTTTACAATTCGGGGGTAGATTGATTTCCTTTAAAATAATTTGTTTAAGAATATAATTTCTGTGGTTTTACTTGAGACCTTTTTAACATCTATCTGGTTGGTTGGAAGAAATTGACACATATCAATAATCCTGTCAGAAAGTACTACATAATGAAAATATTTTATAATAAAATCGATTTGCATTAAGTTGCTGCATGATATTGTAAATTAACAATAAAGCCATCACTATCATCCTTATCACACCATTTCCCTCTTTGGGTAGACGAAGACAACATATCTGCACTTCATTCCATCCTGGTATATATATATTTCGTTTCTGCTTCTTCCATACAACTCATCATGCATAATCTCTTATATATTTTTTTCACTTTTCCTTCTATCAGAATGTCGTTCATTAAACCAATTTAAGAAAAAAAATCAATATATCCTAATTTGATGTTTATTATACCTCTGGATTTTACAAGTAACATAGTGTAACCTCCCCCCAAAGACGCTTTATTCTTACTGTATTATTAAAATCGAATCTTTTATTCGACCCACATTCATGAAACGATTCATGGTTCTTAACAATATTCGTGGCAGGGAAAATCCTATAATGTTTTTAAATAGATGGACACATAATATATATTTATTTGGCACTTCATTGTACAAAGGTATAAATCAACTGGTTTATTGTCTTGAGAATATCTTGAAACCAACCAAATAAGAATATGTTGTCCCAATTGCTAGTTAAGAACTTACAATGTTTTTAACTTACATACAAATAGAAAAAAAATATAATATATCAAAGGTTTCATCGTTTTCTTTGTGGAACTCTACTCTACATATTCTACATATTGTTATTCCACTAATTATATCACTACTTTGTTATTCCACAAATTGTATCAATCCCCGATACACAATATTCCATCTCCTATTCCAAGGCTCTCATCAGGCGGAATGAACTCGGTTTGTTATGAGAACAGTATTTATCAGACTGGTGTCATGTTACTTTATTAGACACCACCCACACCAAGAGTATGTACCTATAGTATATTTACGAAAAGATTTCAATGAGAAATATTTCCTAGAAATCGACAATATTAAATAATACAGAGAAAATATATTTAAGAGGTGTGAAACATTGTACACAATTTTACTATTTTTATGTTTCTTAATTCAATGTTTTGTATTTTTTTGACGCATGCAAAACTTGAACCTTACTTTCTTTGAACTAATGATTTGTCTCCGTTATATAAATTGCATATTCTGAAAATTAGTTATTAAATAGACAACGCTTATGCTCTTGTTTTCTAGTGCTTATGTTTATTTTCATTATTCCACTTTCACAATCACATTATATTTCTTACACGTCTCTTTTATGTAGTACACTTTCTAAGAGCAAATCAAAGATATACGAATATGAAATTTCTGCATGTTCAAAGTGGCAATCTTCAGTTTTGTATTTCAAAGTGCTAGAACCACAGTTGCGCTTGGATGTTCATATTGTAGAAAGTTCCTAATAACAAGTACACTTTCCTAGAGAATTTGAATATTTTACACTTTATTACAGCAAGTCAAAGATATATGAAATTTCTACATGTATAAAGTGGCAATCTTCAGTTTTCGTTTTCCAAAGTTGTACTTGGATGTTCATATTGTAGAAAGATCCTGATGACTGATGTACACTTTCCTTTTGAATGTGAATAGTTGTAAATAGTACGAATTCACTAATTATTTTGGTGAAGGTATACATTCTTTATTAATATTGTACGTTCTTTGCCCATCCGCTTCCATACATACATTCAATCACGCCGCTTTCCTTCTAGTGTGGGTAGAGAGGACAGAGTGACAATTTTTCCTATCGCGAAATACATATTTTACCTCTTTTACATCCATACACCTTCTGAACAACTTTTACGATTACTCTAACTTTCTACGAGTATGTTTCCTTCTTTCAGAATATTATTCACTTGATCCAACTACATTTTCCTTGATCTTCCTCTCACACGCTTTTCACTCACATCTGCATTATAGACCTGTTTTGTTAGTCTTTCTTCATCCATTCGTTTAATATGCCCAAACCATCTAAGCCTGCTCTTCTTCATCTCATTTAACACATCAGCCCTAAGTTGACATTAATCCCTTATCACTTCATTACGAAATCTTTCATACATTGTCACTGCATATATTTATCTCAATACACGCATTTCCACAATATTTATTCGGATGATTTCTCTGATTTTTATGAGCATCTACTTCTATGAAATATTATAAAGTATATTTATTTTGAATTTACGAAATGGTTATTTTGAATAAAATTTGTAATTTGTGCATCGTGTGAATCAGTTCCAGAGGTTCCAAAAATATTTGTGAAAATACCAAGCATTATTAAAAGTGACACATATAAGGTGAAACAAATGAATCGTAAAGAAACAAAGAACGCCTGTTTCGAAATAAAGTTAAAAAAATACAGAGCAATACTCAATTAATCTGGATCACACAACGTTAAGACTTACTGTCGACAATAAACCTCAAAGAATAACCTTTTTTCAATCAATTAACGATTTGTCAAATACTTTTTAAAATGCGACTATTTTTTTATTTATTTTATTGAAGCGATGTTCCTTGCGTCGTTCAAGCTTTAAAGGTTAATATAATAAACTTATTTTGCTAGAATAAATTTTCGTTTTATACACTGGTACATAGAGTATATTTTTTTAACCTTTGTGTTCTCTTTCAAACTTTCCTGCTTTTATGATTTTACGGACAGTATCTTAATTGGCAATATATTCATTTGATATTTTACCAACCTCGTTTGTACAATATTTATTTATAACGGGATTTTTTTAAATGTTTGCTTCACATAAAAATAAAAAAAAAACAAAGGGGCCCATTCGTTTTTTCAAGCGCTAGTTGCGAAAAAATGCATGTATTATATCAATATTTAAAAAAATAAAAACATTTGATATTTATCACATGAAGAAGAAATCGACCTTCAAGTCCTTATTCTCTACGAAGTAACAACTGTAAGACACAGATTTGAAAGATATAACTGACATACTATTAAGGGACGTGAATATAAAAAGATAAATGTTTTTCGTGAACGAATTGATTTTAATTTGAATTAATTGAACCCAAAATTATTGAATAAAATCATGATTGTTTCACAACAGTGTAACTATGCAAGGGGGATCAAATAATGAACGTCACTTCTAAAGTGGAATTGTTTAAAATGCATTTGGTAACAACTGTACAACATTTAAGTGTTCACAGTTCTTTCAACTAACCAGGCAACTGAAAAAGCCTGATTGTTAAAAACTATACTTAAATATTAATTCTTCGTCACCATTGACTCTCAAACTCAAAAAAATGCGGAATGTAGTCAAACGTTTTACCACTTTGGAGGTCAAATTTTTATACTTAAAATACTAGTAATCCTAAGTGTCAAGTTGAGTTGGATAACGGTCTTATGTTAGACGTGATGAGTTATTCAACGTTATCAGATAGACAGAAAATGATTAACTCACAACAATATGTGAGATTATCTGCTTCATTTCATCAGTCCAGAACTGATTTAGCTTGGCAGGATAAACATTCTTTCTTGAATTGATTTGGAACAGTCAAATTATTAGATGAAGATGACATCAACCTCAAAGTTTCAATCCTCTCCGAAAGAACATCTGTAAGACAATTCGAAAGATACAAGAGAGATATCCCATAAAGGAACTTGAATACAAAAAGGAAAAGCTCATTTATCAATTTAAGTAACTTAATATCAATCCTTATTGAAAAGAACAAAAAAAATCTGTATACAAAAATTAAATTGCATTTAAATTTAATTTTAACGAGACTTACCAATATGGAAAAAGGTCTGATATATTTGAATATAAAAGTGTAAAGATCTGTTTTCTCTGCCTCCTTCGGAATAGAGATAGTTTTATGTTATCGATGAGTTAATGGACATTTTTAAGAGAGGAAAGCATGAGTTGGCGTATAAACATTAATATGAATAAATAATAATTTGCGCGTTTGGAAAAATTACAACTTGAAAACAAGACGGGTTTTTTTTCGTGATAAGCATTTTGTAATACTGCCTTGACATTTAAAAATATGTCTTATAAATTGTTTGAAAGTCAAAAGAGATTTCTGATAAATTTTAAAATGAGAATCGAATGGGACGGATTTCTCAAATATGACAATTGAAGAAAAAGGTTACATTTTCATACCTCGAGTATCGATTTTCATCGAATGTTCAATTAAAGGTACTGTAGTCAATGCTTTTTTTTTCAAAGGTGTAATTGACGGTGCTGAAGACAAAGTTTTTTTAACAGTGCTGAAGATAGTGCTTTTTTTACCGAAGGCTTAATTAACAGAGCTGAAGACAATGCTTTTTTCAAGGAAGGCTCAATTAATGGTGCTGAAGACATTTTTTATGGAAGGTTCAGTTAGCAATGCTAAAAACAATACTTTTCAACATATTACCAATGTGGGGGGGTTAAGAAATACTTGACAGATAATATATTTCGCATAACATTTCAATTAAAAATTCAGTTTCGTCGAGTTTTTAAGTATTTCCTGTAATAATTATTAACTACGTGAATATATATTTAGAGGTTCTTCACGTCAGCTGGATAAGCTTTTTCAAAGCATTTTACCGTATGATTTGGTTTATGATGCCGACGTTTCGAAAACGTTACAGTTTTCATATTCAAGTCTTGTTCATAGTCACCTTTAGGGCATACGGCGAGAACCGTGAACAAAAGAATGGTCGAACACGAGAGAGCCTGCTGAATCGCTTGTCACTAAAAATCAGCTTTGGCCAAACACTTCGAGGAAAACAATCGCTTCACATTTGATTGTAAAATACTCGACTAATTAATCAAAAAGGCAACGAAAATTTAGAAATATCCGAACAATATTAGCAGAGATGAAGGATTTTACCTCAAATCAGCGTGGTACCTTAAAATCAAAACGAAACGGCAACTAAATAAAATTACAACAACTTCAACATTTGTTGAAGCCCCACGATCATTCTCCCGTACTGGAAAGGAACCGTGTGATCACGTTACGGTCGCGAACCGGGATTTAACTATGCGCTAACGTTAGGCCAGCCGCATTTGATTTTACCAATTTATATAACATATGATAAACTTTTTTACCCCTTCTGTTATCCCCTTCAATATTTTTCACTTAACACTTGTCACCCCATATACAGTGAAACCTCGTTTTTCAAACTTAATCCGTTCCAGAAGGCTGTTCGGAAGCCGATTTGTTCAAAAACCGAATTAATTTTTCCCAGAAACAGTAATGTAGATTGGATTAATCCATTCCAGACCCCAAAAATACACAGCTCGGCAACATAATAATTGATTAATTTAATGAAAATTTAACGGCAATATACCTGTATAAAGGAGAGCTGATAGCGTAAATGCAAAGTGATGAGGAAAGTGGAGAGGAGAAGAGATGTTATTGATTTGAAAAGGAGTCACCTTGTATTCCAGGGAATAAAAATATCTATGAAAAATAGCACGATGATGTACTCTAACTGTCTCTCTTCAATGTACTATTGGATCGAGTACAGCGATGTTGTCAGTGGTTTGCTAGTGTACAACAGCTCACTCACTTGAAAAAAAACTCCCCTCCATAACTTCAGTTTGCAACAGAATTCACGTTGGAATGGCGAGGGGATCCTGGACTGCGAAGCCCAGCAACGACGACGACACTTCAAAAACAATAAAAAAAATATTTTTCATCTATGATTTATACCAATGCATCCCCTAAACTCATTTTCAAGCTATAAAAACCTAGCATTAAGTCAATATGGCCAACCCGCAAATAGCCAAAAGGGTATTTGTTACCCCAATGTAACAACCATGATATACAAATGTTCTCTAATGGGGGGTCTGGGGTACAAATAGCCTATTATTATTTGTGATCTTGGCATCGTTTGTGCGGGTGATATATTTCTTGAGGCGGTTGGTGAATACATATAGTAAGTGCATTCAGTCTCCCCCTACTTTGGAGGTGGTTTGCACTGATTGCCTCATTTAACAAACATGGAGGGTCTGGAATATATTGGCGAATACGTCAAATGGTGTTTCTTGCAAAGGTGGTAACTTACGCCATTAGATGAATCACTGATTTCATTTGTGATTTATTCAGCGATTGATATCAAACACAGAACATATAGTTTATTCAAATTTAATGCCATTTATTTTAATCCGATTATTATTAAAATAGTTTTAAAGGTTTATGTTCATGATTTTCATATGTTGTCTTTTCAAGTTGTGTTCAAATTCATTTTTTATCAAAACTCAAACACTTAATTGGGAACCAAGTATTATATTCTATATTTTAAAATAAGTTTCCCTTCAAAGGAGTTTTTACAAATGAAAAATATTCATACATCTTTTTCAGATATTTTGATTACATGATACTTTGCACCGATTGCACCAATTTATCCCTTTAAAACCTTTGTTTAATATAATAATAATGAACAAGATAGAAGGGTCAGGCATGTGTTGTTTGTGGACGAGCCACTGTGTGATGGATAGTCACATTTAACATACTTAATAGGTATTGTGGAGGATCCTGACTAGGAATGTGGTCTGGATGATGAAACCATAAATCATTAATTTTAAGGTTGCCCTTTACGGGACAGATTTAAATACTAAACGCTATATTTTTGCCGCATCCGATGAATATTACGTTTCTTCTTTCTTCGACGAACTTTTCCATTTATAGATCGATTGTTAAATTTTTGAAGCTTAATCAGTTGAAACTTTGAATTATCTACAATTGTCATTTTTTTAAATTGATTTTATTATATTGACCCATATAATTACATGATGTATTTAATTTGGTGGACAAATCATCCTAGATTGGGTGGATTGCCAATTTTTTTTTAAAAAAGGACATTTTTATGCAGTTATCTTGTTTTACTTTGTGTGTGCGCGCGTGCATTTATATTTTTACCATTTTTCCTGGATATTTATTGAGTTGATAACTCTATTAACTGTAATTATTGTCACTTAGATTTAAGATGTTATAATTAACGTGCACAAGAAGAATGTTGTTTGACAAAAAATAGATGTCCTCACGGTCGAGTTCGCCCTCTATTGGTGGGATGTATCTCGATTGTGAGGGTGAGATAAGTCTAGATCGTTTAATAGTTTCTCTCTCAAATGTATTTTTTCCACTGCGTTTACAGTTTATACTTAGTATCAATAGACTTACATTTATTTATTTAAATAAAATACACAGATAATGAAATGTCTTTTTATTTTTATATTTTTTTTTTGAATTTTGTTTATAATTTTGAAACTTTTGTAGTATAAATTATCGTGACTTTCGCTACAAAAAACATCATTTTGATTTTTTATAGCGAAAGTCATCGCGACTTGTCGTGAAGTTAATGTGAATAACCTTATCGTTTATCAGACTTTTCGGGTATACTTAACGAACAAAATATTATAATACATGACTTGAAATATACATTAAAACTTGAAAAACTGTATTTTTTGGCATACACATCTAGCTTGGAAAGAATATTCATAATTCTAGTGTATTTCCTAAATTTTAAAAGAGTTCTCATCCCTTTGTTCTGTGAAATTTACCATTTTCTCAATTTAGTTTCATTACTCAGAAAAAGAACATTGGAAATATAATCTGTATGTAGTGCTATAATTGTAGCACAGTGGTCGCAAACTAATTCAAATTAGCTAGCTCGAGAGAAAAGCACAAAAAATAAGTTTAATTAACAAATACACTATTCATTGAATCACTAGTCATGTAATCATAAACTGCTTGACTGAATATTTTTTAATGAGACATGCTGATAAATGAAAGACCTTCTTAAATATATTCCAAACTTCTGTACAACTAAAGATTATATGTTAACTGTATGAAGTGATGTGTTACTAGCTTAGATTATAAATAACATAGCTTAACTGAATATTTTTTATGAGACATGCTAGTAAATGAAAGATGCTCTTGAATATGTTACAAACTTCCGTACCACTCAAAGACTAGATGTAAGCTGTATGAAATGATGCGTTACTAGCTAAGCTTATAAATAGTTTGACTCAATATTTTTTTATGACGCATGCTAGTAAATGAAAAGCGCTCTTGAACATATTACAAACTTCCATACAACTCAAAGACTAGAAGTTATCTGTATGAAGTAATGCATTACTAGCTTAGCTTATAAAAAACTTGACTGATTATTTTTTTAGGCATACGACTAAATATAAGACACTCTTGAACATATTCCAAATTCCGTACAACTACAAGACTAGAAGTAAGCTGTATGAAGTGATGCGTTGCTAACTTAGCTTATAAAAAGCTTGATTGATTTTTTTTTGAGGCATACAACTAAATGAAAGACACTTTTGAGCATATTACAAACTTCCGTACAACTCCAAGACTAGATGTAAGCTGTATGTAGTGATGCGTAAATGATTTATAACAATTCTTCTTTCATGGAATATTCTCTAGGCTGACAAAGAGTGACAGTAAATTTATGTATTTATTCATTTTGGTAAGGACTAGTAAGGTAGAATAAAAATGAGAAAATTAGCAAAATTAATGCGGAAATTTTGGTAAAAATATCTTGATATATACTGAATCATATGATAGTGAAATTAATAATGGGATAAGTGATATCAGACACTTTTAAAGTGAACAAATATTCTTTATTATTGTAAAAAGTGTTTCGTTACAATATTGATTATAGCAAGGTTAAAGCCAGAATTTAGAAACATTTTTTAAAAATTAAGTCTTAGTTTCATTTAAACAATGTAACGCCATCATCTCGATACATGTTTAATTAATAAGGGATGAAGTAAAATGATCGTTATTGAAGTTTCAAACTGACGCGCATAAAATTCAACATTAACGCATGAAATATTGCTGAAGAACTTCAAGAAGGCAATAAATACATCGTACTTGTAATAAATCTGAAATGCCGGTATGAAAAATATTACGGCAAAGCGTAAACTTGAAGTAATTATGAGCGTACTCTTGCAAAGTATTTTAGCGCAATTACTCATTTTGTGTGGGTGTTAAGACAATCAAAAGTAGATCAAAATATTGAAGTTATGTCTTGTTTATTCGGCTAAGTCGTTTGATTTAGAATTTTCTTTTCTCAGTTCATGTATTATAAATACACATTTATGTAAATGAGCTAAGAATCTGACATTTGATGTACCAGGGGGCAAACAAGTACTCGACCGGCCAAGGTATTACATTAGATAATACTCATACGAGTACTAGTAAAATATTTGTGTTGAAAAACAAAAATACGAGTTTGTCACAAGTGTTTCAAAATAAAGAAAAATATTTTTATGAGATATTAAAATCACCGGAAAAGCTTTATGAGAAAACACTTTAATTCTACGTTGCTATATTGTATTATTTATGGAAGTCATTTATTTTTACGATTTTTCACAGTTCATAATACATTCAACAGTACTTAACACATTTTCTTCCTCTTAACTTGTTGGCAAGAAGCTAATCTTCCACGCGAGAGTTTCGGGTTTGATTACCAATGCTAGCCAAAAATATGGTCTAAGTCTAATTTAAGAGTTTATCTGGTAGCAATACGTGCACGTGCCACAATCTAGTGTAATAAGAAATAAGTAACAAATATGGATGGAGACGAAGTAATGGTCATATACATGATTTGGCTAGATAGAAGGAATAAATTATGTACGATTTACAAAAACAATATGTATAAGTATTTTGGGTAGTCCTGGAAAAACGTAGCACGGCGAAATAATCAAATTCCGAAAGAGGGAAGAGTGATAAACTCTCATAACGGGTGAATTTTGAACAGTTCTCTAAGTCTTTAAGTTTGTTTTAATAATTTTAACATCAATAAATTTATACACATTTTACAAACAAATATTTTTTTTAAAGAACCTAACAGGCTTTGGATATTGACTCTCACTATTTAAATCAAAGTAAAAAAAATATAAAAAAATTAACACAAACTTTAAAGTAATTGAAAAAATTTTACTGAAAATTAAAAAAAAAATCAAAAAGTAATATTTAAGTACAGAAACCTGTTTTTATCAAACATACGAGTATGTTTTTATAAATAATCACACGATCGAGTTTCTCATTAAAATTCTATAAATTAGACCTCGCAGCTCAGATCTGTATTATATGCCTACCTAAATAAGGGCATAACGCGATAATTACTATAATAATGATTATTACAAAATTTATTTAATTATATATGTATAATCACGCCGTCTTCCTAGCGCGGTAGGAAAAATTAGAGAGCACCAGACTTTCATGTTGTGACACACATCTTTCACCTATTACGTATCCTTACATCTTCTTACACAGCTTCCATGACTCCTCCGCATTTTTACATTTCTTTGTTTCAAAATATTCTACATTTGATGCAATCATACTTTCCTTGGTTTCCTCTACCATATATTCCACTCACATTATCACTGTATATTTGTTTTGTTAGACTTTCTTCATTCAATCGTTCCATATGCCGAAACCGTTTCACAGTTCCCTTATTGATTCTTCCCTGTTCATATCACAGTTGTCTTCTTGAATCTTCCCTTCCCTTGAACAAAACATCAGCCTTAAGTTGACACTCATTCCTTATCACTTTACTTCGGATTCTGCCATACGATGTCACATCGTGTATTCTTTTAAGTGCACGCATTTCTACATATTAGATTCTTTTCAGTATTTTTACACGTCCACGTTTCACTCCCATACATCAAATATGGTACTTATATACTTTTGTAGACAATCATCTTGGAAGATTTAGATACTGTCCAATACGAGTATATACTCATACTCGTGTGCCTTAGTTTTAGTTAAATTATTACTCTTAAAAAATATTGCATTTTAGACTTTTACAGTGTTTGCCAATTACAAGCCAAGTCAAAAGCGTCAAACGGTCAGTCGTCAGGCTGTTTGGGTGTGCACGAGAGAGATATGTTTGCATAATAATTATTTGTGCAGCTTCCGTGTTAACCGGTGCGAGGGAGGCAGCGTTGAAGCCAGTCCCCGCCTGCCACGGCGTGCAACACATTAAGCCCAACTCACCCCCGAAACTCGAAGCCAAAGCTACGGTACACCCTTTTTGAGAGGTGTGTATTTGGAAATGTATTAAGTCCAGATTTTCAAAAATTTTAATTTTATGTAATTTATATATTTTTTTATAAATGACATTAAATGATTTGTAGATAAACTTGTTAAAGGATAAACTCAAAAACATACTTTAAAACAGAATGATTTATCATTTAAGTGTGAAAAAATCTAAGCAGTAAAATTAATTTTAAGTGACAGGTCTGTTTCGTATAACAAAAGCATTCTTAAATTGTAATCAAAACATTGCTGACCGAGCTTATTTAAGAAAATGTTTTACTTTTTATTAAAACTTAATATGAGTTGACCATCCTGATATGTTGGGAACCACTAGCTTTTGAACAAACAGCCCTCATAAAACTTTAGTACTGCATTATTTTAAATCAAAGTTGGGTGCAAATAGTATTGCAGTATTATTATTTTATGAAAGCTGGTTAATCAAAAATGTGTGGTTCCGAACATGGCAGGATGGTTGACAACTATTAAAATTTTATGTTCATTGCAATCCATAGATTTTATAATGTTTTGCGATACAGTACAGTTTCACAATGGACCTGTAAAGTGAAACAGGCTTGTCACTTTAATTTATGTTTACTATGTAGGCTTTATGCACATTTAAGTGTAATATTATATAATTGTGTCAAAATATGGAGTTCTACAATATAAATACTAAACCAATTATTAATATGATTTTAAATAAATATCCTGTAGATGAATTCTTTATAACACACTATGTATAGTAGAATTTAACCATTTTGTTGATATCAACCTTATTATAGAAAGATGTCATGGAAAGATGTAAAAAAAAATATCCATTAGGTTATTTAGTTTATCAAATCGTTAAACGCTGAGGTGACGAAGCTAGTTTTGATGTGATTAGTTTTGGAATACCTAGAAAATCATGGTACGATTAAATTCTGAATGACGAAAAATTGAAAAATATTTATAATAGAAGAGTATGCATGGTGAGGTGTAATGCGAGACAAAAGCGAAAGATGCGTTCAAGAATTGAATGACGTGGAGATCTGTACTGACATGGCGTAGTGATGATGATGATGGCGTTCAAATTAAAAGATTTAAATCTAAAGGTAAACTTCAACTTAAACGGTTTTATGATATACTCGTAACAAAACAATTGTTACCTCTTTTAAATGATAACGGGATATGTCAATACTTCAAAATATTGAACCGTTGACAAACCATCCAAGACCAAGATCGATGGATGTGAATTCAGAAAGACGCCAAGAATCACATTCGAGCGTGACACAGAAAATCTATAATACATTCGTTACACATTATTTTTGTGATGAATATTTTAAGATTATATCTTAAGTATTTCGTAGAATGAACTTGTAAAACAAGAATTCGAGTAGAGAAATAAGCAATAACGAATACATATCTCGTTGATCCAAATAAAAATTCTGTTTTAAAAATATAATTTGTGTGTTTGAAAAACATTGATATTCTCGTATTTCAATAAATAACAAACATACGCTATTCTCCATTATCCTCATCAATTATTCATTAAGTTTAAATAAACAATTTCATTTGCTTGCATAACGCAATACAAAATTTCATACGATTTTCATATGTTACATACAAATTGTGAAAAATTGTTTCTTTAAATTCATTTTTTTAAATTCAGTATCCAGAATGAATCAACACTGGATTTATCTAAAAAACCAAACTGGACATCTAAAATAAACTGAGCTGCGATGTCACTTATTAGCATATGATTATGACCAAAAATAACACGAAGTTTGCAAATAGTTTTTACAACAAAACGTGAATTTTCTAAAATAAGTATTTTATTCATTCTATTTCGAAAAGCTGCATAACGAATTAACCTGTTTGTAGATGCTATTTATTTATTAAATAAACACATCACTGTAAAATCAATCTATCGGGTGAATTGTAAGGCGGTAATCTCTCCTAACCAACCAGACAAAAGTAAATAAAGGATGTTACATGGTCGCAAAAACATTCAAATTTTTATTCATCTTGATGAACAATATACAACAGAAAAATTAAAATTTGATATCATCAATCAAAGAAAAAGGAAGAGGTGGCGGGGAGGAAAGAAAAATCATGAATGAAATACAATACATAACTAACGAGAAAAAAAAATTCAGTCACTTTTTACAGATGATAGATGTCAAATAAAACAAATGTGGGCTAGACGGTTCGAAAAAAGCGCCAAATTCTAATCCTCAAGTTCAAAATAAGACAATCTTTATATATAATATAATAGAGGGTCTTTAAAATTGAGCGGTTTTTTAATTCTTGGATAAAACACAGATGGCGTTGCGAACTTGCCTGGGTCTTGTGACATTTGAAAAGTGTAATGTATGAAATTTATAAAAATGGAGTCGTATACAATACAACAACGCGTTCAAATTGTTGAATTATTTTATGTATTGTAATCTCCGGCAACGGTGATGTTAATTGGCCACCAAGATCTTGTGATCTGACACCGTTGGACTGTTTTCTCTGAGGTTACAGGAAAAGCCAGGTCTATAAGAATGACCCCAAGTAAATTCCTGAGCTGAAGGACGAAATTATTCGCGTTATTGGTAAGTTAGAACCGCAGTTATGCCAAAATATCATCGAAAATTTTGACAAAAGAGTGGACATCTGTGGAGCTGCAAGTGGTGGACATTTGGCGAATATTGTTTTTTTGTGTTTAAATATCATACATTATACTTCAATGATCAATAAAAAGTATTTTGAAATCAAAGAAAATTATGTGTTTTATTCAAAAATTAAAAAACCGCTCAATTTGAAGGACCCTTTACAATTTAGGAAACTTGAATTTTATTTTCTCTTTGAAAATGATCATTGGTTTAATAACAAGTTTGAGGTGTGTCGAATGTACAGATCTATTTATCATTAGCAATACCTTTTTTCAGGAATTTCAGATAACATACAATACAAGATCATTCTTGGGGTATCAGAACCATTTCCATACGATAATATTATATATGGTAACAGAAGTAGTATCGATAAGACCTCCGAATGGTGCTAGTACAACTATTATATTCGATTGTCAGAAAAGTAATTTCGTATTTTTAGATTATATTTAGATATCTCTTTTGTTATAGAGCGCTTGTTATTCTCGATTGGAACCTTGATTTGAATAAAGATTGTCGGCAAAGTAATTTCGTAGTTTTAGATCATTTTCAGTTTTAGATCTCTTTTATTGTCGAACACTGATTATTTTCGGTTGAAGCCTTGATTTGATTACGTATTTTTGAAGGAATAAAGATTGTTGGAAAAATACTTTCATATTTTGAGATCATATTCAGAAATATTTTTTTTGTCGTAAAGCGCTGGATATTCTCGACTGAAGCCTTGATTTGAATACCTATTTTTGAATGGATAAAGATTGTCGGAAAAAGAATTACGTATTCTTAGATTATATTCAGATACCTCTTTTGTTATAGAGCACTTGCTATTCTCTATTGAAGCCATGATTTGACTCTACCTATTTTTGAATAAATAAACAATTGCAAAAATGTCACTTTGTGACAACATTTTAACATTTTCCTTTTCATATTTCGTTTACGTGACCTCTCATTCAAAAATCCTGAAATTGAAGCTGAATCTAGACCCTCTGAATCCTCTCCTACTCTAGATGCGAGTTGGCTGTCCCTCCAATTAGGGAGCGCACGTGAAGGCTTAATTTTCAATTTAACTTTCATACACACGGCGCCCAAAAGCTCTGTGAGATGGTTGGTTGGTGCCTGCAGCTTTTATATGTGTAGTTAGAGTGTGCTTAGTAAAGCCTTCTATTTGGCCTATTACTATGAGCTGTTAGGAATATCGGACGAGTATGAATTTTGTCTGCTAAACAGAGCGGTGGTTCTTTAAATTTAAACCAAGGCAGTATATGAGTACAAAGGGAAGTATTATAGTTCTTGCTCCTGATATCAAGGCGTATTTGAAAAAATGCATAGAACTAATTATGATTGTACGAGGTGTGTATTTAAGTCAGGTCCATTTTTAAATTACTGTTGATTTAAGTTGGCGCAGTATATTTGTACAATGTAGTAATTTGCTATTGACCATTTAGTAATTTATTAATATTTTATCCAGATTAATTTACAATAAGTGCAAAAATAATCTTGTCAGTTGTGAGATTCGTGATGTGAAAAGGTTTTTATTTGCAAAAAAAGCAAAAGTGTCTCTGAAATTCACAGGTTCGTGGGTCAAATATATAAGTGGCAGTAAGGTAAGACAGCGGTGTTGTTTGTTTTGAGAAGAACAACTAAATATCCATAAAAATGAACAAAAAAGTTGGTCAGTCCCAAAATGAGGGCTGTTAGGTGGGTGGTCTAAAACTTTTATGTCCTACGACCTCGATCTCGTGCCAAGTGACCACCTGTCCATGTATTAACAAAAATGGCTTGCATCACAGGGGTGGGAAAATGATGATGAACTTAAGATCGTTAAATAATGGTTCAATATACTGGCGATGGACAATTTAACAGTGGAAAAAAGAAACAGTAAGACAATATTAACAATCTGTGGAAGTAAAAGGTGACAATGAGATTTTATCTTAACCAGCTCTATTGATATAATCATCCTATATAATTTATCTTCTTCATCATTATCCTGAACAAATTGTGGTTTCAACATTGAGACGAATTTATTTTCTTAACGTCTGTTCTCCATGTATGCCTAAGGCAGTCCTAATCACTTTTTGACCTCTCCTCAGTCTAATAGTCGTCCCAAGTGTGTCTCAGTCGCCCAACCAGTTTCATATTATTTATAGGCGGAAGAGATGCGATCAAATATGGTTTGGACATGTTAAACGAGTGACTGAAGAGACATTAACAAATATACAATGCCAATATGAGTTTTAAGTGTGGTCAAAGAAGATCGCGTTAGGCATGATAGGGCTAAGTTAATGAAATTTTGAAACATAAGGAGATAAATAAACAAGAGGAATCTTTTTTAAGGAGAAAGATGTATGGTGTGATTGAAAAGTGTAATGTTCTATCCTCTTTGCATACCCAGACTGATAAAAACGTGATTTGTTTTGTTTTGTAAAAAACTTTTGTGTATCAGAAACGATTGTTATATTATTCAATCAAAATATTATACCTTTTTTTCGTGCTATTCTAGTGTACAGAAACTTATAAAAATATGGAAGAACATGGAAGTCTACATTTCAGAAGAAATACATGCTCGTATTTTCTTAAGTTGTATACGAAACGTACAAAAGTATTTTATTTTTGCTGGAGTTCGCTCAGCTATCCGACTTACAACCAGATAACACACGTCTGTACAGGCAATCAGTAAAAGCAGAAAAAGCACATATACAATGTTCGTGTTGATTTTCAAATATATCTGCAACATTTTAAAAGGGTGAAAGCACAAGAAGATCAAATTTAATTTTTCTCACGATGAGAGAAATGTATCGAATTTGATTCCAATGTTAACTGTTTTACACAATTGAATTGTAGCGACATCTAGTGTTATCGAAGTTAAATAGCCAGAGTCAAATTTACTTGTTTAGAATTATCGAGATATTTAACTTAAAAACAGAAAAACTCTCGAAATATTTCTCTCCTAATGACGCTAAAGATTTTATTAATTTATTTGACAATTCATTACACAGGTACAATCGGTATTTTGCTTAGTCAAAATTAAATCTCTTCCAAACCAAATGGACAAAAGTAGTAAAATGTAAGCCAATTTCTGAATGAAATGTTGCCTTTTATAACAAAAAAAAAAGAATGACGAAAAAAAAGATAATCAAAATATATATTACAGAAAAGAAATATTTTATATAAGTAAGGTCAGAAAAAAATTTAATAAATATTTAATATTGCTAAATTAAGAAAACAAATTAAAACACATTTATTTTTATTACATACATGCCATAACGCTATTTCCGTCTCAGGATAGTGCAAGAGAACAGAGCGCGTGATTTTCCTATATCTAACAATATAGATCCTTCACCTCTTATACGTTCATATACCTTCTCATAAAACGCCTAAGATTTGTTTGCTTTTTTAACATTTTTTCTCTTAACATGTGGTACATTTTTATAAATGTACCAATTTTTTGTACTTAATTTTTATAAATGTTATACATTGCACTTCCAAATGTCACATGACCCAGGCAAGTTCAAGACACCATCTGTGTTTTATCCAAGAATTAAAAAAACCGCTCAATTTGAAAGATCCTTTATTACATTATTTTATTTCTTCCTGTACTAATTTAAACATTTTTTTTTCAATTTATTAACAATATATGTCGCTCATTTTATCAAAAAATAGCTTACGTATGGGAATGAGAAAAAAATCTAAAAGAGCCGAATAAATGCTGTATAAATGCGTTTACTTAAAAGTCCCGTAGTTCTGTAGCATTTATTCGACTCATCATATAATACTAAATAAAGTGATTAGGGATGAGTGTGAACTTAATGGCAGTTTATTGAGTAGGATGAACAAGAGCACTCTGAGACGGTTTGGACACGTGGAAAACTAATCGCGTTCATTTGGTTTAATTAAGTGTACAGTAACCGGCGGTAAGTAATACACATCGAGCTTAAGAAAGAGAATGTCGGTCATAATCGGCTAACTTCGGTTTTGTAGAGCGTCGTCTCTGTCGCACGATGCGCTAACAGTCTCGCGACGGAACACGTATATGAAGTATCATGTATGACATTTATAAAAATTAAGTTGTTTAAAATACAACAACGCGTTCAAATTGTGTATTGTAATCTCCAGAAATGGTATTGTTAATTGGCCACCAAGATCATGTGATCTGACATCGTTGGACTGTTTTCTCTGGGGTTACGTGCAAAGCCAGGTCTATAAGAATGGTCCCCAATCAATTCCTGAGCTGAATGACTCAATTATTCGCGTTATTGGTGAGTTAGAACCGCAATTATGCCAAAATGTCATCGAAAATGTTGACAAAAGAATGGACATCTGTGGAGCTGCAAGAGGTGGACATTTGGCGTATATTGTTTTTTATGTTTAAATGTCATATATTATTATTCAATTACCAATAAAAAGTTTTTTGAAATCAAAGCAAATTGTGTTCTTTAAAAAAAAAATTCAAAAATTTTAATTAAAAACACGCTCAATTTGAAAGACCCTATACCCTATACCATTATAGTAAAAAATATTACATTTATGGAAATTCGACTTTCATTAACAAAAAAAGCATACATCCAAATTTGTTAATTAACGCTTGAGTCACATTTGGGGGGATGTCACATCTATTTGATTGTGTTAGGCTCACCACCGAGTATTTGCCAAGCGCACTGCGCTCAATGTGGAGGTTGGTAATTTGTATACAAATTGTAACATTACTTGCGCCACTGCAATCTACTCTATCTACCTACCCCTATACACGATATGGGTATATTGATGAACAACGTCTCTCTACCCCATGTCTCGTGGTTATGAAAGGTTGGGGTGAAATTTTATGCATCTCTGAGCAAAGGACAAACTTTTGAATAGAATACTATGTAATAAATAGAAATTTATAATTTCTATTTCACACTGTCAAACTTGACGCTATTTTCTCAGTTTACCTTACAGTTAGCGAAAAAATAAATAAATACTGGATTCTATATTATATCATACGTACATACATACCATCACGTCGTTTCCCTATCGAAACAGGCAGAAAGGAGAGAGTACCAGACTTTTATATCGCGACACACATATTTCGCCTCTTCTTTATCAATTCAACTGCATTTCTATGTTTTCTTCTTTTAAAACAACTCCTACCATTTCTCCGACTTTCTACGATTCCCTTTTTTGACTGCTGTCACTACACTTCCACTGTGACTTTTTAAATTTTCTTTCTTTAAAATATAATCCAACCATTCTTTCTTTTGTGTTCCTCTTTCACGCCTTCTACCTCTGTCGTACACTGGGCAGAAAGCTTGGTAATTATTTCGTTTATGTATATAACTTATACGTTTGAGTCATAGTAGTAACAAAGTATAAAAAAATACATTAATCTGGATCTCGAAACAGTACCTCAACTGATCTGTTAAACCACAGGAAACCTTTGCACATACGCGTGAACAAAAAAAATGTTTTTTTAAAAAACCTTAATTTTATGGCAAATTCTCCATTTGCATTAATGTAGTTTCCTATAAAGGTTTGGAAGGAGTTTTGGCATCAAGTTTAATTTTCCTCCCGAAATCATTTAATTAATTCCGCTTTTGGAAAATCCCCCAACCTCTGTCGGCTCTAAAACAGAAAAGTACACATAACGAAGGCTTAACTGAGCAAGAGAATAAAATATTATAGGCAATTAAAATTGAAATGTCAATTTCAAGACCCTAAATTTCCTCAGCCCGCCCAGTATTCATTCGTGGGCAAATTGCAGAGGCGGTTTCGGAAATTAAAAATAACAAAAAAAATATGAGATAAAATTTTATAATCTTGAAACATTTACGAGAAAGGTTTCAATGTAAATAAAACTTTTTTTTTATATTTTTCGGGTATTATCTTGAATTAAACTAAATAACTTCAGAATGTCAAATAAACATTCCATAAACTTAGCCATGGATCTAATTTCCTCAAATTTTTAAAACCCTATGAAAGAAAATGGTTTGTATATGTAATGCAAGTGAATAAAGAATGACTAACATAGCCAATACATAGTGCAAATATGATGGGAAGGTATGTGAAAGGTATCAAATGTATGATATTTTAAAAGAAGGTAATGTTTAAAAGCAGAGAAATCGTTGGAGTTTTGTGAGAAGATGTTAGGATGTAGAAGAGGCGAAAGATGTGTCGCTATATGAAATTCTGGCACTCACTTCTTTCTATCTATACCAACAGGAAAAAGCCTTGATGGTATGTTTGTAAGATCGCTCATAATTTTATAGAAATTGGACAATTTCGATTAAAATTATATTAAACTAGTTGCAACCCGTGAAATATTCACGTAAGTAAAACAAATTTTACATTTTTGAAATACCTAATGTAGCAAGATCAGCTTAAAGTTTTTTGGGTTCATTAATGTTTCAAGTTTAAAATAAAAAAGGTACAACTTGATTGATGAATTATTTAATTCTCAAAAATCTCTTTATACACGATGTTTTATGTATAAAAAATACTGATGTTCAATTTAAATCGTTGATAAAGTTTTCCTTGAACACTTATTTCAGATATATTGACTGTAATGTTTTCACGTTTTCGACATCTTGAAAAAGCCACATAGAATTGTCTGCATTCATAAAAGAGCATAAGATAAATAAACACAAATAATTATAAGGTTCAATATAATAGGAAATAAATGAATTATTTAATGAATTACAATTCAAAATAAATTGGCATCGTCCCCTTTTACACCGGTTCGTTCAGTATAATTTCAATATGTTTCGAAGTAGTAAACACAAGTAATTATAAGGTTCAATATAATAGGAAATAAATGAATTATTTAATGAATTACAATTCAAAATAAATTGGCATCGTCCCCTTTTACACCGGTTCGTTCAGTATAATTTCAATCTGTTTCGAACGACAACCGTACGGGCTTTAGCCTTTTATTTATACTATGATTTGATATTTTAAAGAAAATTAAATGAAATCTACAATAGAAAAAGTGACTTGACTTGCTCAAAGAAATAAACATTTCTACAGAAATGGATACGTCAGAATTTCAAAATATTAGCTTTCTTCTACTTCTTTGCACCAAAGTGTATCGGTCTCGATTCCTTGCCTATTCTAATTACTTGCTAATCTTTTTTCATCAAAATGTACGTAACTGAAATAAAATCAATATCAAGTACGGTTCTGGAATTTTTTCACATTTTTAGAAAATATACTTTTTTTATTTCGCACTTTATTGTGAACACAAAGTTATAATTAGCGGTTTAATTGCCCGAAGATATAAGCTTGTTCAATCAACCAGACAAGATTAACAATGTTGTGCGAATTGCTGGTAGAAAAAATATAACGTTTTTAGCTTATAACACAAATATAGGGAAATAATTATAATGAAACATGCAATAACAAATTAACGGAATAGAATCAGAATAAAATGACACAATAAAAGTATAGTTAATATACGAAATGTTATTTGATGGTATCATCAATAACTTGGAAAGGGGAGGGATAAATATCTTCCAGCAGCTGATAGCTGGATCCAAAATCTAATGACATGAATAATTAAGGACAACGTGAAGAAGGGAGAACTGTAAACTAGAAATTCCACGAGGCAACCTCTGGTGGAGTGTAACTATTTGTTTACTTTTCTTAAAAATAAAACGCCTAGACGTTAAGGTAAAGCATCAAAACGGTTCAAATCTTGCATCCTGTATGTGGTTCTATAATTATTTTTCTGTATTTGACTTGCAAAAAAAATGTGATGCTCCCTGAACATTTGGATTCAGCGCTCACGTCTTTTATAAGTGATTCCGTTTATATGATATGACTAGGTCAAGACTTTGGCACACGCACCTCAGAAGACAGTAATCATTTCAGTAAGAATGAAGATAATTACTTTGCTTTTTTTTTTAAACTATGGCATGGATGAACATTCTACGCATGTAGCTGTGAGATTATCACATAGGAGAAGAAGAAAAAATATAATTTATTGCACCCCTTGTATTTAATCCGCCCCTGCAAATTATTCCAGGGTCGGAATAGGCAAATACTCCCTTCAGACCGAAGATGTTTTTTTATGCGGCGTGGGTCCTGGACCACATAACAAATGACTCGGGTGTCGCCTCGATGATCGATTGTATTGATTTAGTGGCGGGAGTGGGTGAAAAGAGGATGAGAGAGGAGAACGTGTGAGGACTCTTCTAATTGGTCGACTTTTTGTGGGAGGAAAGGAGCTCTTGATAATAAATATTAATTTTACGCACTTCATTGCCCATTTATCCTCTTCTAGGTGAGAGTGAGTTGAAGGAAACAATATAATAAAGTGAAATGAGCTTGAAATCTAGTTTGAGAAGTAGTAAATGATTAAGCCCAACTAACTAGTGATATTTTGAAAAAAATCCGGATTTTTGTTCTAAAATAAATCACTTATAAACTTCATCTAAAACTTTATCTCATCGTTTATTTTTCAATTCACTTGTTCTTCTGGTGCCATTTAGGGACCAGTTTCACTATCTTCCTTTATACAATATGTTTTTCAGTGACGCATTAATTTGTCTCCACAACATTTAGTCGAAAAAGTTTGGTATACAGCATGGAGGGCCATAATTACTCCACGAGAAGTCACAATAACTTTTAGCCTCCAAAAACCAAAATGTTAAAATAATTCATACTACAAAGATTTATAAATATATAAAAGTCAATACTGCTAAAGAAACCGACGGCATTAAAATCGTCAGAGCTGTTAAAGTCACAGTAACTTTAAGCCTCCAAAAACCTAAATTAAAAAAGTCAAAATAATTTATACTACAAAGATTTATAAATAAAAGAAGTCAATACTATTAAAGACACCGATGGCATTAAAATCATCAGAGCCGTTTAAGTCACAATAACTTTAAGCCTCCAAAAACCAAAATTAAAAAAGTCAAAATAATTTATACTACAAAGATTTATAAATAAAAAAAGTCAATACTACTCGTATTAAAGAAACCGATGGCATTAAAATCATCAGAGCAGTTTAAGTCACAATAACTTTTAGCCTCCAAAAACCAAAATTAAAAAAGTCAAAATAATTTATGCTACAAAGATTCATCAATAATATTAAAGAAACCGTGACATCATAATCATCATAGCAGTTAAAGCGAAATAAAAAAAAAGTTTATTTATGTTCTCAAATGCTAAATGATCGGCATAAGTTTATGGGATTAACATTATGTTTTCTTTATAGTTAAGGCATTATTAACATTGTGGAGGTTTAAGGACAACGTAATTTATTTTATTAAACACTGTTTATTCAACTTCTTGCAACGGCACAACCCCACTGGTTTTAAGGCTTTCACCTCATAATCAAGGAGGCACAAACAATACTGTTTGTTTGTGCTCCCCTAATGATGAGGTGAAAGCCTTGAAACCGGTAGGGTTATACTGTTACAAAGAGTGGAATAAACAGTATTTGATAAAACAAATAACAAAGATTAAAATTAGTTTACAAATATTTTTCTGAACGAAATAAATAAACAATCAAAATATTAGGGGGAAAGCACCACTCGTACAGCTGAAAACGATTGCTGGAGTATATAAACATGTATATAGTACATGAAATCTCTTCTCGGATATTAAATTCGGAATAATTTATTTTAACGAAAAAAAATTATCGAATTTCCGATTGATCGGAAATTTGCTTTAAGGTGATTTTTTAATTCAGCATTTCTAGGAAATCATTAGAACGGGGAGAGGGTAACAAAACACCGAATATTAAATTACTTGAAATTAATTGTAGTATTAAATTTGAGAAGCCTTGATTAAATTTCTTGTAAATCTTTAATGGCTTAAAATCAAATTGAATGAACTCTTGTAATTTACTAATTATTTGGTGGTTGATCACATTGCACAACAAAGGATTTTCAAATAATATATTATAATTTACATCTTAAAAATGAAGACATATAAAAATGATTCGATACATATTCTTATGTATTATTTATACTCGACAACGTATGCCTTATATTTTTTACATTCTTATATAAAAGTTTGAATACAAGTAAAAAATATAACTACTTTACATAAGTCACAGCATAATAATGCATTTAAATATTTATCTTTTAAATATTTATCTTGTGTCAAAAGATCACATATACTTGAGATAGTAATAAAAATAATAATAAAGAGACAATTTATATAGCGCCGTTTAGAAAGCACTCTCGACAAAACCATTTTAACTCAGGATTCGAATACAGGTTAAAAAGTATTATTTTTTTTAAATAAGTTTATGGTAAATATGGAAATCTTAGGAATATCTTAAAGAAGTCTTATCAATGTATGGTTGAATATGAATACTTCACACATACCCTATACTCCATCACAAGCTGAATGTGTAACTATCACATATCGGAAGATCGACTAAAGTTTCTTAGTAGTTCGTCTTCCCTTGGTAAGTTTTCTGCGGTTTTCTTATTAAATATGTTTTTCTTAATATATGCAGATGGGTAGAAATTCATAATCTAATGACCAAAGCTACCACCTCCCTTTCCTTTCACTCAATTTTGGCTATATTTTCAATATAAGTGGATTCAAATCTCGAGTAAAATCGCTCGTGAGGAAAGTTCGCTGTCTTAACGGCGGCTTTAAATGTTCCATTTATTATTGTTGTTTTTGGGAAGGTAACTTAAAATTGTATATTATTTATAGTTAAAGCCTTAACACTATGGAAGTTTAAAGACATTGTATTTTTTTAAGTCAATCACTGTTTATTCCACTTTATATTGTATAACGGTATAACCCTACCGGTTTCAAGGTTTTCATCTCATCGTCAGGAGAGCACAAGCAAAATTGAACATTGTATGTCACAAAAGATAATAAAGGACATTTCACTGTTTCTTCCCACTATCCACATGATATTGGCTTTATAGGAAACATTTAAAAACGCTAAACCATAAAAAAGGGTCAAGAGTTTCGCCTCGTGAATCATTTTTTTATATTTTATTGCGGTTTGTTTTGATATGTAAAACGTAAAATTCTTCCACCATCGATACTCCTGAAGATTTTTAATCAAATTTCTTATCCCTCTACCGCAATACCCTGGGGCTAGATTCGGACTTATTCATTTTTCACCTTTGGCGAAATTTTTAATACGTAAAAATGTACAAAAAAAGCTATAAAATTTTATAGCCACCATATTTAAGTAGTTAAGTTCAAAAACGATCCAAGTCCAAAACTCTATTTGTTCAAATATTGATTTTATCAAGTTTTCAACTATACCTTTAAAAAAAACAACCCCATGTTTGTATTTTTTATATTATTTAACATTTGTTTATTTCAAATACGAAATTTATTTTATTTAAGTCATCAGAATTTTATTTTATTAGCTTTTGTGTGAAGCAACTTACAATCATTTTATTTTTCACAGTAGTCATTTAATTAAAATACTCAACAATCATGCAGTTAAATGTATCCAATATGAGCTGCGTGACTGAAAGAAATTGCTGTATTACAATAAGCCTACCAGATGTAGCAAGTTTAACTGTGTTCAGATGTAGCATGTATAATAATTAAAATGAATTAAAAAAATAAAATGTTAGGTTTGTCCAAAGTGGCCCAATACCGCTGATAAAATATCCTAAACGCAATCTATAATTTCCTAAGCGCAATTTATAATTTCCTAAGCGCAAAATTATTTTTACTATAGACTTAGAATACATGGAAAATAACTTAATAAA
Organism: Odontocerum albicorne; assembly: GCA_949825065.1. Classification (NCBI taxonomy): domain Eukaryota; kingdom Metazoa; phylum Arthropoda; class Insecta; order Trichoptera; family Odontoceridae; genus Odontocerum; species Odontocerum albicorne. The sequence continues at coordinate 9,457,778 of OX463855.1, forward strand.
TTTCTTAAACTGAAAACGAACAGGACCAATTTTCGAGTTACTTTACCGAGCTCTTCGTCAAGCAAACGAAATATTAATTCCAATATGTAACCTACTCAGCCTGAGGGTCGTATGAAGGATGTATGGGGGCGGGGGCGGGGTGGGTTGGAGATAGGGAAGGATTTGTGGAGAAGGGCTTTACTAGAGACTATCCCTCCCCATATACATCCATCATACGATCCTTTGGTTTTATAGTTTATGTATTGGAATCAATATTAGTTTGCCTTACGAAGAGCTCAGTAAAGGAGCACTAAAGGGAGTCGCAATAGTAAAATCGTTTTAATGGAATTAGCAAAGTAAATTTTATCGTATTATCATTATGGAGTTCCACGAATTTAATCCCAAAACATTTAAACGAAAGCTTTTCCCTACTGTTTTTTTTTCCTTTCAGGTAATCATAGGCATTATTATGCCTCCGAATAAGATGCAGAAAAATGCCTTTATCAGTCAAGTGATGTGGCACAGCCCGGGGTTCGAACTGGCGATCTTCCACATAGATGTCCAGTACATTACCATACTGCTATGCACCTTATTGCATATTTTACATCCACACAAGAGAATATGTATGGATATAGAAGAGACGAAAGATATGTGTCACAATAGGAAAGTCTAAGGCTCTCTCCTTTCTACCTACACTGACAGAGAGACGGTGTGGTGGTACTCATGTATGTGTGTGTCAAGTTTAACAATTTTGAACTTCATCCTTTTTACATCACACATTAAGCAATATTTGTGAGTATGGTGGTCAAGCATTAGGTTAAAACATAAATGTAACGTTTTAAATTGTACGTAATATTACGTAAATTTTCAGAACTATTTATATTCATTATTTTACTTTCCTTTGCACGAGTATATTACTCAAAAGCTGTAGTGCAAGTGCAACAAAACATCGTGTATCTTTTTAAGAGGGAACAATACCAAACACCGCATTATATTAATAAGTTTACAAAGCATTGGGCATATTGAATACAAGTGTTTTGCGTACTATCTTTTTTTCTTAATCGTCTACTTAGAATTTATAATTTAAGTTTATTCTGATTCATTTTACTGGTTTTTTTCTATCCTGTTTAACTATGAGACTGTATAACTCCCTTTGGGGCGGTTAGAAGAGGGGTATGATAGGTCTGTTCATCCACTGATTGTACATTGGAGCAAAGAAGTACCTAGTTAATAGATAGATACTAACATACGTACACAGGTATCGTCAAGCCACATACATATCTTTAGAAGTAGGCAAATAATATTTATTTATTTATTTAACACTTTTATTGCAAATACAATCTGGCGGGATTATTGCCAGGTGGCAATCTCTTCCAACCAACCAGACAAAAGTAAATGAAGCAAGTTACGTGGTCGCATAAATCATTCAAATGACTATCCATCCCCACGAAATCGATAAACATATACGCGAGCACATGCCCACGAACCCCACAAAGACGGATAATCATCCGAACATTCTTTTTCATATAAAGTAAGATATCATCAATCAAAAGGAAAGGAAGGGATGGTGGAGAGGAAAGGAAAATAAAAATCAGGAATTAAACACGTTATTTTAATGACTAGAAATTAAGAGGTTTTTCAGTCGCTTCTTAAAGCATGCCAAGGACGGAGCGAGTCTTATATTGGTTTATAACTGATTCCAGAGTCTCATTGCATGGACAGTAAAGGACGACGTAAAGAAAGAGGAGCGGTGAACTGGAAAGGTCAATTAACTATCTCTGTTTGAGCGTAGCGCTAATCCATGATTGGAAAGACGCTGAAAATTCTCGGCGAGATAAGAGGGGGCGGCGGGACAGTTAAGGATATTATGCAATAGAGATCGTATGTGAATTTGGCGTCTATTTCTAACATTCAACCAGTTCAATGCCTTCTGGTATGAAGTTATATGATCGTACTTACGTAGGTTGAAAATGAAGAGGCTGTAATTTGTTCAGCTGTTCCTCTTTAAGATCCAAGTAACATAGTATAACATCCAAGTAATATCCTAAGATACAATAGGCAACAATTATAAGACAAGAGTTTTTATGTTTAATTTCGAATTTTAATGTTCCTTCCCATTAATTCACTACATTTTAGTTTTATTGGAATTATTTTAAAACAGATGATGAGAAATTCAAGAAAACAAAGTCGATGGGGTACTAAAACATACGTACTTGAACCAGAAAGTATCAAAATCTGCAAAGACGATAGTTCACAAAAGTATATGGGAGTGAAACGTGGACGTGGGAAATGATTGAGATGACCTGAATAAATGCGTGCATTGAAAAGAATACATGGAGAGAAAAGAATACAAGAATAAATGGTGAGAATGTATGACAGAATACGGAATGAAGTGATAAGGGATGAATGTGAACTTAAGGTTGATATGTTAATTAAGATGAAGAAGAGTACTTCTTGATAGTTTGGACATTTGAAACGAATGAATGAGAAAGACAAAAAAAATATACAGTACAAATGTGAGTGGCAGACGTGTAAGAAATTAGACCAAGTAAAGTATGAGTAGATCGAGAAAATGATATTCTGAAAAAGGAAAAGTTTCAACTTTTTAGTCAGAGAAATTGTAAAAGTTGTATGAGAAAGAGTATGAATGTATAAGAGAAGAGACGAATGGTTTGTATCGAGATGGGAAAGTCAGATGATCTGTCCTCTCTGCCTACCCCGACAGGGAAGTGTGGTGATTGTATATATATTTATTTAATAAAACTATTATAATTTAATCTTTAATGGACCACACACATTGCGCGTACTCTGAAAACGGATGTGAGTGTACATTTGCTAGAGCTTGGATTGCAAGTGTCAAGTTCCGTCTTATAACTCAGTTTTGGTATGTAAAATATAAAATTCTTCCACCACGATACCTCGAAAAGTATCCGTTAGGTGTACACCATCCTTAAATTCTGTTCTAAAACAGGAATATCGAATAAATGTTCAAAATTTTCTCCAAACTAACCAGTGAATTAGACCGATTTGGAAATAAGCCTTCTTAATCATGTTTGTTCTTCCTTGAAACACGACCACATGTGTCCATCGCACATAATGGAACTTCCATGCCGCAATCGTTGAGATACTCGTAAAAATGTTTTTGTCAAAAAATTAATCCAGTTATATGCATGAAAAACCAATATACTGGCTCGTCAGCATTTGAAAATGTCAAATTCGTATTTCACTTGGTAAACGAAAAAGATTTGACATGAACTTTTTTTTTTTACACACGTTTTCAATTTATATTTTTATTACAATTTGACAATATTTGAGTGGTTGCTTAGGTGACTATTAGAAATCATTATCAACTTAGAACACTTTAAGAATAATTTCTAATATTTTGTTTGATACATAGAAAAGTAGATATACTCGTAGTCTGTGGTCTAGTTGGCAAGAAACTTGTCTTTCAAACGGGATGTTACAGGTTCCATTCCAATTTGTATCAATGTTTTTTTTTATAAGTTTATCAGTCTGGTTTTCTCTTCAGGTCTCTTTTAAATATTTTATTTGGTTGTATAAGATTACTTTATGATCATGAACCCACCAGGCTGTAATATTTAGCATGAAAGCGCTACACAAAAGTACAATAACGTGAGAAAGTTTTTTTTTTTTAATTTAGGCAATTCATCCTGTTGAAGTTCGTAATGTCTTTTGTATGGTCAATTTTATGAATACAGGATTTTCGCTTTTTGCCAACTTTATATGTTGGGATAAATAAATTAAGAATGAGGATAAAATACAAAATCATGATGATAGAAAAGTGTTACAATAAAAGTAAACGTGATATATGGGGGATAAATGAAATATTAAAGAAAGTTAAAGAATTTTGTTGTTAAGTTACAATTTTATAAAACTAAAAAAATACGAGGGATATTGAATGTCGTATAGCGATAGAGAAACAAAGTCAATGGGGCAATAAAACATATAAACTCGAACCGGACAGTATCAAATTCAGCCAAGATTATAATCCACAACAGTATTTTAGTATCAACTTTAAAGTATGTGGACGTGGAAAAGACAACACTAGAAACAAGAACAAAAAACGAAATGCTGTAGAAAAACGTGCACTTTGAAGTAAACGTTGAGTGATTATGTATTACAAAATACACAAAATTATTAAGGGTGAATGTGAACTTACGTCTGATGTATTGAGTAAGATGAAGAAGGGCACTCTGAGATAGTTAAGGCACGTAGAACGAATGAATTGAAAAAGACTGGCAAAACAAATTTATAATACAAATATGAGATAAAGGCGTAGTAGGGAAAGATCAAGTAAAGTATGATTGGATCGATTGTATATTTTGCATGAAGGAAGTATAAGAAGTCGAAGAAAAATCATAGACGCTGTATGAGAAGGTAAAAGGATAAAGAAAAGGCAAAAGAAGTGCGTCGCGATATGATAGTCTGGCGTTTTCTCCTTTATACCTGCCCTGATAGGATGTCAACGTAATGGTATGTATGTGTATATTGTTAAAATATTTCAACAGGTCGAAACATTCGGATGATGATATCGTTATCGAAAATGTTTAAAAAAAATTACAATTTAAGAATTAGATTTATACAGTATGAAGGGAAAATAGTGAATAATTTAAACATTTAGCTTGTAGTTGAACAGCGAGAAAGAGTGCCTCATTTAGTTAAAAAATATGTAATTGAGTATCTCCCTTACTAGACCACAACCTGCACATCAGACTATCAAGGACTTGACGCTTAATGCGAAGCCATCGACAATATCCTATTCGCTTTCTCGAGATACAATGTATAAATCTCTTGGAAATCTTTTTCAAGTAGAGCCAAGGTAGTGATATAATTGTGTTTCTAAAAAAATGTTAGTTATTCAATTCAATTACGAGTATATGATATATAGTTTCAACTTTAGATTAAATAAATTAATATACATGTATTCAAAAGGAACTTTTGGCTGACCAAAAATAATATTAAATAAACCTGCAATGAAAAAGTAGTCATTTTAAATAAATACAATCTACTTATAACCGATGTTTTCTTAAATAAAAAATAATATTAAATGGGCAATAGTGATCATAACCCTTGTAATCAAAACCTACTTGGGGGAATGTAGACTGATAACCCGCTATGGTACAGCCCTTCATATATTATAGCAAGGATGATCTTCTCTGCGAGTCACAACTTTTACAGGACCTTTATCACACCAACCCATTACCGATAGCGGTATCGATCGTCTAACGGTATCTTTTTAATCCACATTTTTACTGGTCACATTTCAGTTTTATATAAATAAAACGATTTTTAGTAAAATACTTACTTAAAAAAATACGTTGTACAAAGTTAAAATCAACAAGGATGTAGAAAATTCAAGGAATCAAGACAATTTCTATACTCAAAACACCCTGAAGCAAGTCACGTACTCTCAATTTTCCGTACCTTCAAGGAATGTTCAATTTGTTGAAAAAATATTGAAATTTGTTTTAATAAAGAACTTGACGATCGAATAATTCATTTAGATTTCTAAAATAACGCAATTTTATTTTTAGTCCTCATTTGAAACCATCAATGTAAGACTTTGATGGTTTTGATTTTGGCCTATTAAACATATGCAATCATTATCATCATGTCATGTTCTATCAAGACGATAAAGATGCCATAAAGTACAGCTCGGTCCACAGCCCAGCACTCGATATTACCTTCATTAAACCGAGACAATGAATCTTCTTATCATAATACTGGTGTTAGGTTAAGATAGAAAATTTATAACCAAGAAAATGTGTTTGTGCTTTACGGGAGACAGAATAAATTTGATTTTTTTTAGGGGTCTAATATTTTTTTATATAAACGATTACAATATCCATCCCCTCTTGTAGCTCATGACTACCATGATAGCATCCGATGACTCATCTATCTATCACTACACTCCGTGGCTCAAAGGGCAGTTGTTTGGATTAGTTCAGTTGCGTTTTTCACATAGTCCAACGCATTGGGTTTCTTCCTCTAGTGCATTGTCCTTCCACGCCTCCAGTAACCACGAATCTTTCCAAACTGCCTTCATGGCCACGAGCAATGAACCCCAAGAATTGAAGGACTCATCGAAGGCATATTTTCAACAATCTGTCGGTGATTATCAGTTTTTTTAGAATGGAGGCGTTAGTATGTCTTGATATCCACGGAATTCATAACATTCTTAAAATTCTATATCCACGGAATTCATAAAATTCTTGATTATGAATATCCACGGAATTCATAAATATTCACGGAATTATCCGATATCCACGGAATTATCCGATATCCATGGAATTATCCGGAATTATCCGATATCCACGGAATTCATAAATATTCGATATCCACGGAATTCATAAAATTCTTGATATCCACGGAATTCATAAAATTCTTAAAATTCATAAAATTCGTTAGTATGTCTTGATATCCACGGAATTCATAAAATTCTTCTCCAGCACCACATTTCAAATACATCTATTCCACATATATCGCTTGCTCTCAAAGTCTCCCCGCGCCATAAATTATCGCGATTACGACGACGAAAGACTGAACGAGGCGCATTTTCATCATGATGTCGATAGTTCTGCTATTCCGTTTTACAGTAGAAAAAAAAGTGTAAGACTAACCCAATACAATAACAAAGCAAACCTATATAATTTACTCAATTAATCCTGGCAAGTAGCGGCAAGCCCGAAACGGACGAATTTTGTATATCGTGAGAGAGAAATTGGTCGAACTGTCCTCTCTTCTTAAAGCAATGGGAAAAAATAGTATGCTCAACCTTTTATACAAAATACAAATTTTATAACTTTCACTCAACACAATATTAGCCTTACCTTTTAACTATGGTATATTCCCAATCAAAACACATTTGATATCGTATATAAATGTACATAAATCGATAAAATGAAAGTTTTCCTTTTTCTTTCCCAAATGTATGACATACGTATCATATGACAAAATACATCAAGTGTCGGATTCTGCTGAGGGGTTCTCCCACATTTTTATTGTTTCACATTTATATAGCATATTTCCATTCCGATCGATTGCTCTTGTTTGCTCAAATGCGAAAGATTTGTTTCTCGAGAATCTGTCTGAGCTTTTTGTGTCGACGAGTTTTCTTTCAATGTTTTACAAAATGATGGGCTGTCAACGCTTTTTCTTATTTCACATTTTTCATAAGACACAAATTTATTACAAAATATATAATATTTGCATATCGAAATGTTAAATTAATTAAAAAAAAAACACAAATAAAAAATCATTTTGGATATGATACTGAAATATTTTCAATATGAATTTGATAGTTTTTGGTCATTACTAATACGTGTACTCAATTCTATATATGACACTGTCAAAAGACTTATGACTTCAAATTTTTCAGATTTTTTATATTGTACATAAATAATTTCGGATTGATTTCACACTTTCAAGCAAAGTTAAAAATGTTTAAAACAATTTATTTTACTCAACTTTTTTTTCCTTGATATAATTACAGATATCTATAACCGTGTTTTAAATAAGTAAATGAATCACAGTTAAAATATTTCCTAAATCTCATAGAAAAGAGGAGGAAGGGCGGAAACTGTACGAGTTGAGCAAGAAGAATATTTTGAAGGAAATAATTATTTATTAGTTTTATTTCCAGAATATCAATTAGAATGTAGTACATCTGTTTGATGATTAATGTGTTATTGGAATCATTTTATTCATTAGAATAATCATAAATTATTATATAATTTCATGTCACTGTCATAAAAAATTATAAATACAATATTTCTCTTAATTATTTAATTTAACATTGTGCTCAAACCAATCAATAGATTATCCATCGCTCAGACTACTGATGATTTTTTCTCCGGGGTCCCTGTCCACTTAAAGACACCTTATTTCTTCACAAAGAAAGTTCTAACGATACTATATTTAATAATAACAAATAAGCTAATTGCGCTATCTAAATTCACTTCAAAATAGGCGAAAAAGTAGTAAGTAAAAAATAGAAGTTAATTCATTGTCATCATCATTATCCACTCTTCTCATTTGTTTGACACAATAATGGAATCGATACTTCTCAAATCACTCAAATAGGACACAACACACTAAGTACGAGGGTGGTCCGATAAGTACTTAGCCTACAAAAGAATAACAAAAAATTTGGAAAAGTGGTGATTTATTTCTCAACATAATCTCCTTTGAGTTTGATACACTTGACCCAGCGATGCTCCAACTTCTTTAACCCGTCTGAAAAATACGTTTTCTGGAGGTCAACAAGAATGTACTACGCGATAAAAAATTGCTCTTGCTCTTGTGGTGCTATCGGGCGGTGAGGCTACGTACTTATCGGACCGCCCTCGTACTGATGGGGATTGAAGTTTAAGATCTCGATACTAACTAATTTACTGTGAACAATTTATACATCACTGTTTCGAGAGCAGTTTTTCCTGAAAAGCGCTTTTACTCGGGAGTAGAATCCACTTCTGTTAAAAGATTAAAAATGACACGAAAAATAAATTGAATGTAAGAATATGAGGGTGGTGACTGCAACTATAAGCACCTAAATATGTTTAGAAAAACATTAAAAAATATTTTGTTTATAGTTAAGGCATTAACGTTGTGGAGGTTTAAAGACATTGTAATTTATTTTATCGAACACTGTTTATTCCACTTTTTTGTAACGGTATAACCCTACCGGTTTCAAGGTTTTCGCCTCATCTTCAGGGTTTGTTTGTGCTGCCCAGAAGATGAGGTGAAAGCCTTGAAACCGGTAGGGTTAAACCGTTGCAAAAAAGTGGAATAAACAGTGTTTGATAAAATAAATTACAGTAAAAAATATTATTTCTGGACTTCGTTTTCGACTTTCGTTAGAAGAGCTTCTTCCGTTATAAAAAATCATTAAACCTTTTTTTTTTTAATTGTAAGCATTAAATAATTTTATTCATGTTTTCACAAAACTAACTTTGGTGGATTTTGAACTGAGCGCTCCATTTCCAGATTGCTCTCTCTACCTTAGGAGTCCGAACACATGTGGCCAACACACATAATGAAATTTGAATGCTGTAACAACTGATTTCAGGATTCCTCGGCTTCCAAAAAGTTTACTTAAGATTGTACATGGTGTTTCAAAAATAAATTTAAATGATTATCATTTCGGTATTCATTAAGTTATGTCTAAAATTAAAACCATGTATTTAAGAACACTGATGAAGATTTTTGTTTAAACCTTCACAAATGCACTAATTGGTGGGCGTTCTGCCATACACTGCTGATAACATGGAATCACGAATCATTTATTCAGAATGTGGGCGATTTTTTTTTATTGGTTGGTTTTAATTCACTGACTGTTGCCAGTTTTGTCTCACAAATTTCATTTCTGATGAGTCCCCATTAAAAACTACATGGGCGAGAGATCTGTGGGGCGCAAGGGGTTTTCATTGCTACATCGACGTCCAACCCATCTATCATATTTGGCAAATTTTCATCCTCACATCATAATGATATTGGGAAGGTATACCATCTTGCGGGAAATAAAAGTCCTTTTCGTTTCTAAACTCTTCACGAATGCACGGTATGACAAATTCCTGCAGTGAGTGCAAGTAAACGACATGGTCTAAAAGTATGTATACATTTTTAGGACACCCTATAGTAAGCATGGTCTACATATTTAACTAGACTTATAAATGTCAAATGAGTTCTCACTAACTCCATTAATACTTACAACACGGAATCTTTGTATTCTATAAATTGAGATCAATTGGGAATATTCAACAGAAATTATTTTGAATAAATCATCATACAACCCACAATTTTCAATATTTGGAGGGGAAATTTATATGTATCACGATGAAAATATATTTTTAACGGAGCTATAAAACAATTTTCTTAATTACGCGTAAAACGTTCCTATTTTAGGTTTAGGCTTAAAACTGATAAATTCGTCGCAATAAATTGAACTAAAAACTGGGATGTTTTATTACGCATTAGAAAGTCGAGTTATTAGACGTCCATTTTATACCATCTACAAGCGTCAAAAATATTTGCAGAAATATAAAGATTTTTTTAATAACAAGACTGTGATTCTTTTTTTTTTAAAAGGTGGCAACGGTAATCGAACCCGAAACATTCGGGTTAAAAGATAAATATCTTACTAACCAGGGCGCGGTTGTCGTAAATTGTGGAATAGGAATATACTCGTATATGACATAACTTAAATATTATTGATAATTAATCAGAAGTTTATTACAACTGTTACAAATAATCTCGAGACTATTTTAAATGGGAGTTACACCCAATAATGGTGCAGGCCGTTAAAAATGAATGTTTGTGATGTGCGGCGAAAATTAATGTTGGTATAAATAAAAGTATTAAAAGTAATGTCTTTTCAGTCTCGAAATATATTTTTAAAATGTTATACTTATAGTGAAAGTTGATTTAAAGCACTTGCCGAATCCGGTTCACCAACATATAAGATAAGAATAATATAAATGTAATATTTGACAATCCTCTCATCGGTTTCCGTAGTGTAGCGGTTATCACGTGTGCTTCACACGCACAAGGTCCCCGGTTCGATCCCGGGCGGAAACACATATATTTTATTTATTTTGACCATAAATGAAATCCTGAAATGTTTTTTTTTTTAAAGATTTTTTTACAATAAACACGTCTTTTGATATTTTTATCAACGTTTGAATTTTATTTAATACTCGATAAAATATTTGTTTTTATTTTGACCAAAAATGAAATTTTCGTTTTTATTAAGACCTTTTTTACAATAAACACGTGTTTTTTTTTTAAAACACGTATTTTAATGTTTTTACCAACATATGAATATTACGACGATCTCCGTGACCTGGTGGTAAGACACTTGTCTGCCGATCCGGAGGTTGCGGGTTCGATCCCCGCTGGAAACCAGATTTTTTTAAATATTATTCCAGTCTGGTTAAAACTTAGGGCCTATAAAAACATCCTTCTGGTTGGTTGGAAGAGATTGCCACATGGCAATAAACTCGCCAGGTTAAAAAAAAAATTATTTAATACTCATCACAAATTCATTATAAGTGTATATCTTTAAAAAAAATGTAACTTACATACAAACATACTATCATACCGCTGGCCTGTCAGAGTAGGCAAAAAGGATAGAAGATCAGACATTTATATCTCGGCACACATATTTAGCACAGACATTTATATCTCGGCACACATATATAACTTTCTCATACAGTTTCTACTTCTTACTTTTTCTGCTATCAAAGTATCATTCACTCGATTCAACCATACTTTTCTTGGTCTTCTATCTATCACGTCTTCCACTCACATTTACACTGTATGTTCGTTTTTGTCAATATTTCTTCAATCATTCGTTCGACATGCCCAACCTACATCCAAGCGCTCTTCATCTTACTCAATGCTTCGGCCTTATGTTGTTATTCATTCCTCATCACTTTATTTCATATTCTGTCATACACCGTCATCTTATGTAATCTTCTAGTTGTAAGCATTTCTAAAGAATTTAATTAACTCTTATCAGTGTTTTTCTACATCCATGTTTCATCCCCATCCATCAAAGGAAATACTAAAATAATATATTTAAAAGGAATTTAAGTCATATAAAATTATTTTTATATTAAATTATTGATTATATTTAAAAAAACTAATATGTATCAAAATTTAAAAGGAATAAAAATACCAGTGACAAAATAAGTTGTTTTTAGCTATTTTGTAAAGAAATTTAATTTTAAAAATGTTTTTTTTTTTATATTTTAATTTATAAAAGACAGATATAAGCGCCATTGAATAAAGTTGAATTAAATATCAATTGTAAAAAAACGAGTATACTATCTACCAGATCAATTTTATTTATTTTACACATGACAATAAATAAACCGAATTAGCGAGAAAAAAAATTAGATAATTTAATTTGAACACACAATTTCAATGGATCTGGATTTATTGCCCCTCATTTGTCGTGTCCCCAGTAAACTAGGCTTATGCCTGTATCTTACTGAGGGCATTACTTTCAATAACAATGAACACTCTCCCTATCACGTTTATTATGAAACAATTGAGAATAGTTAATTAATTAATAAATTCTCTATGACACTGTTTGGACTAGAAACATGGATGATGAGAAAGAAGGAAAGAAACGTGATATGTATATGTCTTCGAGATGTGATATTGGAAGCGGAGGTTACGTATCCCATGGAATGCATCAACGTATCCATCATCCATTTTTTTTGCATGTATCTCACTGAGGACACCCAATGACGACAATGGTCGTGACAATCTTGTCTCTGATGTTCGAGTTATCTAAAATGACTTTTATTTTTTCCTTGTATCCTAATCGTTGCGGATTCGATCCTGTTGGAACGCACTTTTTAAGAGGGTTTCAGTCTGGTTTTCAATTAAAGCGTCTTCAACATCTTTCTAGTCGGTTAAAAGAGATGGCCGCATGGCAACAACCCCCGCCCCCCCTAGTTTATACTGTTTATAACGAAAATGTTAAACATTAGAATATGTTTTACTTAAGGCTTGAATCTACAATGACGATGGCAAAGCGTTTCAAGACGGTCGTATAACCTTATCTATTATACTTAAGGCTTGAATCTACAATGACGAAGGCAAAGCGTTTCAAGACGGTCGTATAACCTTATCTATTATACTTAAGGCTTGAATCTACAATGACGATAGCAAAGCGTTTCAAAACGGTCGTATAACCTTATCTATTATACTTAAGCCTTGAATCTACAATAACGATGGCAAAGCGTTTCAAGACGGTCGTATAACCTTATCTAGAATACTTAAGGCTTGAATCTACAATGACGATGGCAAAGCGTTTTAAGACGGTCGTATAACCTTATCTAGAATACTTAAGGCTTGAATCTACAATGACGATGGCAAAGCGTTTCAAGATGGTCGTATAACCTTATCTATTATACTTAAGGCTTGAATCTACAATGACGAAGGCAAAGCGTTTCAAGACGGTCGTATAACCTTATCTATTATACTTAAGGCTTGAATCTACAATGACGATAGCAAAGCGTTTCAAAACGGTCGTATAACCTTATCTATTATACTTAAGCCTTGAATCTACAATGAAAACCTCTAAAATATGTATAATCATACCACATTTTCTCCATCCCGCAACATCAAGGCAACAACATTGAGAAAATATTTATTGAATTGTTCGTCAAAATATAAACGAAATCAAATCAAATTAACAACTTTATTTGTTTCTTTTAATTGTGATGTTCCACCAGTCCAAAAAAATAAGCTAAAAATAAATAAAGGAATAAAAACGCCTTTAACAAATAATAAAATAATAAAAACGCATTCGACAAAAAGAATAAAAACACTTTTGGCAAAAAAACAATTAGTCAGCCAAATTTCAATGAAATGAAATTAAATATTTTTTTTTATTTAATTTTAAAAAGTTTTAACAGGATTTATGATTCTAGAAACAAACAAAAATAAATAATAAACGGATATAAACACTTTTGATAAGTAACAATAGAATGAAATACGTTAAACAAGTAAAAAAAATTAAAACACTATTGATAAAAATAATAGAAACACGGTTGACAAAAAAAACATTCCGTGATCCGAATTTGAACGGAATAAAATTAAATAATTTATTATCTATTTCATTTCAATAGAAGTTCCAACAGAATTTATGATTCTAAAAATAAGCAAAAAGTACCTAATTCGAAGAATAAAAACACCTTTGACAAGAACAAAACTCAATACAGCAAAAATATTAAGTTGAAAATCTCACGACAGGAAAAAAATCCATGTGTAGCACAATATATTTTAAGAGTCCATCTCGAGATGAAATATATATCAAAATCCGTTGGAGAAAAGACAAAAGCAATTCTCGCGTGACCAAACCACCCTTCCGGTAGTTGTGGGGGATGAGGAAATACCACGGGGGTTGATAAATTGTTATCAGTAAGGCCAAGGGATGAGTTATGGGCCCCTGAAGGAAAAATACAGTAAAATGATAGCCGAATATGTGTTTTGACTTGTTACAAAGTGATGAGATTGATTAATACTTGCTGTTTTATGGGAGGGAAAGCTCGTAACGAAAAGTCAAGTGGTGAGATATTGGGCTAGAGCATGTATGGTATTTTTCTTTTTCCGTAAACCCTTTCCGTTGGTTGGTTCATCAAGTTATAACTTATATCTGAACTTGAGTTTATACTTGTACATAAATATTTTCGGACAAAAAAATTTCAAAATCTCGCACTATTCACTATCGATCGTATAAGAGGCCAAAGTTTGTTCAAGTGAGCATATAATATTATATCAATTGAGGAATTCTCACAAATATTTATAGAAATTCTGTCATAAGGATAAATTATCACGAAGTATTAAAATTATGGTATTTAAATCTCGTGACGTCTAGCTGCCTAAAAACAATTTAATAACTTAAATAAACTACAGTTTTTTTTTTATCTTTATTAATTCTGTTTCCGGAAAGCCCTTCCCTATCATAATATAATTAATACACAATAATACTAAATTACAATTATTGTCGTTAAAATAGTCGATAACATTAATAACTGTCGGACAGGTGCAATAAAAGTTTAAATTGAAAAAAAAACATAAAAATTAAGTAAACGTAACAAAACCAGTTTAGAACCCAAGAAATCAAAATTTAAATTCACGAACAGTTTCAAGACGAGAGCGTAAGAACTGATGATTCTTCCAGATAAGCACGTTGTCTGGAGTAGAAAGAAAAAAACATCTAAAGACTAGATAGATATCTCTCACGGAAAAAATAACTCCAGGAGACGATTTTTTTGTCCTGATTGAAAGGCTTTTAATATAATGCGAGTAAAGCTAGCTAGATATTTGGTGAACATGCTAAAAATTCTTGAACGAAATAAGAATCAAATGTGATTGTGGGGTTATACAAGATTCATATCACATGATAACTTGTGCGAACATTAGGATTACATGCTCGAGGCAATACATGATTGTGGGGTTATACAAGATTCATATCACATGATAACTTGTGCGAACATTAGGATTACATGCTCGAGGCAATACATGATTGTGGGGTTATACAAGATTCATATCACATGATAACTTGTGCGAACATTAGGATTACATGCTCGAGGCAAGACATGATTGATGAGAATGATGAGGCGATCTTTGTTGTCTCCTGCTGAAAACACGTGGCACAATCAACATTTGATGGTGCAGACATTGAAATTAATAAACAGAAGTTCGTTTATTGAGTGGTGCTTCGATATTTTTTCTAGAAATATTAAGTTATCGATGATGTATGTCGAGTCTACTTTCTGATTCTGGAAAAATTAAATAATCGATCAACGTTTTTCTTCAATTATACAACTGTTAATCTTCTTCGAGAGTGGTGATACAAGGAAAAATAGTAAGGTCTCGATCACGAGGCAAATCATCAACGTATGTTAATTGACAAAAAGGGTAAGGAATACAACCAACAGCTCAATCCAAGGGGGAAGTAGAAATTATACAGACTGTAAAAATAGAAACGAACATTTTTTCTACTGTACGTTGGTCATTTCACTCGGAAGATTAAAAACAAAAATCATAACTGTAAAGAACATAATAAAAAGAAGAAGATTACAGGTAAGATCAGGCAAAGCCAATACGCGGCCCGCCAGCGTATTTTTTTTTTTCACATAGCGTGTTTATTGCCATGTGGCAATCTCTTCCAACCAACCAGAAATATGTTTTTTGATGGGCCCTAAGTGAAAACTAGACTGGAATTCCATTTAAAAAAATCTGGATTCTAGCGGGGATCGAATCCGCAACCTCCGGATCGGCAGACAAGTGAGTGAGTGTGAGTTGTTTTTTTTTATAAATCATTAAAGAAATAATAATAAAACAAAGTTGTTTAATTACGAGTATATCGATACTCAAGATTTCCGACACGAAGAAAAAGATTTATATCAAAATCTTCTTTAAATGTGGCCCAAAATGATAGTAATATAATATATGTGTATATATCAACACAAATTAAAAAGAAAACACAATATAAGGAGGTACGTGTTAAACTGTTTTATCCGTGTTTTTTTGGTCCTTGTACGAAATAGAGAAACCTATAATGTGCAAAGGACCTGAAAAAAGAAATTAAAAATTGGAATTAAATTAATAAATGGGGTTCATAAATATTTATTTTTCGGTATAAATGGTGTACAAAATATTTTTTTATTTAGGTATTAGTCTAATATGACACTCGTATAATGTGAAATATATTTAATAAAAAAAAAAAACAATGTAAGAATTTGTCAACTCTTAAAGTACAGTGGTTAAGTCACTTGGTTTAAGAATTAAGGGTCCTGGGTTCAATTCCTGGTGGTGTCAATTTTTTTCCCAGTGTGATTCCGGAATGGTAAAATTGAGTTAACCTAAAATATTCTTTGGTGTTGCTTTGTAGCAGCCTATTAGCAAATCGAGGGTATATTTGACACAGTGCTCTTGTGATAACAGTGATAGGGTCACGAAAAAAAAAAATACAAAATAGCACTATATAAAGCAGGGCAAATTAGAGCATTATATCTCGTTTTCAGGCATTCAAATTTAAATATGCCTATTTAATAAAAGAAATACACGTTTGGCTCGCGAATCTTTACTCAATACCGGTTTTAGCACGCGATCCAAAAAAGTTGGTAAATACTGGGTAAGATCTAAATTAACACTAAAGTAAACCTGACAAAAGCAATGATTTAAAACTGCTGGAAGTCTCATTTTCAAAGTTTTCTTTCAGACGCAGGATCACAAAAGTTTCACAGAGACACGAAGGTTTTTCAGAAAATTTCGGCTTCTTTGCTCTGTTTAATTCGAAGATCATTTTAAGATTCAAAATAAAGTACGTAGGAAGTTGTTCAATATTGGCAAACACATTCACCATTTCTTATTGGAAACTTTCCTTGGCTCTTCACTAAAACTTGATATATTATTCAGACATCCAAATGTAACAAAATCATAAATCATCGCTAAAAGAATGAATAATATTTCTTTTCCGTGAAAAAAAGACTGTATTGTCCACTCCAAAACGATTCGTTATCATAACGCTTTTGTGCGAGATTTCGACCTTAAAGGTCAACGATGGCATTTTGTCTTGATCATTTCCCTGAAGGGTTAGACGAGGAAGAAGAAAGGGAGATGATATTTGAGATGCAAGGGGTCACAATAAATTTGTAACATATTACAGGGGATGGGACATTAATTTAAAAAATTGAAAGTGATTTAGCCCTCGGCGAAAAGTGGATGTTTCAAATTCATGGGGTCAAAGGGTGTTTTATGGTAATATTTTTCTAAAAGGTTATTTTTGACCTTCAAATATAAGACCTTCAAAGTTTTTATCGTTTGAATAAAAGGGTGTGGCAATTTCTTTGGTAATCCCTACTTGTTGGGAAAAATGGCTTTTTATGAAAATAAAAGACAATCTAAGTTACTCGCGCTAAAAGGTTTTGTTACAAATAAGTTAAAATTAAGTTATTAATTTAAGCAATCTGTTGAAAAGTGCCGATATTTCTTTAAATCAACACACTTCGTAAAATGTTACATTATTAACTTAAGTTGGATAATAAATATAACACAATCTTATGCAGTTTACTCGGCTCGAGTTTCGAACAATCTTCTTGGATCGATCAGATGTATTGCATCCTTATCGATATTTCAGAATAAACTAAAGAAGCATTTATTTAAACAAGCATTTATTTAAACAAGCATTTATTTAAAGAAACATTTATTTAAAGAAGCATTTTTAAAAATATTCGTTGTCCTTAACTACCATACAATTATTACTTTTATTCCTTCCCCTCACGAGAGTTGTCTTTTATTTTTGTTATTTTTACTTAAATACTGCTTTCATAATTTAAGTTGAAGACATGGCCATGGTCATTACTATTTTTTTAAAATACTGGTTGGTTGAAAGAAAAGAAAGCTATTAACCCACAAGAAGCATTTGCAAAAGAGTGTTAAGTAAATAAATAAAAAATTTACTTGACCTGTTAAAATATATTATAATATTTGACTCAATGTGCAAGTTTTCCCAAAGAAAAATTTCAACATACTTTTGAGTTCTAATAGAGGTGTTGAGTTCTAATAGAGTTCTAGAGGTGCATGGCCGCGCGGTAACGCACTGGACTTCCGTGCGGAGGAGCGTCGGTTCGAACCCCGCGCTTGTGCTACTCCCCTCGAACAAGACAGGTACTTTTCCCGCCTACTGTTCGAGGGTATAAGGATACTTATAACTTATATCATATTTATTCTTTTTTTCTTTTTAAATAAAAAAATTAAACAATAAATAAATAAATTATCAATATGTCAAAAATTTCAACAGGATGTTTTTTAAACAATAAAATATTATATTTACGTCGACAATGATGCTAATTTAACAATGTTTTATTCAACGATAAGTTAATGATTTTATAAACAGGTTATCAGTCGCCTTTGAATTTGAAACGTACATTTTGTTAATTGTTTTAATTTTGTTCAGTGAGTTAAAAGACATCCATAAATTTTATTATGGATAATTGAACAAAAGATAAAAAAATGCAAGTGGGTGAACTTGATTTCGCTAATCAAGAGTCAATAATTTGAATACAGCGTGCATTTTAACTTTCATTTAAATTATCCTGAACCGCTTAGCCTCTTCTATATTCGAGTTCCTTCAGTGCATACACGCCATAAGGCTTGTTTCTATGTTACAAGTAATAACTACCCTGTTTATAAAATGCATCATTGGGGAAATCAATTTGCTGAAATTTTCGATATATTTTACCATAATCTGTTAAGCTATAAATGTAAGCTGATCGCAGAATAAATCGAGTATTGAATTTGTACTATGCTATTATTTTTGCATTCATATTTAATTGGTATGATGAGATGCGGGCTGCTGACTCAAAACGGCACCGTGTCGTATGATCAACTGAGTAAATTGTTGAATGTTTATAATTTTTGTAATCATTTTGACTTGTTTACTATATTAATTCAATTATTTTATCGTGTCGTTGTGTCTCTTTATTTAGTTGTGTTGTATTTATGGTTCTTATTGGAAGAGATGATGAGGATGATTTGTTGATAAATAATAAAACACGTTAGATCGCAATGCGGAAAGAGAGTCTGTCCAATTTTATTAGTAACGTAGGTATTTATATCTTTTTAGAATGCGCGCGAGAATGCGCTCGCGATATGCCTGCGTCTCGTGTCTGTAAATGCAAAAACGATTAATTGTTGTATGTAGGTAACAATCTATTTACGGAACCGGCGAGACAGCGTGGTGCGTTCTCTCTCTAGTATGGAGTGCGGTCCGCTCGGCTATGGGATGAATGTCCGGCGGGTGACCTTCGGACTTGTTTACTTAGATTTATCGAAGAATCCGAAGGTCATTTCATCGGTCATTGACCGTATGTATGAATGCCGAATGGGCGACCGCCACAGAATGAATTGTTTTTATTTTTTTATTTTTTTGTAAATATTGTAAATGCAGCACATGCTACTTTATTTATTGTTTTGTAAGGAACATCGTACCGTTGATGAAATTTTTTTTTTTTAAATCAACTTTATTTTACTGATGGAAATGGTCCAGAAACACCAATGACTTGAAGATTGAATGCACATTTTCAACAGGGATCAGTAGTTGATTAGCTTCGAGTCGGTAGATTACATACTATCCACACTAATGAAGATATTCAAACGGCACATAATTGTACTGATGATGGTCAAGCAACTTCAAGCTGATGACTTCTCGAACACTGCGCTGAATCTTAAGAAGCAATTTACACCCATTTCCGTGTAAAATTCAGTTGGTGCAAGAATTGAAGCGACAATAACCAGAACAATGCCTTAAATAACTTATGTTAGCTTATGAGCCACGACTTCTGAAGAAATTACTCAACTTTTTCGCATTAATTTGAAATTAAATTAATGCAATAACCAAGATTAATATATTTAAACTACTTACCCCTCTGAACCACTTGTACTTGTCTACAGCTGGTCTGGCTTCAGTGTTGCATATCAGCTGCACATCACCTCCCTCTTTGAGCAGAGAAGGATCTTCGCTGGAACCAACGCTGACTGACACTCGAGGAGGATCTGAAAAAGGAAAAGATAAAACATGAAAATAATAACAGGATGCATCCATGCGTCACTTGCAGATAACACGTTACAAGAATATTCTATAATCATTAGATATCATATTCAAATAAAGTAATCTGCAAAGTAAAACTCTGTGACCTAATCAAATGTAACGCCTAACTAGTTATCAATCTACAGGTAATGTAACTAAAAGTAAGAAAACTGTTTAAACCGTTTGAAAATATATATTTAACTCAACTAGTTTCAAGTCATAAACTACTCATCCTCTGAGGTATTCCGAACTAACGTAAAAGATAGTTCAAAATAACCCTGAAACGAGGTGCACATGATTTGAAACTAGTTGGAAATAATATATAAATTTATTACAAATTATTTTTATTTGGAATTATAGTAATGAACTGAATTCCCACAGAGTTTACGCCCAAATTCTGAAAATATAATCTAAGGAGAGTTTAATTATTTTCGGAGCTGTTGCCGTGTTCAGTTGGCTTAAAAGATGGCCAGTGTTTTGAGGGCGTTGCATCCTTTATCGTTAAATATTACCAACATGACCGTGAAAAAGGAGACTGAAACGTTGATCATCGTTTAAGTCAACTCAACACATTAACAACTCCAAAAACCTTTTAAATTATCAGAAAACAAACTTGAAAATTGTTCAAACATATCTAGTGTGAAGATGTTGGACAAAATATTTATGTATGATAGCTTACAAATAAGTGGTCCACAGGACGATTCGCGATAATATGGATAGATGACATGATAAATTCAACTGAAACAAAGCACAGGCTAGTAGTTATTAGATATGGAAACTCATGTCTGGAAGTGGATTAACAGGAGCTGATAAGAAAAAGAGAATGGAACTTGATTGGAATAATAAGAATGTGTCAATAAGCTTCGAATTGTTCAGAATAGGATCAGTTGAAGAGATGTCTTAACTTAATCACATGTTTCTGATCAGACGAATATACGAGTAGGATTTAATGTGGTGAACAAAACTAGAATGGCAAAGAGAAATTGATTTCTTAACGAAATTATATTTTTTTTAAAAACCTATCATTAAAAGAGCTAAGAATATTAAATACCAGATGATAACAGGTAAAAGAGTTTAGTTATTCGAAGAGAATGTTTTTGAGAGATGGTTAGATAGAAAAACATATACGGAGGATACAAAGGCGTTGTTCTGCACAGGAGAAAGTCAACGACGAACTTGGTTCTGATTTTGTCAATAAATCGATCGCAAAATCTTCGAAAATGATTTTGCACTGTAGTTTACTGATGTTAAGTTTAAATTATGGAAATGGAATTTAATCATTGAATGATGGTGAAAAGAGTAGAATAAATGCGATAGAAACACGTGCGTTGCGTAGAATGTCTAGTATTACAATATATTGTATAAAGCTTTTACTGTAAACAGTTAAACCAGATAGATTTATGTCCATCTAGCGATCTCTTCCAACTTAACAGAAAAATGTTAAAAAACCTGAAAAGAGAACTTCTGGAACAAATATAAATTTCAGAAATTAATAAAACACTGAGAAAAAGGTAAACGGAGAAAATGGTGTTACGATGTAATCGGAGAAACTTTAAGTGAAGGAAAGGTCCTCTGAGTCTTTCCCAAAAGTGATGTGGCAAAATGATGAGTATGTTTGAATAAAAAATAAAACGTCATTGAAACGAAACAGAAAATGCGAATATATATCGATAAATGCTTCTTTGCTTTATTCTGAAATATCGATAAGGATACATTAAATTTGTTACTATCGTTCAAAACTCGAGCAGAGTGAACCGTAAAATATGATGTTTAAATTTATCAATTGGCTATGTTTAATAAATACGAGGCTTGATAAAATATACATTTAAAGAAATATCCGTACATTTGTAGTGATTAATTTCAAGACAGGTAATTTTATGAATACATATTTAATGAAAACAGGACAAACAGCAATTATATATATTTTATTGTAATTATACAGGTAATTTATAATTACAATAATAACTGGTGATTTAAAGTGCACACAATTTTTTATGGAGCCAGGTAATTTAAATGTTACTATACAGATAATTTAAAATGGGCACTTAATTCATATGCAGCCAAATAATTTGAATATAATTAATTATACAGTTCATTTATATTTAAAACAGTAAATTTAAAGTAGGTACCTACTCAATTCATATAGAGCCAGATAATTACAAAGGTAATTTATATACTATACAATTTAAAATGGACACTAAATTTAAATTGAGCCAGAATTATACCGGTAATTTAAATATAAATATACAGGTTATGTATATATTACACAGGTAATTTAAAATAGGCACTCAATTTATATAGAGTGACAGCTGAGATGGTATGGGCACATAAGATGGAGACCACCAGACCATACTGTAAATCAGGCAATGTCTGTGGATCTTCCTCTACAGCCATCCAGAGGAAGACCAAAGAACTCCTGGATGACTCAATGCTCGAAAATCCTGCAGAGAAACGGCCTAGATGAAAGCGACACCCAGAACCGAAGAATATACAGCCTGAGAACGAGAAACGCCGACCTCAAAAGCCTACCTAGACAATGAGTTGGGACAGTGCCAGGAAGAAGAAGAACACTCAATTTATATAGAACCTTGGAATAGAAGGTAAAAACACGTGTAACGGGGATCAATGCAATCAGTGGAATAACAAAGTTATTGATTATTATATATATTTTTTCCTGTTTAAATTTCTAGCATAATATCAAACTTTTGCAGCTTTAGTTGTGAACTTATAATATACAACCCTTCCATTTCAATGTAAAATAATAAAAAAAATTGAGAAAAATCTAAAGATAAATGAAAATCAAAACCATTCGTTTCGGAGAAATCAGGTCACAATCTCCAAATTCTCCCACACTCGGGGAAGCAATCTTCATAACTTTTTGACATCCGTTAAAAATTTCCCAAGGTAAAAGAAAAGCAATAAAAGAAATCCAATTTGAATTCAATTTATATTTTTCGTTTCACGAGAAACAGAACTAGATTTACGCAAAATATGTAGTTTATGATTTTTTTATTCAAATCCACGCTAAACAAATATATGTACATACGCATATTCAAATCTTCTTTTAAGAAGCGACTGATTTTAAAAAAAGAAAAAAACGAAAAATTACTTCCTTTGAGCTTTTCTCTGTCGCAAAAAAAATATGGTGAATCCCGTCAGGCCGAACATTATTTGCAAAAAAATAACTCAATTAATTTCTATTGTTGAACTAATTATTGACTTACCAGAGTTCGTGAAATATAACACTTAAAACAATTTTTTTATTAATAAAAAATCAAATTTAAAATTCGACATTTGTTCAGGGTTGTCACACACTTATATTAACACTAGACCAATATTCAAAATCCAAAAAATATTTCACTCCACAGAAAGACAAGGAAGAAATATGTACGAGTACTTAGTTTTTATTTACTACTGTACTTAAAATAGTCCGATTTCGATATAAAATTAAGAAAAAAATTGCGCAAAAGCACACAAAAAATAATAATAGTTTACTTTGCTTGCGAGGTAAAAAGAAAAGTGCAAAAGTATTAAAAAACTTGAAAAAACAATCAACCTAAAAAAATAACAAAGATCGCGAACTTTATAAACAAAGAACAACTTTATAAACTTAACGGTGATATCTATTACTGTCAAGTTGAACTGTCTTCGAAATATGTCAATAAGATGTTCAAAGATGATTTAAGACAATATAAAATCTTTGCATATGATTTGGATAGATGTCAATTGTATCAATAATATTAAGTTGGGACACAGTAAGAGTACCGAAGTATTGACGAAATATCTCGTCAACCACGTGGCGCGCACAGATGTATGGGACGGCATATCTCGTCTCTGGCAGTGAACCGGTTAAATTTGGATGTACATAAGTTATTAACAAATTAAACCCTTATACGGGAAAACATTTTACACAGTAAATTTTAATAAAAATGACAGACTTGTTTTGCTTTATAAAACAATTGTCAAAGATAAATTATTTAACACAAATCACTGGGTTTTCAGTAAGATTGTTGTTTTCATCTGATCCCATAATTCCATTAGCGTTGTACAGCACCGTACAAAGACTAGAATAGGTGGATGGCTGCCGCTCGATACTCAGAGATTCCGGCTCACTTTATGCTTTTCCGGTGCAAGTAACAGGGTGAAGAGATTTATTTTTAGCAGGTAGAAGTTGGTCGTAAGTAAAACACAGTAAACTGTATGAAACTGAAAATGTATTTTTTGACGTTTTACGCTCCTTATGTGCGGCCAATCATCGTTCATCGTAAGTGCCTATTTTCGCCCGTGCATGCCGTCATGGCTTGTAAGATATTACGTATCTCGCACGTTTTTGTACAATATACGAGTATATGGGCCGGACGACTTTTGATAGTAGCTTTCACGAAGACCACGCATAAGGAACATTTCGTAACGTTCAGTACACAGCAAGTACATCAAACAAAACATCTTTAAAATAAACAAGAAAATATACCATACATCAATCATATTTTAGGTGATGCATACGTCCGATACAAGCATCATCATCTCCATCACACCATTTCCCTATTGGGGTATACAGGAACACATATTGAGCTTTTGTCCTATCCATATACCTCTTCATATATATTCTCATATCGCATACGCTTTTCACTCTACCCTCTTTAATTCATTTGGCCATGTAATGTTTTTCCTTCTCTTCTAGTTGTATAAATTATTTTGCAAATATTCCATCATTCGTTTTTTCTACGTAACCTTATCAATTCTTCTTAATTTGCACAAAGCAATGTACTTTTTATCAATCTGCATTATTACCTAACTTCCTTGTTCTGTTGTACAATACTCTCCTTTTTACCGTTCTTACAATACTCTCCTTTTTACCGTATTTATCTTACTTTCATCGCCTTTCGCCAAGTCCAACTTTTTCTTGCATATCTTAATTTTAAGACCAATATTCACTTTTTGAGTAAAATATTCAATTGTTCGATAAAACATTTTAAAACTAATGGCTCCATTTAAAAAAATATGTCAATTTATCTTCAAGGAAAGAAATACTTTTTAATAAAAACGTAAAAATAAATCATAAAATTTAATATTATTCATTAAAAATATTAAGCAACGCATGACCTCAACACTTCAATTTAATATAATGCATCCATCAATTTTGACGTTCGTTGATTACAACAATTTACCAGCAAAACACCCATTGAATGACGTGATTCGTCCCCAATCGCCATTAAATACGACGGAAATGCCATACTATGCATGTTGTGATGAAATGCAATTAAATCGGTTGCATAAATTTATAAATGCAACAATTTTCCGTTGTTACAACGGAAATTCATTAAGCTTCGTTAATTTGTTTTGTCAATGTATTGTACTTTTGTTGGATACAATAAAACCTTGTGAACTTTTTGCAAAGTGATTTTTTTTCCACCAAATCAGAAAGATCTTAAAAGTGTTATATTCTATGGCATTAAACTTTTTTTGAATTACAGATGGCAGCTGTTTAATTATTCAAACATTATAAAAAAGCATTTGATTGTGTACAATGGAAGAAACTGTGGCACGTACTTCTAGAGATGAGAGTACCAGCACACCTTGTGAATCTTATTTAGTCTGCGACAGTCAAATTCCAAACAGTTGTAAGTGCAAAAGGGTGTACAGCAAGGGTACATCCTCTCTCCTGATATGCTTAACCTTTATGAATAATATATTATGAAGAGAACACTTGAAAACTGGTATGGTGGATTTGCTATTGGTGGAAGAAGGCTCACAAATCTGAAATATGCAGATGACACGAAGTGTATTGGCTCATCAGAAGAAGCCACACTTTTTTAAAAGGTAAAACACGAGTGCAAGCTCCTGGGCCTGAAAATCAATGTGTCAAAAACTTAGTTTTTGATGGCACACTGCAGTAACAAACTGCCACCAAATAATGTGAATCATGATCTAGAAATGGTTAATGACTTATTTAATTCATGGGTGGTGCAAAATCATGGGTGGTGCAAAAAGATAACCTGATGCAGAGGCACGGCCTGGGGGACGTAGTCCGGGACAGAAGAGCATACAACCTGAGGACGAGGAGAGCTGACACCAACAGTCTTCACAGACAGTGAGTTGGGTTGGAGCCATGGAGAAGAAGACTCATTCTTTGAGAAACCCAAAATAAATTTTTGAATACCCTAAAATTACAGCAAGAATTTTTAAAATAGTTTTGAAGATGAATTTACGAGTAGCTTTAAAACAAGTGTTTTTTGTCGACGAAATAAATACAAGTAAAGTACATAATTTATTTTTAAATAACAAATAGAGCAAACTACATAAAACAAAATACGATTAAAAAACAAATCAAAAAGTACGAATATTGTGAGAAGTTTTGGAGTAGAAGGATGGGAAGAAAAGGGTGTCGAATAAGAAGCTAACAAATCAGATCCAGACAGTCACCATCACCCTCCTAATAAAGAAAAGTGTGCGGATCAAAAAAATAATTTAATACGTATTAGAAAAATCGCGTGATTCTCTTTAACGTATGCGAACTAATGTTGCGGACATATTGAAAAGCATGACCAGGAGACAACATTTATTGAACCTTCAAAACTGAAGACTTAAAACTTGCAATTCATCACCGTACGTATAATCTATTCGATCTTCCAAATTATGGGAAACATTAGTGATAATTATTTTTTATCTATTTTCTTAGTTCCATTTCTGAAATATTGTTTTATTTATTTATGAATTTGACTCTACAAATTCCTTTTGTCATCATTTTCGCTCACAAATATGTATTTATCTCAAATTAATGTTAGTGTATAAAATAATGCTTTAGGAATCAATTAGTATCTAATGGTATTGAAAAAAAATATTGAGTTACACGGAAAGAAGTTTCGCAATTATACATAGATGTCGTTAGAACAAAATTTCGATACTTAGCTCATTTCAAACGTGCTGAATGTATACTTTTATGAAATGTTATAATTTATTGTATTTGTTCGGACATTGTTTACTCAAATTGTTTGAGTGTTTTTGGCGTCATTTTGTAGATTCTTTTTGAAGAGTTTTTTTGGTGCTACGTTCGGCAATAATAAGTCTATATAAGATGAACAAAACATTTTTTAAAAGCGATACCCTTCGTAATTATATAAGAGTATATTCCTTTTCCCCCATAATGCTGAAAATGCTCAAGTATCATACTATATATCTGATGGTGAACTAACAAAGAATTTTTATTTTAAGTCATCCAGCTTATCAAACTGTTAATGGTTTGTACTTCGAGTACCGATCCGACTTAGGGACAGCTTACTCCTTCATCGAACTTGAAAGGAGTAAGGTGTCCCTAAGCGGACGTGGAATATTTTACGAACATGTGTCAATTAAATTCTCTCAACGCTGAAAAACATATAAAAAAACTACTCTAGAAAAAAATTAGATTTACACTTTAAATGTACAAAAAAGCAACATGTCACAAACAAAACACAAAATTTGAAATACATTATTTTTTGTTTGTGACGTATGATGATTTTCGCATCATATATAAACATCAAGAATTCAGCATTTTAACACTACAACTTATAGATAATTGATTCCCATCACTATTTCTCAATGCGCAACAACCCCCTCAAATTCAGCAATACTCGAAAACAGGGGTGGTAAACTTTTTAGACCGCGTGCCAAAACCTGTATTGGGTAAACCGTCACGGACCGTGCGTGTATTTTTTTAAATTATAGACATATCAAAATTTGAATGCTTGAAAATGAGACTACGTGTTTCAATTTGTTCTGATTTAAAAAGTGTTGTTTTTTTCGTAACCCTATTACTATCATCCTAAGAGCACTGTAACAAATATACCCTCGGCTTGTTTATAGGCTGCTACAAAACGCAATCAAAGAATATTTTAGGTATATTCGATTTTACCTACCTGAAATCACTGAGGAACAATTGAATGGTTGAATTAAAATAGGCATTAAGTACCAAAAAAAAAACAAAAAAAAACTAAGTATGCAGTTTCATTAAATATGACATATAGAACGAAACTGCATACTTAGTTCTTTTTGTTTTTTTTTTTTTGGTACTTAGTGCCTCTTTTAATTCAACCATTAAATTGTGATAACACCGTAAAACAAACTCAGGACACTTGACCACTGAACCATGAGGGTCGACAAATTCATGCAATGATTTTTATTTATTGCATATAAAAACAATTCGCTTTATATGAGGGCCATATTAGATAAACACCTAAATAAATATAAGTTTTCTTGTGGATATCAATTAGATGTAAGAAATAAATGTGTGCCTTCTCATGTGTTGAGTTTTCTATTAAATCTTTGTATATATATAATATTATATTACTATCATTTTGGGTTACATTTAAATAAGATTTTTACATTTCGATACATATCTTCTTCGTATCGGAAATCTAAAGTGTATCGCTATTATTCAACAAATTTCAATTTCCTTCAAGATTTATTAAAAAAAACAGCTCGGGAACCATACAAATCATGCGGCCTGCAGGCCACAGGTTGGCTATGTCTGCCTAAGGGGGAATTGTTTAATTGCGTATTACTTTGGACAGTTAATTCTGGAAATACGTTGTGAATGTAATACATATTTTTTCTGACATTATCATCACAATTATTTCAAAATAACTCAATTTACAATATATAAAAAAACGTTTCAAAGTTGGGATGTATCCATTGAATCTTTCAAATCTGTCTCTGAGAGATGTTCCTTTGAAGAAGTGTAAAACTTGCAGATCGATTTCGTTTTCAATGAATAAATTGATTATTCTTAATCAATCCAATGGAGTGAGTTATTATAACAGAGCTTTTGCCGTTACTGACCTATTGCGTTCAATGGTCTGCCTCTAAGTATTTGAGATATGGGTGTCGGCTGTAGCTTTATAAAGCACTTGAAGGCAACCATATTTGGGAGTCTCATAAAAATTTATAATGATACGAGTATATAAATACTACATACAAGTACTACACTACACCGTTATCTGAATGTGTTACATATACACTTGCATATCATACATGTAGATCTTCAAAAATTGCTTTCTAGCTGGTCGTCTTTTGAGAAAATGTTCTGCGGTTTCCTTAGCAAACATGTTTTTCTTAACATAAGCAGATGCAGGGAAGTACCTAAGTGAATAGCCTCAGTCCCCTCTTTTCTATTATATATTTATAGTAAACGTTTGAATATTTATTTTGTAACATTTTAAATCTTTCAATAATAGAGATAGATCGCCAGTTAAGGGAGTCTGTTCACTAAACGGCGCTATATAAATTGTTATTTATTTTTATAAACATGTTAGGTTATTCCACTCGGGGGTGTCCTCTGGGTCACCATTTGTTGAGGTTAATAACACGTATAAAGTTGCTCTATACGAGACCATCAAATTTATCACTCAATTTTATACGATATAGTCATAAATGTATATTTTAAAGTAAGTTTATCACTATCACCGACATCATCATTGTCAATGTGTGAGCCTTTTGTTTATTTGTTTTCATTGGCAATACAGGTTTAACCCAATGACATTGAATTTTTCAGATACTGAATATAAACATATTTCAAATAAGAAATTTATATTTTAAAGTCACTTAAATAAGTCTTTGGGTGATTTTAAACACCCTCAGTCTTGAACAAAATTATATTTTATATTTGACAATTTGATACAAAAATTTTCAATATTCAAATCGTTCCCGTTTAAAAGATTCAAGGTTAAGGCGATTCCAAAAGAAAAAGCGCTCGTTCTTGCGCTTATGTTTAAGAACAGTTTCTACCGGCACAGTCTAGTATAATTGTTAGCAACATTTAACCCTTAACTATCTAGTAATGCTGGACAAAGCCTAACTCCTCGTACGAGTCTGAAAATTATTACATCCAAGCATACCTAGTAGAAACTGAGTAGGATAAATCCATGGATAGATATCAAATTCACTCATATAGAGATATCGTAGATATTTTTTCAGAACCATCTCTACTCCACTTATCTCTGCTGTCCTGTGTCAAAATTCTCCATTTGGATTTTCAAGCTATCTTGTCACTCAAGTGAAACCATTAAGCCACCGGTCTTGGAGATTTTATTTTCATAATCACCCTAAAACACAGCACTTTTAGAGCTAATATACACACAGCATTATTTTGAGCTGCCAAATTCTAAAGAACTTGACTGTGTAAAGCATGTTTTATTATATTACACTTTCGTTGTATAAAATTCAACTTGGCAGGTTTAAGGAATGTCTTCCATTGAACCAGAAAAGTGTTAAAACACACCTCAAGTAAAAAGAAAACTCAAATCCTTTTAAAAAATTGTTTTAATGGAAATCGAACTTGCAACCCCCGATCTGGAAGAAAGACGTTTTATCATCTAAACCACAATTGTCATTATTATTTATCATCTCAAGAGCCACTGTGGTAACAACAGTTTTACCACTAGGCTATAGAAATTGAATTGAATAAAGAACAAAAAAAATAGAGATTTAAATTTTTGGTTCCCTATGGATGAACAAACTTTTTCCACAACACAATACACATCAATAAGATAAACGCCAACGAGAGGAGTCGATGCTGAAAACAGCATATTTGTCTTATTGGGACCGAAGCATTGTTTTTGTCTAGCTGATATTTGCGTTGTTTGCGGTACATTGACAAGTCGGATTTATGGCAGAGGGTTTCGGAATATTTTATCCCGCTCATAACAAATGGTCATTTATTACCAACATTTTACCACACAACGAGCTGAACAAGCGAAAAAGTGTCGCATTTATTTATCTACGAGATACGTTCCGTGTGACGGAGTATTTTGGAGGTTATTGATTTTTCGAGATATAAATTAAACGGAAAATATATGTAATATTACGGTAAAGAAATAAATATTTGAACATAGCTGAATCTAAAATAATGTTGCATCTACAAAAAAATTATAACAGTAAATAAATAGGTTTATTAATAGCAAAATAGTATGTATGATAATATACTATGCGTATCCAGAAACTAAGTGTACTGAGGCTCTCACGACCGGATGGATTTTATTTTCGACATGTTGGCTACACTTCCGTATAGCCTGACCCTTCCCCTCCGCAACGAGACCGGTTCGAGGTCAGTACGTTGAGAAGTGTCGACGCGACAATACGTTTCATGAAAAATGTCAATCCACTCTCCCGCCAAGTTGAATCGAGTGGAGGCCGGGCAAGAGTTTTTGAGGCGCTGCAAACTCCATGGAGATGAATTTCTCCACTCCATCGTTACTGGAGATGAAACTTGGGTTGCACACTATACGCCTGAAACCAAAAGGCAGTCTCAACAATGGTGTCACACCTCTTCACCCTCCGCCAAAAAGTTCAAAACCACAATTTCAGCCAAGAAAATCATGGCATCCGTGTTTTGGGACTGTCAAGGCATAATTTTAATTGAATATATGCCTCAAAGGGAGACCATCAACTCTGCAAGATACTGTGAGACCCTAAAAAAATTGCGGAGGGTGATTCAGAACAAGAGGAGAGGCATGCTGACAAAGGGAGTCTAACCACACACGGCCAACGCCACGAAGGAACTGCTCGCCTCGTTTAAATGGGATGTCCTGAACCATCCCGCGCATTCTCCTGACCTAGCACCTTCAGATTACTATATCTTTACCTCCCTGAAGTTGCACATGGGTGGAAAAAGGTTTTCAACCGACGAGAAGGTACAGGAGGAGGTGAAGAAGTGGACGGAGGGGTTGGCGGGAAACTACTTCGAGGAAGGCATCAAAAAGTTGATACCCCGCTTCACCACCTGCATTGAGAGGAATGGTGACTATGTCGAAAAATAGCTTACATATGTACTACGGTAACCACGTAATTTTTTTGTTTAAATAAAAAAAATTGTAACCTACAAAAATTCAGTACACTTACTTTCTGGATATGCCTCGTATATACATTCCAAAATCGCAAATATGTCTCAAAATAAAAAGCAGAAAATACATTTAACTGATAAGATATCAAAAGGTCTGGGCTCATCTCATAATATATTTCCGGTCGAGATACACCCCACCAATATAGAGCGAGCCCAGTCACGAGGATATCAGATGTTTTTCAGCACACACCTTATTATTCATAGCAATTCTTATTATTTATAAGAACGTTGACTGCAGAACTCATAATATTCATACATTTTATTTATATTTCCTCACATAATTTCTTTGCCAGATGGGCAGAAAGGAGAGAGTGATAGACTTTCATATCTCGACACGCATCCTTAACCTTTTCCACAGCTTTATACATCATCATACATCCTCATCCATCTTTCACGATTTCTCTGTCTTTCTACATTTATCTCCTTCACAATTTCAATCACCAGCTCTGATAGTCTTACTTAACACACCAGCCTTAAATTCACATTCGTCCCAAATCGCTTCATTCCCGATTTTTTATAGCTCCATGCATTCTTCTCCATGAACGCATTTCTAACCTATTACTTCGACTCCTCGTATAATCTAAGATCTAATTTCTAAAATAATTTGAATAATGTTTGGAACAAAAAAGGTAAACTGTCTTAGCTGTAGTAATTGTGAGAGAGCTTGTAAGTGTGTTAAAGGGCAGAAAGGTTGGTTGATTTCGTGGCAATCCTTGTAAAAGAAACAAAATACATGATTTATTATTATAATTTGATATAATAACAAATTCAAAAAATGTTGATTTAAAAAATGGTCACTTTTTATTTATGAGAATTGAATATGCGGAAAAAATTAAGTCGGGTTTTCGATTTTTGGAAAATCTGGAATTTATAAAAGTTATACTGAAGGCACAGTTGGTATTAAAATATCATTTGTTACCATTTATTATCTGTTGTATGAGAAAAACTGTGTTTTTCATTCGTATAGTACTCTTCAAAATATGTAGTCTGAGCATATTGAAGGGTGTGTCAAAGAAACTTCATAGTCAAATTTAGTTAGTAGGCAACAAGTCTAGTGCGTGTGAGTATTATTACCATATTTTCTTTTATACCAGACTGGTGCTCTTTTCTCGAGTACCGTCGAGAATCGAGCCGAAAACCTGCGGGTGTAAATCAAACGTCTTTACAACTGGGCCATAACGGTTGCATGTTATTGTATTTAAAACGTTCCCTACCTACTTGTGATAAGACTTTGTCCATTCACATGTAGGTGAAGGATTTGATTCCTGGCGATCAAATAGAAAAGAAAAAAATGTGCCACTTTAAATTTTATCATTAAGGCTTCTAAGCAAATTTCTTGTAGACAAAAACCTTTATAATAGAGCTGTAAACAGTTCAGTTTGGTTTAAATCTTCTTTATTTACTATCATCACATAGGGACACAGAATAAACTGCTTAAAGAGACTCCTCCTCCAGTGAAGACTCACCAGAGTGTGTTAAGGATAACAGGAATGTAGAATTTAAGATCCAACTTCATATAATAAGAAAAATTACTTCTAGAGCAGTAACTGTACTTATAAAGTTACTTAAAACGTGAAGTTCAAATAGCCATCAAGATGCCAGTATTTTCACAGAAAACTTCAAATGCAGCAAAACTATTAAATGACGCCACTAGGTCGGAGGTGTGTGTCGGTCCAAAGATGTACCAATGTAAGCCTGAATGAAAATACGTTAGAAATTATTGTTGACATTTTTCATCACAGCATCACAGAATAATTCGATTGGTAGGTAGGCTTTTGTGATTGAATATGATTATCAGACATCCTGTGGATGAAAACATTTTTAAGTGTATTGGTTTATTGTGTGCATGCTGTTGCACTTCAGCAACCACGAATTCTTGACAGATTAATCCCAAAGTTTCGATAGTACGGAGTTCAAAGTTTCAAAACGATGGGCTGGTTTAATCAGTTGCAGCCTTTCGTTAGACATTTATATAGTGATATTTTTGTGTTGCGCAATCTAAGGAGAAGAGTGGTATTGATGTTCATTTAATCTTGTTAGGAGCTGATAATGTATATTTTATATAACTAATAATTTTGTGGAACAAATAAGCAATTTGTGTGTATTTTTTCATATCTATGATATATTGGCACAGCGGTCTGATGAAAGCTTCTACTAGGAGTTATTAGAGACAACATTCATCGTCCTTCAAGTTTATAAAAATGCCGTTCTAAGCAACTAACTCGATATCCGTCATCAAACGTGTTAGTTATACTAAACCACACATAGAAGTAAAAATAACTTCATCGACGAACTCTTTATCAAAAGTTTGATACTTGGGAACGGCTCAAAACGGCTAAATTATTGAGAACGGCTCAAAACAGAACAAGAGATATTGTTTAGTTAAACTCCATTTACTAAATTATTTTTTCAAGTCATTTGCACATTACAGGTTTCCCTTATTCATTCAAGGACCAAAAATAACAATTACATGAAAAAACATTTATAAAGCAAGTAAAAAATTTAAGACTAATTTGATAAAAACCAAAATGTATATGTAATAATTAAACATTATGACAAAATATGGCATATTAAATAAGATAAAAAAAAATTATTATTTCAAGCAATACAGTACTTGTACATTTAAAAGTTTATCCTGAAGGAGCTGAGCGACACATGAAACACGTCTACACATACATTATATGAGAACACACACGGTTAAAAAGTGGGATTGCTCTAACTACCGGTATTTCCAAAGGTGGGTTGGTTCCATTTATAAGTTGATACAACAATTTATTGGTGTGTTGTCTCAGGTAATTATCCAGGACATACAAACTAGCACTGTTCAAAATTAGATTACCACTGACCAAACAAAAAAATGAAAACCCAATCGAAGAAATATTCTACTATCTAATGATCTGTTATGAAGCATAACCAGTAAAAGACATTTGGATAAAGCCAGAGATAATATTCATACTCTCTCATGAAGAAACAACGGAGAAAAATACCCCATTTGAATTTATTTGGTGGCAAAGTACTTTGCCACCAAATAAGTTTAAAATCTGCTCTGAGCTAGACTGCGATATTTTAAACCACGAGTTAGCCCTTTTAAAAAAAGCTTAGATTTCTATTTATTTTCAAGAACAGAGTTGTATTTATTTTCAAGAACAAAAGAAAAACACAATTTCAATGTTATAAAAGTATACTTGAAAAGGTTGATAATTTTTATTTAACACTGGAATTACGATTTAGAAAAGGGTAGTGTGATCACAATTATTCCTGTAATCGAGGGGTGATTGTAATATAAATTCTTTTGAAAATTTTAATATCACAGCTCAACAATGTGGACGCCCCTATAAAACCGCGCACTGTTTCAGTATAATAAATTTTTCCAGCCTCACTGAATATGACATTTATCAATAGAGATTCAACAGTAATTTGTCTTGTTTCAACATTGATATATTAAACGTTTTAGTCATTATTTGCATTGTGTTTTGTTGGTATCAACTTATCGGTTTAAAACGTAACCAATCAAATTATTAAATTAATCAGGCAAACACGTATGGTGTATTAAAAAACATAAAAATTATCGATTTATATTTATTTTCATTAATAATGCTGAACAAACTAGTTATTTTTAATATATGTGTATTATGTTTACAGAACAAGGAATAATCCATGTACATATAGACGTACATACCATCACGTCACCTCCCTATCGAGATAGACAGAGAGGACAAACTTTTCTATATCTAACCTCTTCCACATCCATACACCTTCTCATACAACTTTTACGACTTCCCTGACTTTTTACATTTCCTTCTTTCAGAATATCATCTTTGGTCTTCCTGTCAAATTTGCTGCTTATATCTGTTTGTTATCCTTCATTCCTTCCTTCGTCCCAAACGCCCAAACAATCTTAACCACTTAACAATGACGAACTGTGAACGAATAAATTCTATTCTAAAATATATTCCGTTCGGAGAAAACAAGTTGAAATAAAATCTGCCCAAACGACGCTCGGGAGAAACATTCCCAATAAGTCGAAACAAGATTTGCCCGAACGAGGGTCGGGATCGTCAGTATAAAAATAAACTTCGTACCCGAGTCCCGCTCGAGCAAAACGGTCAAGTTATTAATGTACTCTTCTTCATCTTACTCAACCCCTTAAGTTCACATTGTACACTGTGCACTTAAGTTGTTGAGTAAGATGAACATCCTTAAGTTCACATTGATCCCTGATCGCTTCATTCTGTATTCTGTCATAAATTTCACTCCATGTATTTGTCTGCAAGCATTGACTTCATTTGGAAAATATTTTGAGGTACATAAGCGTGTCTAGTATTTTTTTTTAACTAAGCATAATATATTATTATATGTTATTTTTTTATTGCATGTACATGTACATATTACATGTATATGTATACATGTACATATATATTTTATTGCATGTACATGTACATATATACATGTGTATATATACATGTACATGTACATGTACATATATACATGTATATGTATACATGTACATATATATTTTATTGCATGTACATGTACATTTATACATGTGTATATATACATGTACATGTACATGTACATATATATTTTATTGCATGTATATATACATGTTATACACGTACATACTGTTGTTTTTTACGACGTACATACGACATTTTTTTTTACTACTTATTTTATTATTGAAAATAATTTTTTGATCTTTGTATATTAATTTTACTGTTATAATTTTTAAATTCACTCACGCTCTGAATTTCAATTGTGTTTTGTTAAAAAAATTCATTTTCAAAATCGACTGTAAAGTAAGAAATAAATACACACGTGTTAAAATTTGTAAACTTATCGTTAAAAAAAACTTTAAAGAAAATGCCATTACAGAAATGCTTTGGGTGCAGTTTTACTAAACTGTTCAGGGCTGCATTGAATAAGAAAGTATTGCCACGATGATGACCAAACTTCAAGAGGAGACGGCACCTCGTAGAAGATGATTTGTTTTAATTTGCTCCACTCGTATATCACTCCTTAAAGTAAAATATGTATTGAAGCCATTTAACATATGGTCGTGTATAACGGGAAGTGTATTATTTATGTACCTCTTATATATCAAGGTCTTGGCTGGAGCGCTCTACAGCAGCTATCCAGGCAAGTTGATCTTGAGCTTTCTCGGGAATGATCATTCAGTCTAGCTGAATTTATCTTCACACAGTCCCATCATCCACTGATTCCACGCTCTTCTTCGCTTTACCGCAGGGCTTCGTTTAAAGAACTAGTTACTAAATAAATTTATCTTCACACAGTCCCATCATCCACTGATTCCACGCTCTTCTTAGCTTTACCGCAGGGCTTCGTTTAAAGAACTAGTTACTAAATAAATTTATCTTCACACAGTCCCATCATCCACTCATTCCACGCTCTTCTTAGCTTTACCGCAGGGCTTCGTTTAAAGAATTAGTTTTTAAATAAATTTATCTTCACACAGCCCCATCATCCACTGATTCCACGCTATTCTTAGCTTTACCGCAGGGCTTCGTTTAAAGAACTAGTTACTAAATAAATTTATCTTCACACAGTCCCATCATCCACTCTTCCACGCTCTTCTTAGCTTTACCGCAGGGCTTCGTTTAAAGAATTAGTTTTTAAATAAATTTATCTTCACACAGCCCCATCATCCACTGATTCCACGCTATTCTTAGCTTTACCGCAGGGCTTCGTTTAAAGAACAATTTACTAAATAAATGTATCTTCACACAGTCCCATCATCCACTGATTCCACGCTCTTTTTAGCTTTACCGCAGAGCTTCGTTTAAAGAACTAGTTACTAAATAAATTTATCTTCACACAATCCCATCATCCACTGATTCTACCCTCTTCTTAGCTTTACCGCAGGGTTTCGTTTAAAGAACTAGTTACTTAATAAATGGATCTTCACACAGCCCCATCATCCACTGATTCCACGCTATTCTTAGCTTTACCGCAGGGCTTCGTTTAAAGAACTAGTTACTTAATAAATTCGTCTGATATTCTTCTTACGCGTCTTAACCAAATCAACTGAAATGTTTAGTGCCAACCAAATCAAGGTAGAAGTTAACCATATAGTTCTTGACTTTATCGGCGTTTAGACATATGTCTATTAACGGGCAACTCAGTATTTCAAAATTGGCCTGTGTACCGATGTGTTAACTTGTATTTTTTTTAATATACGCTCAAACGCCCTAAAACAAACCGTTTTGTTTCATTCCTACTTTCACGAACAGTATTTTTCAAAACTATCTGTTAATTTATTCATCTGACTTTGAAATATTTATAGAAGATTTATTTTGTAGTTATCATCAACCTTTTAAGAAAGGTATTTAATTTAATCGGATGTAGATGGTGAAGAAGTATTCAATCTAATGGGCGCAGCCATTATATTTCTATCTATGTAGAGATGCATGGCTGCGCGGAAACGTGGTGCTTGGTCGTGTGGTGCGCAAGATTACTGGTTTGAACCCCGCTTTTTGCTACTCCCCTCGATTGACAAAGGTATCTTTTCGCCTAGTATTGGGGGTACAAGAATACTTATAGCTTTGATCATCTCTTTTTTTTAAACAGGTCAGTGTGCTCCGACCGTCTCACTTCAGGTGTGCCATCGAATCCAGTACAGCGGTGGGTCTGGCAAGTTTGCTGTTATGCAATGGCTTACTCACTTAAAAAAACCTATTCCTTATCCAAAAATTTAATCAACATAAAAAAATACAAATTTTGAGAAGCACTGAAAAAGATGCATTTATGTTTGCAACTCCCATTATCACTCGAGTACACGAGCGTATCGTTGTGTATTGATACAGATCTATATCCAACGCTTTTCCTGTTTCACAACCCTGGGGAACGTCCTTCTAACGAGTATCTTCATTTCCTTTGTTCCAGAGTATTGGAGTTCGACTTCCGATGGCGCAGTAGAAAAAAAATTACACAATACAACGGTTGAAAATGATTGCTAAAGTTTCTCAAACTTTACTATCGACGGAATGACTGGATGCAAAATATCAAAGATCATGTACACAACATCATTTTTCATTAGTATTTATAAAAATGAAATGTTTAAACTGAATTTTATATTTGTTTGACTGGATTGTTGAAACAAGAATTTATGAAACAAGGAGAAGAAACTTAAAATTTAAAAAATACCACATATGCAAACAACCTTCGTACAGAGAAGTTCCATGTACTCGTACTTAGCCCCTAAGTTATTTAATGCATTACCAAAAACAAAATATATTAGGTCCTTACATATGAAATTGGCGTTTTGTTTGGGAGGAACATAAAGTTGATTTTTTTTTAATATAATATATTTATTTAATCAAAGTATGTACCATTGCTATCTATGCACTTTTGCCATCTCATAGGTAGTTCATCGATCCCTTTACTAAAAAAACCATTCGGACGGGAATCAATAAAATCTTTGAAGTCGGTTTGGACTACCCCATCGGAGTTGAATTTTTTCCCTTGCAAGAAGTTATCCAAATTTCGAAAAAAATAGTAATCTGTTGGGGCAAGGTCCGGAGAGTACGGTGGATGTCTTAGACATTCCAATTGAAGCTCTTCTAATTTGGTAGCCGTCTGTTGTGCAGTGTGTGGTCTAGCGTTATCATGAAGCAGCAGTGGCCTAGAGCGATTAACCAGCCTCGGTTGTTTAGCAGCTAGCTTTTCCATCATGGCTTGCAGTTGCTGACAATAGACATCTGCCGTAATCGTCTGGCCAGATTTAAGAAAGCTGTAGTGAACGACACCAGCACTAGTCCACCAAACGCTCACAAGTAACTTTTTTGGAGTCAATTTTCGCTTGGGGCATGGTTTGGCTGGTTCGGCAGGGTTCAGCCATTGCGATGAGCGCTTCCGATTATCATACAGGATCCACTTTTCATCACAGGTAATGATTCGATTCAAAATCCCTTCATTATTGTGCCGGTTGAGTAATGCAACGCAGCAGTCAACGCGCGTTTGTTGATTTGCTTCACTCAATTCGTGAGGTACCCACCTTTCAAGCTTTTTCACCTTCCCAATTTGCTTCAAGTGGATTAAAACAGTTTTATCACTAACACCGCAGCCTGCAGCTAACTCGGACGTGGTTTGCGATGGATCCGCTTCCACAATAGCCTTCAATTCTTCATTATCAACTTTGGTCTCCGGCCGTCCACGGGGTTTTTTCTGCAGGTCGAAATTTCCAGAACGAAAACGTTGGAACCAAAAACGCACTGTGTT
This sequence comes from Odontocerum albicorne, assembly GCA_949825065.1. Lineage (NCBI taxonomy): Eukaryota > Metazoa > Arthropoda > Insecta > Trichoptera > Odontoceridae > Odontocerum > Odontocerum albicorne. The sequence goes on from OX463855.1 coordinate 9,498,001, forward strand.
TTCTTTTGCGGCACCGTCGCCATACACATTATTAATCCTTCGAGCCGTTTCTGCAGCACTGGTGCCACGGTGGAACTCGTACTCGTAAATAACGCGATATTTCAAGTTTTCCATTTTGTAAACTGAGTGACGCAAAGAAAAAAAACAATTGAGGAAAAAACAAATGAATTATAATTTTCGAAACACAAATACTTGAGTAAATAGCTGTATAAATTTGAATTTGGAATTCCTAACCAAAGAGAAGATATTTGAGATCAAAGTTGCCAGTACGGCAAAACGCCAATTTCATATGTAAGGACCTAATATTAAAATATATGATAAATATAAAACTGGAATTAAAAAGCGGTTGTTAGAATTCAGACCAGATTTACTAAGAGATAATGTCAAGACAAGATGAAAACTGAAATTGAATCAAAATCATGCAACGGAGAAATATTTCTTGTGCTGTTCCCATTTTCTTAATTTTTTATCAATACCAATAAGCGAATGAAACTTTGAAAAATAAATATAACCAATTTAAACACTATTTTTTTATACTCGTACAATGGGATTGTTGCGAGATTTTTGAACATATGATTTTGATTTTTATACCACTTTATTTTATACTAATACTCGTACTTTATACATGTTGTTTTATTTTTTTATTTTGTTTTATGTAAACTATCTACCTTAAAACGGGCATACGCCTTGTAAAGCAGAAGAGTACTTTGCGTATCTATGTATAAAAAAATCGAGTAAAAATTTAAAAAATGTATGTAACACTGCATACCAATGACTTTCGCCCCGACCTCCCCCTTCTGCTAAAATTAGTGCGTAATATAAAAAAAATTGCAATGTTATTTCTATCCCAGGTAATTTCCAGTGCCAACGTCAAGTTGCTCAGAGAGGGTGAGTTGCGGTTCAATGGATGGGGGGGGGGTGTTTTGTGTTTTGTCGTCTTTGTCAACCTCGTAAATAAAGAGAATTCGTTAAATATTAATCAAACTTGTTTTATTTGTATTGCTCCATTCCATTAAATCTTCAAATATTTTGTATGAACTTCAAAAAGTTATATATTTTTTTTTCCGTCAAAACCAATTTACTCTTTGATGTGACCTTATTCAGCAATATTGTAGAGACCGACTCCAACTACAGGAATTTTAATTTTTTAATTCCGATTTCGAGTCCGGTTCTGACTCCAATTCCAACTATAGTGCACATATTGCTAACCATATGTATAACGAAAGAACTACATAAATTTAGGTTTTTTAACATAATATCTACGGAGATTCTTCATCAAAGTAAATGTTTTTTGTACTACAATACATGCAACATCGTTCATAATTTCATAATGTAATTCATGTAGCTGATATATTTAAAAAAAAATTTAAAGTCGGAGTCGATTTCAGAATAGAATCTAATGATTCCGACACCGCGAGTCCGACTCGACTGCCCTGTTAATAAGGATACATTTTCAAGTGTGATGAATATATAAAGCATTATGTTAGATGACTTATCGAAATCTATGATTATGTATTGACACTACACGTTTACACTTTACTACACCTAAGGTCGAATGCATTACTATCACATATCTTAAAATCTACGGTAAGTTTTCAGTGGTTTTCTTACCAAATATGTTTATTCTAAACATATATAGATGCAGGGAAGTACCCAACCTAATAACTGTAGCTACCATCTACCTATCAAAATACACTCGGCGCCTTTGAGGAGAGTCTGCTCTCTAAAGGGCGCTTTATGAAATAATATTATTATTATTTTTAAAACTGAATACAAATTTACCTGGTTCCCACAAATATAACTTTATACACTTTTTCTATTGAAGATTTAGCTTAAATTACGTTAAGTATTGCACAATCAAAATTAATTACGTTAAGTATTGCAACTTAAATTACGTTAAGTATTGCACAATCAAAATTAATTACGTTAAGTATTGCAACTTAAATTACGTTAAGTATTGCACAATCAAAATTAATTACGTTAAGTATTGCAACTTAAATTACGTTAAGTATTGCACAATCAAAATTAATTACGTTAAGTATTGCAACTTAAATTACGTTAAGTATTGCACAATCAAAATTAATTACGTTAAGTATTGCAACTTAAATTACGTTAAGTATTGCACAATCAAAATTAATTACGTTAAGTATTGCAACTTAAATTACGTTAAGTATTGCACAATCAAAATTAATTACGTTAAGTATTGCAACTTAAATTACGTTAAGTATTGCACAATCAAAATTAATTACGTTAAGTATTGCAACTTAAATTACGTTAAGTATTGCACAATCAAAATTAATCCCATTTCACGATATGTTTGGTAAAGCTAGTCAAGAATTAGACCAATCGATTACTCCATGAAAATTGCATTAAAGAAGCTGTGAAGATATTAGTGCACCAAGGCACTCGAAATTCATCATACAAACTACACTTATCCAGAGTTAACCAAATAAGAAGAAGAGTTTAATCTGCAACGTCGTTTATTTGTGGTAATCTTAATTTAAATATTGATCGAGTTACATATTTTACAATATTATTTTTCTCATCAAATTCTTCCCGGCCCACATAAAATTACCTCTTACAATTCTCAAATTCGAAACCCCCTCATTGTCTTTGACAAATAATAAGTTATTTAATACAAACTTTCGTTTTGGAGGCTTTTTGATTATTCTCCGGCTGTGTACACACGTATTCTCTCCGTTTCTTTGAGAAACCGTTTTCAAGTGACTTGAACGTAGTTTCTCATTGAAATCCAGCCTCACCGAGAAAATATTTCAGGAAAAGTCAGCAAATTTATTTTGACATTTATTTTCTGAGAAATCTTATTTAGACATTAAACATTATAATAAAGCTAAGTATGTCGAGACGTTAAAAGCTAACTTAATGTCACTTCATTTTAGCCATTGTTATACTTTGTTGAATTGTATTACATTTTCGTTGTGTACAGTACAACCTGGCAAACTCATTAGTATGTGGCAATTATTCCCAACCAACTTGATAAATGTTTAAGAGGCATTTGGTGAAAACTTGATACAAATCCTTTTCGTATAAAATCTGGGTTCCAATAGGAATTAAACCTGCATCCTCCGCGTTGGAAGACACCTATTACCACGGAGGTTTATCAAGACTGGGCAGTAAGAAATATCTTCATAGATTTTTATATTTTCTCGTTCTAATTTATATTGATTAGTGCCCCTCTGACATTTTTTCCTATCGTTTAACACCGTTCAATACCCCTCTTGACTGTGCCATCATTATAAAACACAATCCAAATAACACAATTCCTTACCACCAATCAACCCTGATAGCGTTGAACCAAATATAACCACGTTCGAATCAGTTACCGTAGTTTTATGTTACTTGTTTCGCCATATTGTAGTTATTAGAATTATTCGACTTTAATAGCATATAGAAAAACATATTTAGACGTTTACTGTTGGAAGAACAATAAACAAGTAGACTTTAAAACTAGTATATAAATTAGACACTTACAAGCTACACTAATAGTCCTAGTCTCTTCAACAACCCCTCCGGGAAACCAAGGATTAGTGGCCCTGCAGGTGAGGTCCTTACCATCGTCTGAAGACGACAGTATAAGGGTCGCAATGCTGGATGTCATGTTTCCAGATGTTGTTGCCTGTAAATAAAAAAAAATCTATTGACTTTTGTTTGATAAAATCCAATATTTTTAATCACGTTTTAATAAATAAATAAATTTAGTTAGTTTAACACAGCTTGAGTTACGATCAATGACGGGAGTTCTATGTGATCCGAAAATGCCAGTAAAGTTAAAAGGAAAAGTAGACCAAACGATTGTCCGACCCGCACTCCTCTATGGCTCCGAATCTTGGACGATGTATAACTCTTACTCTTGGAAACTAGAAACTGCTGAAATGCGCATGCTAAGATGGTCAGCAGGTGTGTCCCTTAGAGACAAAATAAGAAGCTCACGCATTCGTGGAAGCCTGGGTGTTACAGACATCAACAGCGAGATGGAGGAGAGGCGATTGAGATGGTATGGGCATGTTGGACCCAGAGCACCCGATCACATTGTGAACCAGGCAATCTCCATGGATCTTCCTCGAATAACAACCAGAGGAAGACCAAAAAATTCATGGGTGGTGCAAAAAGATAACCTGATGCAGAGGCACGGCCTGGGGGATGTAGTCCGGGACATAAGAGCATACAACCTGAGGACGAGGAGAGCTGACCCCAACAGTCTTCGCAGACAATGAGTTGGGATGGAGCCAGGGAGAGAGAGAGAACACAGCTTGAGTTAAGGATCGTGTTGAATAGCTTTTTTTGTTAAATTAAGTAAATGCAAAGTATTGGCGACCTTCGTGTCTTAGTTGATAAAACGCTTGACTTCCTCTCGGGGGGTTCAAAAATTAACACGAAACTAGATATCGATGCTTATCGAAGTGTTGTAAAAATGTTTTATTTAAATATAAGACGCTCTCGACCAAAACAAACAGTTTTTATGATCAAAGATACGAACGAGACTTAAACTACGTATTTTACTTCAAACGACATTTAAATTTAACTTTGATGAATGCTCCTCACGGCAATTAAATTACCCATGAAACGACATTTTTAATAGGTCCCCTGTGGCTTGAATATTGTGAAAGCAATTTAATTTATTTAAAAAAAGCTTCATAGCAAAATATAAAAAACTTTTCAAGCGTATTTCTTAGTAGAAATGTCTTCAAATAAACCGTAGAAATGTAATACAAAGACCTGTAAAGAACTTACCGTAGTAGGGCTTGATCTAAGGGTTTCTCCGTCAAGAAGCCAAGATATTCTTGCAGCAGGATACGAGCCAACAGTCTCACATCTCAGAGCTTGTGGTTTGCCAGCTTTCAGAAGTTCGTTAGGAGTAACGATATGGACTATCATTGGTTTCACTGAAAGAAATTTAAAATAATTATTTATTTTAATAATAATATTTCTATAACACAATCATTATAAAATGATAATTTATAAAGCGTCGTTTAGATAGCAAACTCTCCTCTAGAGCGCTTCCACTTTTTTTCAATTTGAATTCACTGATAAACTTCTGAAAATAATTGTATTTAAGTGATTCCTAAAGCTGCACACGCTATCCATATCTGATACTAGGAGGAAGACTATTCCACACCACAGTACCAGCAACGACAAAACTCTTTTATAATACCCCACCCTATTGGATTGATTTGAAACAACCAATTTATTAGATCAAAAAGAAATCGACCTCAAAGTTCTACTTCTCTCCATTAACACTGGAAATTCATGTTTTTTTTTTCAAATATAATTATAAATTGAAACTGTTTAACTTAAGTTAGTTTGGACTACCCCTAAATATGGATCGCGTATAACTTGAAGTTAGTTGGGTTAAATATATACTTTCAAGAGCATTAAACAGTGTTTCAGTTTTTAATAAAAAAAAATGATTTTAACAGACCAATCACAAAATCATGAAAATAAAAACATCTCAAAAAAATTCTTAAATTATTTTAAATGATCATTAATACAATTTACGTGTTTTTTGTACTTATTTTTTTTAACTCTGGTCTATTTAAATAACCTAGAATGGTTTACAAAGAGGTAACTAAGTGCTTAACACCGAGTAATGAGGCAATAAAATAACTCCTTTGAGGCTTGTAAAAGGAACCCAACATCAAGGTTATTTTAAGTAACCGCTTTCTCTCGTTTAAAATCTAAAGATTATTTACAGAACCCGCTACAAGTAGCGCACTACTATGTATTACTTCCCCTACTATTTTGACTTCCATGCGAAGGTCACCGGTTTGAACCCTGCGCTGTGTTACGCCTCTCAAATGATACAGTAATTTCTTTCAGCCTAGTATTCGGGAGTGTAAGGATGCTTATGGATTTTATGTTTTTTCTTTCAAAAAATATTAAAAAATGCCGGTATCGTCCGATCATCTCTTCGGTGTACCATCGGATCTAGTACAGTAGTGTGGACAGAGATTTTGCTGGCATGTAACGGCTCACTCACTTAAAAGAAACAAAAAACTCCACGGCATAGTTTCGTTTCCGATCGAATTGACGTTGGAGTGGGGAGGAGATTTAAATACCTCGGAAGTATCCTAGTGGAAGACCTCGACCCAGAAACCGAAGGCAAGTGCAGAATTGAATCATCTCGTGCTTTTAATACAATGAGAAGTGTATTCTGCGATGATAATCTAAACTTGAAACTTCGACAACGGTTAGCCAAATGCTACGTTTGGTCAATGTGGAATCATGGACCTTCAAAGTTAGTTGTATGAACCGACTGGAAGCATTCGAAATGTGGATGCACCGGAGAATGCTACGGATACACTGGACGGATATGGTCAGCAACACAAGGGTTCTTCAAAGAGCCAAAGTTGATAGAGAGTTGCTGACTAATATTAAAATCCGAAAGGTGTCCTACTTGGGTCATGTACTCAGAGGAGCAAAGTACAAATTACTGCACCTGATTATCCAAAATAAGAAGCTCACGCATTCGTGGAAGCCTGGGTGTTACAGACATCAACAGCAAGATGGAGGAGAGGCGATTGAGATGGTATGGGCATGTTGGACGCAGAGCACCCGATCACATTGTGAACCAGGCAATCTCCATGGATCTTCCTCGAATAACAACCAGAAGAAGACCAAAGAATTCATGGGTGGTGCAAAAAGATAACCTGATGCAGAGGCACGGCCTGGGGACGTAGTCCGAAACAGAAGAGCATACAGCCTGAGGACGAGGAGAGCTGACCCCAACAGTCTTCGCAGACAGTGAGTTGGGATGGAGCCAGGGAGAAGAAAAAGTAAGTGTGTCAAAAGGATAAGTATTTGGTAAAAAAATATTATAGTAACCTATTTTTAAGCGTTTTTTTATTGCCTAGTTACTTCTCAATGCCCCCCAACTGTACTTCGTTCTTGCAACACCCTCACGGATCCCTCCAAAGCTCACAGGGGGGCGGTAGTGCCCACTTTGGGAAACATTGCTCTAGTCGAATGCAGTGAGCTGCTCGTTTAGTGTAGTGCTAATATAGTGTTATGAAGTACAGTTCTAGACTGGCCTTGCTCGCCAGACCATCATCATCATCAACCACGAGCTGCTCGCCAGATCAGCAAGGACTTCATCACCACTATCGACTATTAGCTGCAACATATCATCTTTGCAGTGAATCGTTGAGATTGTTTCTGCGGTTCTACTTGTCTATTTCATTTCCTTGAAAACAAATCCTCTTCTTCGAATCCACCATATAATATTTCTCATTTTAATACATATTAGCCTTGGTTCTCCCAATCTCTGCTCAAAACCTGTTTAGAGATTTCCATGTCCTTCAGGACACTTCAAAGCAAGATGGTAGTGCATCTCCAGGCAAAATCCACCCACTGATGTTCAAAGTTTCTCTCCACTCTTTCATTCTAGCAACGCCAAATGGTTGATCCAGGAGCATAGTGGTCTTAATGTCACTGTGTATGTGTTTAATATGAGATGCTACAGTTATGAAAATAGATCATCCAGTTGGTTGGATCTTTTAGCACTGTTTCTAACGTATCCTTATTTTTAAAGAAACAATCTTGGATAGAATATGCACTTTAATATTTAATACTTTGAGTATGTTGCTAGAAAGAATGATGAAAGTCTGGATAAGCTAGTAATCACGGGAGAGTTGAGAAAAGTGGAGCAAAAGAAAGTTGTTATAGGAGATGGACAGATAAAATGAAGGAGTTAACAGAATGCTCTTTAAGCGCTACACTAAGCATGATCCAGAAACGGAAGGCGTGTAGACTTGTGAGGCACCTAGTTTGAGATAGCAGATGACCATTACGCTCAATATTGAACACGCGATGAAGAAGGAGGATAAGGTAAAAAAATAAGTGTTAATAAGTGTAATCGATACTACAAATTTATAAGTAGTTGTAGGAGTTATCCTTATTCGAAAAACCTTAAACAATAATAAATAGTCATTGAGGCTTAAAAATTACATAAATAATCTCCCCACATGTATGGTGATGATCTTAACTTCCAAAACCAAGGGTGAAATTACAATATAAAACGTAAAGAAACCCTAAAATGCTAGTCCGTATCATATTTTTTGTAAACATCCTGAAAGCATACAACTTAACATAATTTTATTAAAAAATAAGGCTCCATCTATTAATAATGAAAAAAATTGAAATCTATTCCTTTCATCTCATATTTTACATTAATTTTAAAAGTGGTTGCCTGACATTAAACAATATTTCATAATATAATTGAAAGAAACTTTTCAGTTATTATATTTTTTCGCTAGATTTTTCAAATAAGGAATTGAGATAAAGTCAAAATTAACAGTAATTACTCAAAGTTTTCAGGATTTACAACCCTGCGTGATGTTCGGGAGAACACTCCATTTTTACCCCAAAAAGGCCAGAGTCAGGGGGGTGGTACTTTTAAGTTTTCAAAACTTTTTGAGATACCAAATTAGACCGAGATAGTGAAGTATTCTCAAACGATGCATTCATCTGGAAAAAAATAATGTTTCTCTCTAAGAATTATATTATTCTTTAGACGATTTTTTATTTAAAGGTAATGAAAATATATAAAGCTAACCTCCGTCGCCTAGTTGATAAGACATATGACGGGGGATGCTGGTTCGATTGCCGTTGGAACCCAGGTTTTTAAAAAGGATTTCAGTCTTCTTTTCACTTAAAGCTTGTAAAACATATTTCTGGTTAGTTGAAACTGTTTGCCACTTGGCAATAAACCGGCAAGGTTATAGACTCTATTAGGCTTATCATTTGATATATTTATTACACACACATAAACCGTCACGCCAGTTTCCGGTTGAGGTAGGCAAAACAGACTTCTTCCCATCCGCACATCATCTCACATAGTACCATTTTTTTTTATTTCTTCTTGCCTTTCTTTCTTTAAAAATTCCATTCATTCGATACTAACCGATGGAAGAAAGAAGGGATAGTGGTGAGGAGAGGCAAATCTGGAATGAATCACGTACGAGTAACATAACTGACTTTAAATTGAGATCAAGATAAAGAAATATTTTGAATGAATGTATACTCTTTTTTTGTAAAAAATACCCAACTCACAAAACATATTTTTACTTCAAATATTGAAAAAGGATTCCATATAAGTGTAGCTTAAGATATTTTTAAAATATCAGGACATATCAATAAGTATATGCTGATACAATTCCGTTTTAAAAATGTTCTTTATAAGGCCATAGAAAAGTAACTGTGTGATTCATCAATCATCTCAGAACAGGTAAACTGTGGATCAAATATTTTTTACATAAATACGTCTAAATATCTTTCTTATATACACATTCGCATTCGACAATGTTATTAAACTAAATATCTTCTCGGAAACTCCAATGTGAAAGGAGGATTACGAATTGGAGTTAAAGTCATAATCAATTACGTCCTTAACATGATCCTTTCCAAAAATTAATTTCTTACCTAATCGTTTATCCATGGAGTCGTCATTTCTACCCATACAGGTATCCTTCCTATATATGTTGTCATCGTTTCTTCGAGTAGCATATGCAGTCGTTATAATTCCTATCCATGCAGTCACAATTTCTATATATGCAGACTTCATTCCTATCCATGCAGTCATCATCCCTATCATAAGCAGTCATCTTTCATATCCATGCAGTCATCAATGCAGTCATAATTCCTATCATATGCAGTCATCATTACTATCCATGTAAGTCATCATTCCTATCCATCGTGTCATCATTCTTATCATACACGTATACAGTATATCCTATACATGAACCTTTCCAAAAATGAATTGCTTACCTAATAGTTTATCCACGGAGTCATCAATTCTACCCATGCAGGTATCATTCCTATCCATACAGCCAGCATTCCTTTCCGTACTGTCATCATTCATATCCATGCATTCATCATTCTTCCATATGCAGTCATTATTTCTATCCATGCCGTCACATTTCTAACCATGGAGTCATTATTCTTATCATAACAGTCATCATTCCTATACATGCAGTCATCAATCTTATCCATGCATTCATCATTCCTATCCATGCAATTATTTTTCCGTCTTCTTCGATGCAGTAGTGGTGAAATCGGCAATATACATTCTTGGTTTGTAACACTAGTGGAGTGAGGGTAAAATAAAATAAAATATGAAATAAATACTTACTGTACACCTGCAGCTGTATCTCCTTGACAGTTGGAGGCAACAGATCAGAGACCTTGGCCCTGCACTGTAGTCGTGCCGCATAGTGCTTCCTGGTCACGGTGCTGATAAACAGTTGGCTAGTCACTGTACCATAAGGACTCGTGGGGTCTTTCAGGAAGTCCAGTTGTTCTGAGCCTTGCCACCAGCTAACTTCTGGTGTTGGTCTCCCTATTCAAAATTTATTAAAAACGTGGATTAAATTTTCATTGCAATCTTTTTTAGTAAATCAATGAAAATGAAAAAAATGTACTCGTATATACTTTTTTAAAATATACTGTAAATGGGAAAAATATGGATTCTTGGCGCACTTATCCTGAAATTTGTGCACAAAACAATATGTCGCGAATATTGTTAGATGGAAATTCTATCCGTCTCACCACATTTTTTTATTATATCACTGAGGGAACGACTCAATTTTTTTTTATTTGGGCTCTGGTTGTTATAAACAATATCATAATGCTTTCTGCAACTGTTCTTCCGGTCGTTTTAATTTGTTTTACTTAATTATTTTTTTTGTTGTGGCTTAGTGGTAAATATTGTTGTTTAAACATCCAGGCGTTTGATTTCTGGCGATTTATTAAGCTTTTTATATCTGAATTCATTATTACTCTGGCTCCTAGTAATCACTCAAAAGTAATTCTTGAAGCACTCTGAGTATAACTTGTGTTAAAAAAATGTATGTATCTCACTCGTACGTGGTCCTGGTTTTTTAACCTATTCATCTTCTAAATCAGGGGTGTCCAAATGGTGGCCCGCGGGCCACATGTGGCCCAATTTAAGATGTTGTGTGGCCCTTTCGAAGTTTCCAACTTTCTATACATTTTGTATTATGTTATTGTTAACATAAAAAACAAATTCTGTGAACGTTAATTATAATAATTTTCACATATTTTTAATTTTGTGAGTGACGAATTTATTACCTTGGTGTCGAAACAGGTTGACTGATGAAAATTTGACCAATCAACTGCGATGCGCGATATCCAAATTACCAGTCGATATTAAAAAATAATCAAATAACAAAAAAACAATTGTTTCATTAATTTTACAACGTAATAAAATATTTCGATTGTAAGTTGTTTGTTTATTTTTAATATAAACAAACGTCATATTATTATAAATTTATAAAATATTTATAACATATGTGTGGCCCATCAAATAATGGTAATGTTTTATTTGGCCTACCAAATGATTTCAGTTGAACACTCCTGTTCTAAATGATCATTGATTTTGGAAAAATTAATAAATAAAGAGTATTTTAATAATTTGTATTGTACCCTTAAATACATTAAGGGTACAATACAAATGAATAAAAAACTGCTGGCATATTAGAGAACGTGGCCAGGACACAATTTTGTATTTTTCCCATTGATCGAACCTTCAGTTTTAAGAACTACTGGAGGATGCACATATCTTGCGATTTATCGCGCATGAAATTTATAGCACTGGCGCCTGCGAGTATTGTCATCAAACGAACTCCTTTTTAAGGCTGGTCTACTTTTACATTCGTTTCGTAACCTCGGAAATCGAACCCTAAATCCTCGGATGGAAGTCCAATGTCTTACTTTCCAGCTAAAGAGGTCGTTCAATAAAATAGTAATAACTAACCTCCAGTAACTTGGCAAGCCAAATACAGATCGAACCCTTCTTTAAAAGGTCCAGCAATTCCAGCGATCTCTCGTCCTTGTCCATCAAAAATGCGAGGCTCATTGGCAGGAACTGAAAAGAAAAAGACTTGTCACATTCAGTAGTTACTTTATTTATTCTACTCTTGGGAGTGAAAAAACTTATAACAAGTTTTTCTTTTTTAACACTTTTTTAGTGTTACCTGTGTTTTTTTAGTGTTACATTAGTTTCATAGTATTAATAAAGTTTTGTAGTGATACATGGGTATAAGGAACAGCAGCGCTATCCCAGCAGCCCAAAAGTCAACCTTATCTGCACGTGGTACATCTGCTAGTGAACTGCCGAGATCGTGACGACAGAGTATCGGCGATATATTTGTAAGTCGAAACCAATATCTTTCCATATATAAGAATAAAATTATTCCTGCAATCCTCTGCGGATGACCTTGTCGTCTCAATCCTTCAATGTCACAGGATAACCACCGCGGAGCTGCAGCAGCCCAAGTTGAATCGGGAATATAACCAAATTGATGATAAAAACATGTTGAAGGGTATGACCGGAAAACAATGTTGTCCTCGACCTCGATAATCAAGCCCCTGGGTTAAGAACCACAGGGGTAGGCATTTAGGAAAATTCTACCGCACTTGATAGGTTACAATACTCGCACACATCTAGCACGGGTGAGTATTGCTAACAACGAACTCTTTAATCGAATTGGGAGCCTTTTATATTTCTTTCTAATATGTTAATGTCTCCATTTTCATATTTTAGCATTTGATTAGTATCTAGTCTATAAAAATCTAGTATTTTAAGGTTTTTCAATTGTTTGGATGGTTTGTGAAATATTGGTATTATGCTTTCGTCGTTCTTTTTTAATAATACGAAGGTGTAGACTAAAAAACATGTGTGCCCTAGAACGGGTGTCTTCTGTTTCTTTACCTCGTGTAGATGTTTAGTCGAGAAGGTCGTACAAGATGAGACCAGGCGTTTTATTAGGCATCTGAGTAACCTTCTTAAATGACATTGTAATTTGTTTTATCAAACATTGTTTATTCCACTTTTGGTAACGGTACTTCTTAAATAAATTCAGTGAAACATAAATTGATGTGCATTTTTGTATCGTTTTGATTTTATATACATACATAAGATCACGTAATTTCCCTGCTAGGATAGGCAAATGGCAGAGCTCCGGACTTTCCTATCTCGACACACATGTTTTGCCTCTTCTACATCCATACAGCTTTCGTGAGATCTCTAACTTCTTACTTTTCCTTCTTTCAAAATATTCTCTTTATCCACCCATACCTTCCTTGGTTTTCCTCTACCACGCTTTCCGCTCACATTTGCACTCTATGTTTAGTGTGTAAGCATTTTTTCATTCATTCGTTCAACGAGCCTAAACCATGTCTGATTTTTGTTAAACCTGTATAAATGTATTATTTTGCAACGCTTTCATTTTGTTGAGATTATTATTATTATTTATTGATGTATTCTGATGGGTCTTACCTTTTATATGAAAGACAAGAATAAAACGATGGAAATTAGATGAAGAACTTATTGTTATGTTAAGACTTTTGCTGCATACAGTACAATCTGGCTGGTGTATCATCATATAACAATATCTTCTAAACCAGTGTTCTCCAACCTTTTTAGGCCTATGGACCGGTAAAAAAAGGAAAAAAAATCGCGGACCACTAATACTGAAATAAAAATGGTTTTTTTTATTTAATATTTTTTTAATCTTATATTGTGACAGATGGACATATGTAACTATAATTGACAAATATACATATAAGAGTTAAACAATTTTAATTGTAACATTGTCTGATACAATTAAAATTGAACAAAAACCATGGGGTTTTTGCAACAAACTAATGCGAAACCTGCTGTTGATCTTTGCTAATATTGGATATTCTTGGCTGCAGTGCTGTCTCTGACAGACGAAGTGCTGCATTCACGTCCAGTTTATTCCTTTGTTTCGATTTTATTGAGGACATGGATGAAAATCCTATATTTAATATTTTTGCATTGCGAATTTCTTGAAATTTGGCATACTGTTTGCGGCCCGGCGGAAAGTCTCTGCGGCCCGGCACCGGGCCGCGGACCACCGGTTGGGGAACACTGTTCTAAAAAACCAAAAAGATGTTTAAAAAACAAAGTGCAAACCAGACTGAAACGAACCCACAACGACCGAGTTGCAAAATCAAAGTCTAACTAATTACGTCATGGAAATCATCGTAGCCTTTTGATCCTAATTTTCTATTACCTCTTTTCTTTTTGAGAAAAAATCAACCCCAATTTTGTTGCTTTCAGCTTGAAGTTTTGTATAGGGAATGCTCTAAAATAATCTGAAAAATACGAAACAAATTTGGAGAATATTTTCATTTCAAGTCCTACAACAGTGAAATAAATTAAGCAAGTCGAAAAATCACGTACGCATAACTTTTTTTTAAATTATCCAGTATAGGAAAGGGGGAAGAAAAATAAAGTGACTTTCCACATTCTACAACTCAAAGCTTTTTCAGAAAATGTTAGTACGAGTATGTTATAAACCACATGTTTTACCTATATTGAAAATTTATTTTACAAAAATTTGGAGAAAAAAAATACGATACGATAGGCAATCCCTCGTGATCGATAACAATTATCAGGCATCCTGCAGGTAGAAGGCCTTGTGTGTATATTCTGCGGATAGAAGACGTTGTGTATTCGGCAGATAGAAGACCTTGTGTATCTATTCTGCGGATAGAAGACGTTGTGTCTTCTGCAGATAGAAGACATTGTGTATCTATTCTGCGGATAGAAGACGTTGTGTATTCTGCAGATAGAAGACCTTGTGTATCTATTCTGCGGATAGAAGACGTTCTGTATTCTACAGATAGAAGACCTTGTGTATCTATTCTGCGGATAGAAGACGTTGTGTATTCTGCTGATAGAAGACCTTGTGTATCTATTCTGCGGATAGAAGACATTGTGTATTCTGCAGATAAGAGACCTTTTGTATCAATTCTGCGGATAGAAGACCTTGTGTATCTATTCTGCGGATAGAAGACGTTGCGGTTGGTTCATTGGTAGTAAAATGTTGTATTTCAGTAAGCAAAATGTCTTGATTGATCAAATCGAAAGTTTCAATGGCGAAGAGATCAAAGCTTTAAGATGATTAGCAGGTTTAAACCGGCAACAGCCTTTCGTTAGAAACTTTTATACAACGAAATTTTTGTATTGCTTAAATGTGCTATAAGAATTCATGATAAGTGTCAAATGCACAGATGCCATCACGCCATTTGCTTGTTGAGGTAGGCAGAGAGGACAGAGTTACAGACTTTTCAATTTCAACACAACCCCTTTGCCTCTTCCACATCCATACACATTCTCATACAATTCTTAATTTTTTTAGACTTCTTTCAAAATGTATTTCGTATGATCCAACCATATTTCTTAGGTGTTTATCTACTATGACCTCCCCTTGCATAAGCCTCGTGTATTTGTTTGTTGGTTTTTCTTCATCGATTGGTTCAACATTCCCAAAATAAGCTTCGTAAAAAAGTGCATTCTAATATAAAATGGTATGAGAGCAAAATTAATCTGGAAGTAAATCCGCTAGGAATCGAACCTGGGATGCCCGTTAAGTTTATAGTTAGACCACGAATATCAACAAAAATAAGAATATGGAGAAAGATGAAACATTTTCTGCCTTTATTTCTCATACAAATGAACACTGATCACTTCTTATATAAAACGTCAAGTTCAATGCCGTTTTTGCATCTGGCCTGAAGGATGCGGAACTTTTTTGACATGTCATCAAAAGGATTATATTTCAAGTAACAAATTTAGAGATTATATAAAAATAAGTAAGGGCTCTAAGAATGAAAACCAAAATCTTACCAACAAGAGATAAGTTGACTTTGAAGTTCCTGGTTGGTGAGTCAAAGAAATCGACTCTACACCTGAAGACACCTTCGTCCATCAATGTTACGCCCTTGATGGATAGGTGAGCATCTTCTGGCCTAGTTTCATCCAAGACAAAGTGGGATCTGGCAGCCAGGTCATCTGTTGTCGCCCAATGAACCAAAGGTCCGCTTCTGAAGTCCAGACTGTTGACAAATAAATATGAAGTTATTAAAAGTAATATTTATTACCCATCAACGCTATAAAGATAAAGGCGATTTAAGGGATATGGTAAGTGAGCTATATTAAATATGGCTAATCAAAGGTCTGAAAACGAATGAAGGAAAATAAAATGTTATGGTGAAAGAAAAAAGTGTTGTCAATGTACGAGTATATGCGATGTATGAATTAACTCAGAAAAACTGGAGCAGGTTGACGAGTTCTGTTATCTGGGCAGTATATTTAAGTGTGATGGGCAAGTTGAAAGGAAGATTGAAAAAAGGGTAATGACGGGAAACAAGGTAAACGGAGCACTTTATGTTATATACAACAACCACGCAATATCAAAAGTACCAGAAATGACAATACATAACAGTGTGTTGGTGCCTACCTTGATGTATGGAAGTGAGACTTGAACTTAATCGAAGAAGGTTAAGAGTATGATTAATGCTATGAAAATGCGTGTACTAAAGAAGGTTGTTGTGACGATGTTTAAAAGAAGGTAGAATAAAGATATAAAAAACGAATGCATGGTATAAATGGATGTTTTAAGTAAGATTTGAGAAGAAGCTCTAAGATGGTTTGGACATATGAAGAGAATAAATTATGCAAAGATGACGAGTAGGTGATATTCTGAAAGAAGGAAACGTAGAAAGTTAGAGAATTGTAAATGGATGTATAGTATGTCGAGATATGAAAGTATGTCGATCAATCCTCTTTCTCTACCCGGACATGGAAATGACGTAATGGTATTTATGCATGTCTCTACTAAGCCTGAAAGGAAATAACGTGATGGTATGTATGTTTGTACTCCTGTTTGGGTCAAAATTATTCAAATATTTGTCCAACTTTATCAAACATGCATAAAAAGAATTTTAAAGGGGATACCACACCCCTAGAAGCCCATCGGGACAAGTTGACGAAGAAAGAGGAAGCCTACATCCAACAGTGAACAAACATGGGCTGAATGATAAAAAAGCTGAGTATAGCTAAAACCATATTTAATTTATTTATTTAATTAATTTACGACACAACAATGACTTTTACAAAAAAATTAATAATTAAAATTATTGACAAAAATATAAAACTTTATCTTAAACTAACATGATGATACAAAAAGCACCAGTAATAATAACAAAGTAATTGTTTAAAATTATTCAATATAATTATGTTTATTTAAATTCAATATATGTATATTCGTTTATATTACCAAATTTAGCCGAGTAGACTAACGTAATTGTGGAACACATATTTCAAAGTCGTATTGAACTTAGATTTGCTATTAGTATATGTTAGTGTATATTTTTTAAACTGAAAAAAAAACGATTTCACCAAAACTAAGTTAAGTGGACATAAATGATTTTCAGTGAGTAGCTAATACGGAATTGGAAGCAGAAACAACACATTGATTGTTTTTTTTTTTAAATTTAGAACGTTTTTCACTGATGAGTTGATTATGTTCATTGAGAATATATTATAGAATACCAATAACATATATTCAAGAAACAAAATCACAGGAAGCTTACGCTATCAACATTTGACATAATACTACGTTTATTAAATAGGAATAAAAATTGTATATCTTTATTTCATTAAAATGTTGAAACTATATTATCACTCTGCAAACGAAGGGAGACATATTCGTAGTAAGCATTCTCATATTTATTTATTTATTTTCATAAAGTTTATATCCGCAGGTTAAACACAATTGCATACAGCAACAAGAGAAAAATAACATACAGTGCTCAAAATGCTTCCTTTAAAAACATTTTCGGAAATGTTGAAGATGTCAATATCCGTGGATTCATTTAAAATGGACAGCCCGTGATACAGAGGAAGAGCACATAGCAGGTAAGTTTTACTTATTGCCAGTCTAAAGATATCAATATTTCTATACCTCGAATAGTTGTAAGGAACATAAAACTGAATATTTTCCAGCATATTAGGATTAGGTGTAGCTTCCGACAGCAACTAAAAGATATAAGAAGACACCGTCATTTCCCTCCTCACGCTAAGAAGGTAGTAAACTATATCAATGTGCATAGAATAAATCTTGTTGGATAGAGCCACGGATAGTAACCGCACTCCCGTTAGTAGAGAAATGAACTTTTCCCACCATTTGCGTTATTGGATGACATACTCGTAGAGTTATTTGTTAAAAGTAAAATCTTGAAAACCAATCGGATATGCATCATTTAGTGAAAATTATAAGAATACCTGTCCAACGTTTCCTCGATGAGGTCACATTCGCACATGCTATAATTTAAAACTTTGATATGATTTTATCAAATGTTCCTTCGGAAGAATGTCCATTAGGCGTCCGATATACGAATACGAGTAGAAGAGACGTTGAATGTTAGTTATAAAACGTGTAACATATTATATATAACCAAACCATGGGCTAGACTGTAATATCTGTTGTAATGTGTGATAATATTTTTCCTTTATTCTCGTTCAGAAGCTAGTTTATTTTGCGAATCAGATATTTTAATCCACTTTTGGGATAAGGTCATACCTAGGAACTTGATGGGGAAGACTTATACTTTTGTATGTGGATTCTTTAGTTTTTTAAATCCGAATCCTACCTACCAATTTTGCACATTTTTTAGCGTTTTTTTTTTTTTTATTTCATCTCTAATTTGTTGACATCTGGGTAAAAAATGGAGACAACTTTGAGCGTTGCATCTAATTTACTTTATTGTATTTTATAAAAATAAACAGAATCTTCATTGTGTTTGGTTAAAAGACTAGTACCGAAATTCTTCTTCCGATTTGATTAAGTTTCATTAAATTCGCACACTTCCTGTGTCCGTAAATATCCGAAAACTTTTTTAATTACTGTATACTTCCGTTAGCCAATGGAAAACTCAGTAAGCAAACACTAAACCTTAATTTTGATTTCATATTGGATGTCAATCGATGGTTTATTACATTCTTCGATATTTTTATTATTTATTTTTTGCGATGGTCTTTTTCTCATTCTCATAAGAATTTTTTCATTATTTATTTTTTGTGATGCATTTTTTTTATTCTTCGATTTTTTTATTATTTATTTTTTGCGATGGTTTTTTTTATTATTCGATTTTTTTATTTATTTTTTGTGATGGTTTTTTTTAGTTTTGATTTTAATTTTTTTTGCGATGGTTTTTTTTATTCTTTTTTATATTATTCATTTTTGCGAGGGTTTTATTTTTATTATTAATTTTTTGCGATGCTTTTTTTTATTCTTCAATTTTTTATTAGTATTTTTTGCGATTGTTCTTTTTATTGTTCAATTTTCAATTATTTATTTTTTGCAATGTTTTTTTTTATTTTTTTTTGCGATGCTTTTTTTTATTTAATTTTTTTATTATTCATTTTTGCGGGCAACGGACTTGAGGGTGAAGTTGATGGTAACGAATCCGTCGGGGGATCCCAAAAGTACGGCTAAAGTGAGAAGCAGTGAGCGTCTGTCCCACATGTTAGCGGCGGCTCACAAATGGTGAGTGTTAGCAACTCGACGTATTCGGGTAATAGTCGCATACACCATCTCTAAATGGGTACCCAGACTCATTCGTTTAATCCGATAGTTGGCCATTAATGGGCAATGACAGCGGATGCAGCCCGAACACAGTTAGTTGGGTCACTCTGGTTCCACGTCTGACAACCATCGGTGGATAAAACATACCATGTACAGTCAAACAAAAAATCAGGCAATGTCTGTGAATCTTCCTCAATAGCCGTTCAGAGGAAGATCAAAGAACTGGATGACTCAATACTCCAAAATCCTGCAGAGAAACGGCCTAGGTGAAAGCGACCCCAGAACTGAAGAATATACAGCTTGAGAACGAGAAGAGCCGACCCCAACAGCCTACCTAGGCAATAAGTTGGGACAGTGCCAGGAAGAAGATTCATTTTTGCGAGGGTTTTTTTTTATTATTCATTTTTTACGATGGTTTTTTTTATTCTTCAATTTTTTTATTACTTATTTTTTCCGATGGTTTTTTTTTATTCTTCGATTTTCAATTATTTTATTTTGGCGATGGTTTTTTTTTAATTTTTCGATTTTTTATTATTTATTTTTTGCGATGGTTTTTTTTTTATTCGATTTTTTCCGCTTATCTTGATTACCAATTTAATTAATTTGTAATCATAATGGTTTGTTATAAAAAATAACTCAAATAATAAGGAATCAAGAAAATTTCAGATTAATACCTCAATCGTAATAATTGTCAAAAGGACAACATATATAGCGCCGTTTTGAGAGCAGAGTTTCCTTAATAAATTGAATGACTTGCGATTGCTGAAACTTTCCTAGCCTAACTTTATTTATAAATTCGTATGGTAATCACTCAACATATCCATTTTTATAATTCGGGTATGTTGAAGACCGTGGCCAGGAACAATGTTATCTTCAGCTTCAATAATCGAGTGTCACTTGAGTATGCAAATATCTCACATACACCATCGCATATTTTGGAAATTCTACTACACGTAGACAAACAATATTCGATCACGCCTTGCACTAGCTACAAGACTTGCTCCAAAACTACTAGCTACAAAACTAGGATGGTTCCATTTTTTCCGGGAGGAAAAATAAGTATCTTGCCAACTAGGCTACTAAAGTCATCAGTAGGCCAGTCAAAGATCGTCGTGTCTTAGTAGTAGAACACTTACATTCTACTCAGTTCTTCCAAAAAAAAATTAGTTTTTTTAATTAAACATCTTTCAGATGCGTTGAATTTTTTTATGTGCATAGCACACCTAGTGGGTTTTTTTTGCAATGTAGCAATTTTTTACAGCCATCCAGAGTATGTCGGATACGCAAAGCTGTTTTGAAATCTTTATTTAAATTCAAGTATAAAAAACAATAGAAGAAAGGAAATCATGATGATAACTAAATCCGGTTGAATTGTGAAAATGAAAATGAGATATCAAATAATAAATGTATACTAAATGTGTTTTTCATTCAATTTCACGTTTCAAATTTATTGAGCACATTTTTTTGGAAGGACTAGTGTTAAAGTGGGCATTTACACGTATATCCACGGTAACATATTTTATTACTGAATATCATATTTCCCTATTTCACATTAACACTGACATACACAGATTCTCACAAATGCATCAGTATAGTGAGGTGACTAACGTTGTACAACAATCATTATCAACTTTATGTATTTTTTCTGGAAACATATTTTTTTTATTTAGTTTAACTTCTGTGTAACTGTGTTAAATGTTTTTGTAGTCAAAATTTTGGTTTTAATAAGAGAGACACCTTTAAAATGTTAAATTTTTTCAAAGTATCACTCAGAAGAGATGTGTAAGATTTGGAGATCGATTATGAATAAAATTTTAAAAGAATCAAATAGGCAAGTATCTTAACGTTAATCTTCAAGCCGAAGGCTTAGAGCCGACTCCCGTAGGTATTTTTTTTACTCTCAATATGTACCCTGTCCGGACCTTCGTACAACGCTCGACTATCACCCGGGTGTTTTGGGTTCGATTCCCGACAGGGCCTGAAAAAGAGATCCCAGTCGCGTAAGACTACTGTCAAGTGTTAGACTTGTGACAGTTTTGTTACTTCTTTACATGCGGGATAGTATTGCCAACACGCGCGACGATGAACCATGAGTTCCGTGTACATAGCTGTATGCCCAACGTCTCGATGAATAGCTGTCTTGTCGCCACAATTTTCTTTATATCCGCATCACCATTTACAATATGTTGAAGGGTACTATATAAGTAAATAGGTTAGTGGACAAAAACTAAATTAGATAGACTCCAAGGACGAACATTATAATAGTTTGCATCTTTGATATTGAAGAGTCAATAAGTTTTAATTTATTGAACACACTCTTATGTGTAGGTGATCTTGTTTTATGAAATACATTATTGTTTATGCTCCCTTGATGATGAGGTGAAAGCCTTGTTACAAAAAGTGCAATAAACAATGTTTGATAATACAAATTACAATGACTTTAAACCTCCACAATGTTAATGTCTTAACTACAAACAATATATGAAATAAATTATTTGTTATCTGCAATCTAGAGCTTTTAAAAAGAAATATAAAACTCTTCTAAAAATTAATTAAAGCCTTTTTTGAAGGCTAAACTGAAAATAAATCTTAATCATTACAAAATTGCCGATATTGACGAAAATGACAGATTTATTAGCTAAGAAAGTGCCTTCTGAAAAAACCCTTAATAGGAAATATCGTCTTTATAAACCAATTCAAACCTCCTTGCTTGAGATATATCCTACCTTCTCATCGAGACTTGTAAAAGAGTACTGCAGTGCAACGTCTTAAGATATTGTAATTATTTACAGATTCATTTGAAAATTAACCAATAACTGTTTGTGATCCACACAAAAAGCTCTTAAAATTGTATTTTTAAATCTAAAATAACAAAATAAAATTTAAAAGAAAAACAATTTATGACAGATGACAAAAAAATGTCTTTCAGACAATGATTATAAAGGGGATAATTGATTAGTTTTTGCATTTTAAAACCAACTGTTTATTTTTATATGTAAATCCAAATCAACGAGGAAGTGTGAGTGATTTTCTATTTCAACGCTATTTCATACAGCTCCCTTCTAAATCCCTCCTTTTATATTATCGTACGACACAGCATTCTTACTTAAAAATGCACTCACTCCCCGGTTTCCGCTGTTTGTGTACAAGTAGGAGCGAGCGAATACAGCAACGTAAATCGGAACACATTTTTATGATTCGAGCTCACGGGAGAATGCAGATATTCAGGCGGACAGAATACGTATATCCGTGCACGTACCAAATTCCAATTTTCACTTGCCACTTTCAGGCAAATTTACTATACTGCCTTCTAAAGCACGAGCATACCACTGCGTCGATGCATTTTAACATTTTATTTAATACATACTCGTATATATTTTGAGTACAAATACCACTTTTCAATAATGAAATTCATATCGGGGTTCGTGCGATTGACAACTTACGTTTTTTTTTATGACTGCAAAGAAAAATTGTTTTCATCTGAGTCAACTTTTGTATTGTAATGTCTGTATATTCTCAGTATTGGTAATAGAACAATGTCTTATTCCTAAATGTAGCAACATTGACAAAGCAGGTCTTCTAAGAGAGCGAGAGGGAACACTTAAATCAATTCGCTCTAGAGTCGCAGGTGAGACCATTCTAGATTTCATATTGAAGGATCAAACTTAAATTCACAAATCGTTAGAAATCCTAGCATTTATAAAAAAAAAACAGATTATATCTACAACCTCATTTTGAGAATAAAATATTCTTTAAGGATATTTATCTGTTAGATTTCAAATCAGTGTCATAAATAAAGTATGTATATTATTGTCATTTATATCTTAGATAGACTTTTAATGACGGTATCCAGACAATACATTGAATTTTTTTATACTTTTTTTTTAATAGGCAATCCACTTACACAAGAATTGTTTGTGACACCAAATCAAATTCACTTTGCAATTATATCAGTCAGTATAATAAAACGAATATCAAAGAATTACAATTGTAGACAATTTTAAGTTTCAACTGATTAAACTTGTTTTCAATAAATGATTTAATTATTAAAAATTATTCTACTCTTTTTGTGTTGAATGCTAAATTATGAGATATTTTATTTTACTATATTTTGTTTCCAATTCGTTTTATTTTATTTTTGAGAAACATATATTTGTTGAATTCAAATTGTTTTAAGTGAGATTAAAAATGTATTGTTATCTGGGCCGGAACCATCTATTGAAAAGGAAATATTGATGTGAAGATGTCCAACAAGACCCTAGTCACTTCATTTCGTATTCTGTCATACATTATCATACATCCGTGTATTCTTCTCAGTTTTCGTATTTTCACAGTATACATTCAGCTACTTTAAGTCTTTTTTACGTCTAAATTACAATTTCTTATATATATGTAGTACCAAAAAGTTTGTACTAAAATAATATAGTGCCAAAAAGTTTGTACTAAAATAATATAGTGCCCAAAAGTTTGTACTAAAATAATATCTTTACAGATTTTAACACGACATTTTTATGTTGTTTATAGTTAAGGCATTAACGTTGTGGAGGTTTAAAGACATTGTAATTTATTTTTAACAAACACTGTTTATTCCACTTTTTTATGACGGTATAACCCTACCGGTTTCAAGGCTTTCACCTCATCTTCAGGGGAGTACAAACAAGTCTTGTTTGTACTCCCCTGAAGATGAGGTGAAAGCCTTGAAACCGGTAGGGTTATACCGTCATAAAAAAGTGGAATAAACAGTGTTTGTTAAAAATAAATTACAACGACATTTTTATGTGTAGCGATACGTAATAATTTATTATATGTCTCATTTATTTAATTTATGTTACTTTACTTAACAATATTGTCGACAGTTATTTATTTTCGTGTAATTTATTTCTGATTGAGTACTATTTATTTATATTGTCGACAATATGCCTTTGACGAGTCATCCTTTGGTCATATTGCTTGTGGCTATGGAGACAGTTTGTAGAGATTTGAATAACTGGAGACGTGGAAGGACAACGCACGAGAGAAAAAATTCCAATGCGTTGGACTGACGAAGTGAGAAACGAAACTGGACTACCCTTAACAACTACCCTTCGAGCCGCGAACAATTCTGACGATTTTTCTGAATGCCTACGTTTCCTTCTTTCAAAATATCATTCATTGGATTCAACCATATTTTCACGAATATAATACAATAATATATTTTTGAAAAGAGGCGCAATGGTGTTTTGAGAAACATGATCATAACGTGAACGTGTGAATGAGACGTTAGACCAGCCCTGGCCTGAATATGAATTAAAAATCCACTTAGAATCTGGAATTTCATTCTGAAAACATTACATAATATTTTTTTCTCTTGTTACGCTTATGAAAAATACGCCAGTGATAGAAATATCGGATTATCTCACAACAATTTGTTACATATTGTGTGTCTCAAATAAACTCTTTTGAATTTTTTCAGACATGTAATATATTTACAAAATCTATTTTTGAACAATGATGCATATCATGATGCGGAATCTTTTACGAAGTAAACAGAGATAAAAAATCTTCATTACATTTTATCCAAACACACATGTCGTTCGATATACACAATATTGTATTATTCATTCTACTTACTTTACCTTCTTTCAAAATCGGATCCACTTGATGAAGTCACACTTTCCTCGGTTAACCTCTTCCATATACACCTTACACTTATGGTTTGCATACTCGCTTGGTTATCACTCTTCATTCATTCTCTGAACGTGTCCAAACCATCGAAACGAACCTTTCTGAATCTTACTTCAAGTTTTGTCATTTAATGCAATATTTCATGGAACGAATGAATGAAAAATGACTGACTAAACAACTATAATATAAAGTACAAATATGAAAGACATAAAGGCGAACCAAATAATAGATAGATTGAAAGAAGGAAATGTTCTAGTCAAAGAAATCATATGAGATATATAAGGATGTATATAAGGAGGCAGAATATATGTATTGCGATAGAAAATCTGATTAGAACCCGTTTAATAAAACTTGGTTCCAGCGGGAATCAAACCCGTAACCCTTGGGCTGAAAGATTGGCATCATGCCAACTAGACCACGGAAGTCGTCATAAGGGGGTGAGAGAAAGGAAAGTATAATGGAGAGAATAAAGCTTAGTCATTAATCCCTTTTTGAAGTTCATTCGGATGTACAAAATCAACACAATATCGGAAAAAGACACCTGTTTTTGTAATGCATTTACTCGTATGTAGTAAATGTGAATCCTTTTAATTTTGATTTTTTCGTAAAAGATATATGTTTTCTTATGTCAAACGAATTTTCTTCTACTTTTTTTATTTTTTTTTACATTTCTTCAATACATACTTTTTTCCATTTCTTCAAGACAACATAAGTTTTTAGAAAACAACAATACTTAAACGAAAGAAGTTTTATTTCAATTTATCTAAAAAATAAATTAAGACGTTTAATCATATTTCTACCTCTTAAAAATTTGTTGATTAGAAAAAATATTCAGCATTTGATTTTCTAAAAGGTGCTTAAAATTAATAAATTATTGGTTTATTGATATCAATGTACATGTAAATTTATATCTAAAAACTACACCGAGGTAAAAGAAAAGATAATACATTTGAGAAGGAAACTATCAAAAGACTTGGGCTCATTTCAAAACACTCTCATAGTCAAGATATTATATACTCCCACCTAGGAAGGTGAGCTCAGCCACGAGGATTCCATAAGATGTTCAGCCAGCACACTTGAACACTTAAATTATAATAAAAAAAATTATGATTATAAAAAAGCACAATTGTCAAAGTATTGGTAAAAATAAAAACGCACACATTCATACATCCACACACAATCTCAGACTTTGAAAGCACATTCAGTGAATATATCCAAATATAGCAGCTATCAATAAAATAATGTTCCCAACAATCATTGTCAGCCTTTTTCATTATTTGACAATAGAGCTTTCCTTTGTGTCCCATTTCAGTCAAGTTCAGTCGTGCCTCGTCTCCATTGATGTCCCGCAACGCCTCTGATTTCACTTGACCACCATGCCTTTGATCTACCCAAATTTCTATTTCTAGTTCTGTGTCGCAGCTTCAACAATTTCTTGGTCGAACGGCTTTCTGTATGCGTGGGATGTAATACCATAACGATAAATATATAAACGTATTTTCTAATCTTGTACCTATATCGTTCTATCGAGAACACAAAGGTGCCACAAAATGTCTCTATTTAGGTCAATACTCGGCCCAGCACTCTATGTTATCCCATGTTACGCTAGACACTCGACGGTTTATGAACTTCGAAGTCTAGTTGGTAAGACATATAACTTTCACCATGGGGTTTCAGATTTTACTCCCGATGGTACCCAAAAACCAAGGATTTCACTCTGGTAAAAAAGTTCGTGAGGTAACAATGATTGGATACATGCTTGTCTTTTCTACCAACCAACGTGTTAACAATGCGAACAGTGACGAACCGTAAGCTCAATGATTTCTCCAGTGATTCTAGTCCCAAAGGCTCAATTTCTGGAGTCGAAGACAATATTCTCTCGCTCAGCCACGCTTATCAATATATGTTCGAACTACTAATTAGGATATATTCAGATATAGAAGAGCGTCATACGAAATGAAAAGATGACACCAGACAATAAATATCATAATCATAAAACACTTGGATGATAATGTAAGATGGATTTAGATTCGTCGAATCCTTAGTGGGCAATAAATCAACGCAGCTCTCGGTCAGCTTCTAGATGACATTCTTAATACGTGACCCAACAAATCCCAGTGACTAAAGGCTGCCGCTTTGTATTAAAACCAGCCAAGTAATTTGTCAGATGGTCATACTACTTGATATCCATCATTCTCCTGAGACTTCTTATATCTTAAGAGGAGCCAACAATATTAATATTATTAAACGTCCTTCCCGCAGCACTTATACAAGGCAGCTCATCTTCGAGATACCTTAACCCAGCAATCATTACACCCAAACAATTAAATTTGCCAACGCAGTTTCATTGATGAACAGCGGCGTATCTTGTTCAGAGCATATGCTGCATCACATAAGCTGAGCCGAGACAGCATACTTACTTACATATCATCACGGCGTAGACAGACAGAACAGAACTCCATACTAGTATATCCAAACACACAATTTTCACCTCCTATACATTTTTACATCTCATACACCATCTTCTATTATTCTTACTTTTCACTTTAACTTCTTTCGAAATCTGGTCCACATGATCTAGTCACGTTTTGCTTAGTCTATTTCTTCAACAAACACCATAATCTTTTGACTTTTATTCGCTCCATATGACAAACCATCTTATTGTTCCTTTCTTAATCACAATTAAAACATCAATTTTGTTCATGTATCTACATGATAGTCTTTTTTTGTATGGGTGTGAAACATGGGCCTGGAATAAGACTGAGAGAAGCCGAAAAAATGTTGTAGAAATTTAAAACCAATACATGGAGGGACAATACATGATGTAATAAGGAATGAAGTGATCAGGGATGAATGTGAACTTAAGGCTAATGCGTTGACAAATATGAAGAAGAGCACGTTGAGACAGTTAGGGCATGTGGAACGAATGAATGAAGATATAAGACGCAAATTTGAGCGGAAGGCATGTGAGAGGAAGGCCAAGGCAAGTATGGTTTAATCAAGTGAATGACATTCTGAAAAAAGAAAACGTAGAAAATCTAAAAAATTGTGGAAGTTTCATAAGAAGGTGTATGGATGTAAAAGAGGCTAAGGATGTGTGTCGAGATATGAATATCTGACGCTCTATCTTCTCTGCCTACCCCGACAGGGAAATGGTATGGTGGAAGGTATGAATGTCATTCTGTCACTGCACAAAATTCTCTAATAATAATATTTATTTGATTTTATGTTTCGTAATATTTTAAACTTATTTATTCCCATATTATGTTGTGCTTAGTATAATGTAATTCCCATTTAGTTAAAAGATTAAGATGCTGTTAAAATTTAGTGAATATTATTTTTTATTGCAAGTCATAACTGACGTAATGGACGACCGGACACAAACAAGAAGATATATTTAATTTTGTTAAAATAAAGTTATGGAAAAGAGAACTTTAGAAGTTATATTATGTTTTCGTCAAGATCTGACCTGCTAGAGAGAATTTTCGATGCATGCATCTCAGAAGAGTATTAAATATTACCTACTTCTACTGTGTTCTTTACAGTGGTTCTCAAACTAACCTGAAGAAATTTTTTTATGAATTACATAATACTATTATTTTAGTATCTTCAATAAAAACATTCATAAAATATTTTATATGCAGGTAGTAAGCTTCAGTAGACAATAAATTAAGATAAAAAAAAACACGAATATGAAGGTGATTATTGACATACATTTTTACAATCTTAAAAGTAAGAAATATATTAGCATAAAAATATAAACAAAATGACAAATTCGACACATTTGAAGAACGCCGGTAAAACGGTAGTTAATTATTCACCAATCTCATATAAAGATGGAATTAAAACTTTAACTTTAAAACCCGATCGAAATTTGTTTTTGAGGAATTTTGATTTTTATGAAAGTTTTATCAAGATTTTTGTATTATTTTCAGTAGTTTTCAAATTAACCTGAAGAAAAAAAATTCTTAACGATTTTTTTTTATTTTTTTTTTTATTAAACAAGTAAATTACTATACAAACATTTGTCAAAGCTATACCTGTATACAAATTTATTACTTAACTAATCTTAATTATATGTTATAATTTATGAACTTATTTAATCTTATTTTCCTATATATCATTCTATTTTATTTATTCAATCTTAATATATGAGATCTTAGAAATAATTAACACCTACATACTACTTATAACTAGATAACAATTCTTACACTAATTATTCTGCAAAAACAAGTCCACTCGTTCAGGCTACTTGGGCAGCGACTAAGGGATTTCTGTGATTTTGTTGGCTTTTATAGAACTTCACGGTCCAAGCGAGGATGTGGTGTTGTAGGGTTTCTTCTCGCTGTTCAGCGGGAAGTCGGGTAAGATTTGTTCTGGGATGGGTGTTAAAAGATATCTTGAATGCCTTGTTCTGCACTCTCTGGAGTTTCAGATGATCCGTATTGCTCACACTACCCCAAACGGGTGCAGCATAGGTCAAGATAGAACGAATAAGGGTTTTATAGAGGATGAGCTTATTTTTGGGTGAAAGGAATATAATGCTACTCTGTTACTCCTTTAAAAAAAAACATTCATAAAATATATTATATTATATGCAGGTACTAAGCTTCAGAAGAACAATTAATTTAGTTAAAAAAATCTAAAAAATCCAATTGTAAACAAAACGTTCTGACAACCATCTTTCGAGTGTTAAACAATTCGAGGTGTTGTCAGTATTGGCTTGAATTTTTTTTTGAGCATGTACTAATCCTCCTATGTGGTAACAGCAAATTTTGTATACCAAAGCATCACATATTTTACGAGTACACAACACCTTTGTGGTTCACTTGGCTCAACTTTGAAACGAACTTCGTGGCTCAATCGGATGTGCTACATCCTTATCAATATTTGAGAATAAACTAAAGAAGTATTATTTATCTTAATACATTCCTCTTCCTTAAGTTTTCCCTTCCTGTGCTAAAAATATCCGCACGTTCCGGTGCTGTGTATTCAATACACATGTAAAAATTTAAAGTCAGAAAAATAATAATATTTAAAGCCAATCGCTTAAATTACAATAATTAAATTTGAAGTCAAAAGTGATAATAGTTTAAGTTTAATCGCTGAAAACATCGGCCGACGTTCACAAAACGGGCGAAGGGACCACCTCAAATGGATGCCCGATAGCTACTGAAGCGAGAGAAGCGAGCGAACTGAGATCCTTTTTCTTGCGTTCCCATATAGCGAAGTAGTGAGAATGAGACGTGGATAGCGTCGCTTTCTCACCCATAGTGTTTTTTTAGAATGAATTGTACCTACGTTACACACTGGCACACGTTTGAATATTAAAGTTTTTAGAAGCAATGTGTACTATTTACGCATCACAGGAAAGGAAGGGTTAAATCCCACACCATTTCTACCCAACTCCTTATAATCTTTGAGATTTGTATTTTATTTTAATTTTGATGAGCTTTTTTTAAAGGCTAATTTCAAATACAATGTTAAATACATGGTCATAGATTCCAATAACAATTATAAAACAACATCTGATTGATTGGAAGAAAATTATTTAAAGCAATAAATCCGCCAGATGCATTTCTATGAAAGTGTATATATAAATTAGTTGAAAATCGACCCAGGGACGTATGGGATCTAAAAACATGTCTTTATTACAATGTCACGACTTTATTGGCTTGAAGAAAGCAAAGTTAATTACTAGCAAGCAAAGATAAGAGATGCAACTTTTTTTATCAGCAAGTGTTTCAATTTATTTTTAATAATAAAGGTACATAACCTACACAAAGATTACGCTTTTCAAAAAATATACTTAAAAATCATCTCATTTAAAAAATGGAATTAAATAAAGAATAAGTTTGTAACCCAACCAAGTAAGAGGACGTTCCATTAAATATTGTTCTGCAGGGTCTTTTCTCAATAGCAAATACTCACGCTTTGAGAATCTTATGCACCAGCTTATCTTTGCAGGACACTGATGGTCATCACGATGGAGTTGTCAAATATTTTTCTACTTCATATACTGTATCTTATCTTCAGAATATATTGTTAGGTGGGGACGACAGAGAAGAAAGTTCTGGAAATAACACGTATCCAGAATGGCGGAACCAAGAGCCGTAAGAATGGCCAAGGTCAGTATTCCCCAAGCAAGCACACCTCCAGGACGACCTCCCAAAAGATGGAAAGACAGCTGGCAGTCGACGTCACAAGAGGCAAACAATGATGCAGGACCATAACAGGCCAACAGGCCTAAAATAAGAAGAATAAAAATGTACTGTATTGGGACCTGACATGTTTGTGATCACTTTTGAGAAAATATCCCTATCTTTTTCGGCACAGGATAGCTTCTCAACTCTGAATACTGGTCAATTCGCGAATGTTGCATAACGAAGCCAAGCTTCTTCTACCAAATTCGTTTCGCCCCTCAATTTTACCAATCAATATAAATTTTATAAGTTGTATTTTTCTTCCTCCAATATATTATCCAAATAAGCAATCTTTCAGTATTCCATGGTATTTAAGAGCTATCGTTCTTCGATTCATTTCGAAGGGCTCTAGCTTATTTAGCAATCTAGTCTTCATGGTCCATGTTTCAACACCATAAAGTAAAATGTAATAATATCATTTTAGCTTTTTTTTGCACATATTCTCAGTGTTTTTGGCAAGTTTCATTTCTAATGCCGCTAAAATATAATAGCATTTTTTGCATGACATATTTGTTATTAACATGTTTAATAAGTATTTATCCATATTTCGTTCAATATTATTTTTTCCCCGTGAATAGAAACATTTTTATAGGGTGCATCGACTAAAATTGAGAACTACTGTTTTAGAGCATGTATGACGTATGCAAATTGCATCGCAGAGCACATTTTCACAGTGCTTTAAGCACTTGCAATGGTATGTGGACCAAATTCATACGGTGCATACAAGTCGTATGACCGTGCGCCCTAGAGAAGATATTATGCCATATCAGTCTTGCAGAGCGGGTGTAGTTACACACCAATTCACCAAGGATACAGTGGAAATAGTTAAATTACATGCAACCTTCTCATAGGTTGTATTTAATCAAATACAACGGAAATTTTGTACAATTACTGAGGGTAAAATTAACAAAAACAATTAATTATTTCTTCTAAAATAACAATATATAACTGTATTACATATTAATAAAAGTACAACTTGGCAGGCTAATAGCTACTAAGTGATCTCTAACAATCAACTAGAAAGATATTTAAAAGTGAATACCAGGTTTAAAACTTTTTTTTAAAACTTGGGTATCAATTAAAAATACTGGGAATCGAACCTGCATCCCCCGAACTGGAAGACAGGCACCTTGTCAATAAGACCATGGAGATCATCGTTCGTGATTGAAAAATCTGCTTTATCGCGAGCGAAAACGGTTTTTTTTTTTTCGTTCGAGGTTGAAAATTATATATTGGTGTTCATAAATTTGGTGAAAAAATTATGATGCGTTTCTCAAAACCTTGTACTATCCATTCGACCTATAAAATGATGACCACAAAGGACTAGTTTATACGACGCATTGTTTCTAACCTGGGAGTTGCTGGTTTTATTCCCACTATAGTTCGGAAATTCTAGGATGAGTCCTGTGACAGCTCACAAATTTGCCCAAATACAATCTTATGTAATGTATTTACCTAAATAACTTGCTATTTATTAGAATTGAGGCTTATATTAAAGTTGATAAAATAATTAAAATTACTGAACACGGTTACAAGGTTGTATTGGGGCAAATGTGTGAGCTATCACAGGACTCATCCTAGAATTTCCGAACTAAAGTAAGTTTTTTTTTTAAATAGATCAAATCTGGTTTTCATGAAGCGGATTTAATATATTTCTGCCCGGTTGAAATCGATAGATAAAAAAGCCTATAAAGGCTATATTGTATACAACGAAAAATAATACAATATGAAAATATCATGAAACTATCCGTCGAACGATATAAAACAACGTGTCACAGAACCGTGTTGAATAAAATTATCACTTTCATATTCAGGCACTTAAGCAATGATATTATTTACTCGTAAAATAAGTAAAAGCAACATAGGTACGAGCTGCGGAATATCAACGTTGGAACAGCACCTTGGCGATAAGATGGTGTTGACGTTTGTAACCAACTCATACTTTAAACTCAACCCCTCATACTTTAAACTCACCCCCTCACGACACCCTGGGGTGCTGTGGGCAATAAAAGTTCAACCAGCAAGAAGGTGAGTCAACTCTTATGAAAAGTAATGCGACTCAGTAAGTTGAGAAGGGTGGATGAAAAGAGGCGATGCTTGCTGAGGGATGAATTAACGGTTACACTGGGATCATTTCGCGGGATCAACGCTATAAAAATTAACATAAGATTATGGAAACTCCCCTTTTGGCTTGTTTTTACTCTTAAAATATCACAAATTTTGACAGTTAATTTTTAAGGAAATTATTTTACAAAGCAATATTTTCACACTTTTATAGTATTTTTTTTATTACAAACTTAAATATATTTTATGAAATAAACTAATGATAAAATTTTGTTTATTATTCATCCCCTCAACGTATTCAAATTAGCGATAGTACATGCTGAAGAATATGACCGGGAGACAAAATTATTTAAATATTTTTTAATCATGCTTTCGCGTTTCAAAACACTGAAGTAGGCACTCAACTTTCAGTTAGTATAACATTATGGGTGATTCTTTCAAACGAGGAAAGGTAACAACACTCGTTGTTCTCTGTCCACTAGCAGAATTTGTTGGAGATCTGTAGTAAATGAGAACTCCAAAAAAATATTGCGTATTAGTAATTCAAAGAGTTTAATGTATCAAAGTCTTCAGCATTAATTTTAACAGTAGACTCTCGTTTGGTTTTCACTTTGAGAAGAGAATCTGTATCATTCTACTTAAAAAGTATTAAAATTAGTGAAACGAATATCTAAATGATATATAGGGAGAGAGATTCACGGATTCCTCTAAAGTGCGCTGGTATGTAGGAAGTTAGAATGTGGATCATTGGTGTGGTTTCTACTGGAGATTCGTAATTCTCAAATGACTAACTCAAATATCACTATTTGTGACTTTATGGTTCAAAATATTTTTTTAGATGCTATGAAATTATTTTCTAAGCTTAAGGAGGGACTTTAAGGTATTTTCTTCTACAAGTATATTTGCATTGCTGATAGGAGCAAAATCAAATCCAACTATGTTGGACAAGATCTGGTTTTACATTCCTAACAACTATTTGAGATTCTAAAATATTCATATTTTCAGACTGGCAATAAGTAAAACAAACTTTCCAAATGCTTCGAAGACGATTTCTTTTGAATAGAGTATCAGATATTCACATTTATCATCTATTATCAACATTTAAGGATTTTTTATGAAAGAGTATCGAGATTTTTGGATAACGGGGGTTAATTATTTCCACAAAACAGTTATTTATAATTTAATAGTTTAATACTGTATATCAAATTAAACGATAATCTACATAGCAATTACAAGGGCAAAATCTACTCAAGGGTGTCATCTTATGTAAATTATCTATCTGGATTCGTTATTCTATTTACACATCCATTTTAGATTTTTTCATCATTGATAATATTACGTACGTCATTGATAAGAAGCAACCTGAAGTTTTTTTCTTTGATGTTGAACCACGACTAAAGGTTGTATATTATGTTATCTTAGCTCCGTTAAGATGGTCCAGCGGTGATTCTTGAGGTTAAATGACAAATTATACAGCACAATTATGATAGGAGATTCTTCTCAAGCGTGCAAGATCTCGGGATTTGTAGCCGGTATTATTGACAAATTAAAAATATTGTAAAAAACATGTTATATGTAAGGGTAGGAAAGTGATGGCTACGGTCATTAGATTTGGTAAGAAAACCACCGAAAACTTACCAAGAGAAGTCGAACTACAAAGAAACCTTTGTAGATCTTCATGTTTAACACTTTTGGCTTGAGTTGTTGTGTAATTTATATGTGTAGTGTTTATATATAATCAAATATTATGATAAACTTTCTACGCTACTATATATAAAATTTCATTTTACTATAATTCACTAGTTAACAAGGTTTTTCTAACAAGGGTGAAAACGCGCATTTTAGGTCAATTTTTGTGTGCTGATAACGAATATGAACTTGAAAATGTTCCATCACGTACCTTTTAAGAGAAAAAACTGATATTAGTTTTTGACTGAAACTGAAACTTTTGAAAGATGAAAAGTTCGAAAAAAAATTATGTGTTGAAGAACTAGAAACTTGGAAAGCCTTTGGAAGAGTTGTTAGTGGTTTCCTAGGTAATAATTAAGCTGACAATTACGAACAGCTTGTACAAGAACTCTTGCAGTTACCAGAATCTAGAATGTCGAATGTCACTGAAAATACACTTTCCGCATTCCCATCTAGACTTTTGCCCAGAGAACTTAGGAGCTCTAAGTGATAAATAAGGGGAAATATTCTATCAGGATATTCCCAAAATGGAACAATGATATCAAGGAAGGTGGGATTCTAATATGATAGGGGACTACTGTTGGTTTTTTTATAGAGAAGGTGACACGTATTTCAATATTTTAACAAAAAAATGTTGCAAGTAATCTGTTTATGGTTGTTTACTGTAATGTAGGGGCTTCTAAGTTATCTAATTTGAGTTTTCATTCAATTTAATATACAATCTCTAAAAAGAGTTGATTCGATTAACTTTATAAAAAAGGCCATTTTTTAACAAAAAATGGATATAAAAAGTCAATTTTTCTTATGGTAATTATTTTTTATTCTGCTTTTTTTATTTTCCTATGTACCAACATTGTATTCTGTTTCTAAATTTAGTATTTCAGGAATTTATTTATTTTCATTGTTGTAATTACGACTTTTGAAATGCGTAAAAACGTACTTATTTTATTAAAACACTCTCCCTTCTGTTACACAAAAATTTTACGCGTTACAAACTTTTTACTTCAAGTCTAGTAATCAGCAGGGTCAATTTCGTAAGAATCAGCTAATTTAATATATGTTACAGACAAAAAGTTAAAATTATTTGTTATCTAGTGATTATTATCCAACTTAATACAAACTAGTTTTATTAAACTACAAGTTTCCATTAAAAAAGTGTTTCTTATATAATTTTATACTCAAATCATTTCTTCGACGACCTCCCCGTGACCTAGTTGGTAAGATCTTCCGATCCGGTGGTTGTGGATTCGATTCCCGCTGGAACCCAGATTTTTTTTTCAATGAAAATTTTCAGTCTGGTTTCACTTTAGGCCTCATTAACATATTTTAACATATATCGTATACAAAGAAAGTGCTAAATATAATTCGCTCGGGCACTGTTACAGCTGCCAGACATAATTTGTTTACTAAAAATGTGTTAGAGTCCCAAGTTAGAACGCCTTTGAGGAGAGTATGCTCTCAAAACGGCGTTATTTAAAAATTTCTTTTGAATTAATGAATATCTTTATTTGTATTTTGCTTATTATAATTAAAATCGAGTGATAAGAGCAGAATAAATTGTCGGATAAAAAATAACAGTTTGTTCGAAAGGTATACAATAAATACTATAGTATTAAGGAAGGATCCTAAAGATGATTAGACCATATTGGAAGAATGAATTTCGAAAGTCTAAAAAAATATAATTATTTATCTGGAATGAATGGAGAGCGAGGAAGAGGTAAAAAGAAGCAAGCGTGAAAGGAGATATTTTTAACTAAAGAAGAGCAATATGCATGAATAGAAAGGCATGAAGAGCTGTCCTCTCTGCTTACCCCAAAATTAACAAGGTGTGATGTTATGAATATATAATTATAATCAAAAAGCAGAGATGGATTATTTACACTTTTTTTTTTTTAATATTCCATTGAGATTTTTGACTTTGAATTTAAAATGTGATATTTAATAAGAAGAAAAAAATGGCTTCGCTCTCGATTTCATTGTTACGGTTTCTTTTGTAAATGAACATGTCAAAAACAGTAATTACGAAATGAAATCAGAAAATATCGTTAGTTCTTCTTTTTCCCTTTTTCAAGAAATCAATTTGCGAGACTTCCAAAAAAAATTCGTATTTTTTTAAAAAAGATTTTTAAATAAACATGTTTACGAATAATCACAATGGTTTCTGTTTTCATACAGTACCCGTAAAAAAATCCATATTTATGATTTGGACACGTTAAAAAGCGTGGCTGAGAGACAACATTGGCATCAGCCCTAGAAATGAAGCTTCGGTTTTAGAACTATTTTACGTGTTGGCAAGACTACTACACGTGAAAAGGTAAAATAACTTGCACACTTACTTAGGATGTACATGTATTAATACCAGAAAAACTTTTACCAATATGACACCTTTTTTTTAATATCATTAAAAATCGAACCGGAATCCTCCGTGTAAGTCGAGCTTCTTATCAACTTGACCACTAAGTTACTTTAGTAGCTTTGTCATATCTGTTACAGTTACTTGAGGAATTATTCAATAAGTAAATAACTAATAAGGGATTTAATCTGTTATATTTTATTACACGTTCATTATATACAGTTCGACCTGACAGGTTAATTTTCATGTGACAACCTCGTTCGTCTAACCAAAAATATGTAAAAAATACCTTAAGTTAAAAGCGTACTGAAATTTATTTAAAAAAACCAACGGTAATCAAATCCACAGCCTCCGGATTGCAAAACAGATATCTTCAGACAAATTGAAGTATAATAAGGGATGTATATAGGCTATGTTGTCAGAAGGAATGAAGAAGTTTTCTGTCATTGCCACCAAAAATACGTGATCTGATGTCAAGACACCATAATGTGTTTATCAAGAATTTTACGACCAAACAATGGCGTCGGATAAGTCCAATGAGGCTTGTTTTACACACCCTTAATGCATTTTATATGACCCTCTGCTTTTATTCAATTGCTCAAAACTAATTTAACTACAGAAATATCATACATAAACTATTCAATGGCATCCTGGAAAATTCCAAAATACCACAAAAATGGCACACAAATATAACGAAACCAATATTTAAGAAAGGAAGTAAAAACAACTGTGAAAACTATAGAGGGATCTCCCTTCTAAGTTATGTGCTGAAATCGTTTACAACAATATTTAAAAATAAATTAGAACGCACAATTACAAACAGGGAGGAACAGCAATGGTTCAGGAGGAACAGATCTACAACTGACGAAATTTTCATCATAAGACAGATAAAAGAAAAATCTATAGATTACAACAAGCCAGCCATTGTGTGCTTCGTCGACTTGACTAAGGCGTTTGACAGAGTGCTGCTGAAAGACATTGTCGATATCTTGTTGGAGAAGGGTGTATCGCCATCCATTATAAAAACAATACAAGATATAAACATTAATGGCAAAATAAGAATTTAAAGTGGATGGCGAGCTCTCTAAAGAGATACCCACTGTAACAGGAATCAGACAGGGCGATAGTCTCAGTCCATTTCTTTCCAATCTGATCATGGACAAGATCATAGAGGAGGTCGCATCTCTTGATCTCGGATATAGGAGGGGCAAAAAAATTAACAGCGTGGTATGCTATGTTGACGACGCAACTATACTAGCAGAAAGCGAAGACGACCTACAACGAATGTTGTATAGGTTCCATCTTGCATCTGAGAGATATAACATGACGATATTCATCGGCAAAACAAAATGTCTAACAATATCCAGACAACCCCTTAGATGCAAATTGGTTATGGACGATAAACCCATATCATGGTTATGAAGTTTAAATACCTGGGTGGGGTTATGGACGATAAACCCATATCATGGTTATGAAGTTTAAATACCTGGGTGGGGATATCTAGCTGCAACGATCTCTATAATGAAGTCAAAGAACAGACCAATAAAGCAACAGTTATCTCCGGATGCCTGAAGAACACTGTTTGGGGCAATAAACACATGTTGGGGGAAAGCAAAGTCATTATATGTAAAACATGCATAAGACCTGTTATGACTTACGGAATCGAAGCAAGAACAGACTCTGTAAGAACGAAACACCTCCTCAGAACAACATAAATGAAAAGATATCATAGATAGAAACCTTAGAGATAGGATACCTTATGAGAAAATCCACAGAAG
Organism: Odontocerum albicorne; assembly: GCA_949825065.1. Taxonomy (NCBI): domain Eukaryota; kingdom Metazoa; phylum Arthropoda; class Insecta; order Trichoptera; family Odontoceridae; genus Odontocerum; species Odontocerum albicorne. Next base: position 9,537,188 of record OX463855.1, read on the forward strand.
TTGTAACATTGAGGACATCGTGAGATGGAGTAGGCAGAGATGATGATTCTGGAGGGACCACGTTGAGAGGATGGACCCCGCGAGAATACCTAAGATTGTAATGCACGAGATTACAGAGGGTCGTCGACCACCGGGACGTCCACCAAAGAGATGGAGAGAAAGTTGGACATCTTCGTCACAGGAACAATACTGAAATCCTGTTTAAACAGATCGCAAGATCTAGAAGAAGAAGAAGCTCAAAACTACGATATAAAAAATACGAATTTCCTCTCGTGTGTTTATGTATTCATTTTACATCTATTATTTTTACCAGTGAACTTCTATCATATTTCACTTCAACAATACATCAATTAAACCTTATATCATATACTCGTATGTATATTATATATAACATATCGATAACAAATAGTCTGCATGCTTCCGTTTCACATAATACTTTTTGACATTTCATTAAAATACGAGTATATTAAACGTTTTAAAGTATTTTTTATTTTTTTTATTTTTGGAAGCCGAATGTCATCACGACTTCTTGTAGTTTAATTATGGGCCTACTTGTTGTACATCACATATTTTTTAGTGTACTTTGGTAACGTGACGTGCATGGTCACGTGGTAACGAACTGGGCTTACGTGCGGAAGTTTGTCGGCTTGAAAATCGCGGTGTGATACTCTCCTCGAATGATACTATTGTAGTATTCTGGAGTATAAGAATACCTATGACTTCGATCAAATCTATTATTTAAAAAAAAGGGGGAAATATACCAGTTTACTCCGATCATCGTAATTCGGTGTACCGTAGAACCCAGTGCAGTGATGTGGCCGGTGAGTTTGCTGGTGTGCAACAGCTTACTTAGTAAAAGAAATGAAAAACAAGAAGAAACAAAACTTAACGGCATAGATTTGCTTTCTAACTGAATTGATGCAGGAATGGCAAAGGGGTGGTCCTCGACTTTGAGAACGAGTAACGACAACGAATATATAAGATAAAATGATAGACCAATACATTAAAAACTATAAATTGTGTGACCATATACTTATATATACAATAGTGTTCAAACTATATGCTTTATTCTTATATATTTACTTTAGTTTTCAAATACATCTCATTCCTTAACTTTGTGCAATTTGGAGTTCTCTCGATTGAATAAATAACATTACTCATAAAAATAACACTTGAACAAAAATTTAGGTGTGTTGGTATAATTGTATGATAAACCAATTTAAATGAATTTCGACGTAATATATTTATAATTCTGCTGAGAAATCCTTTAGTCTGGTGTCAGGTATCAAATAAATATTTTCGGATCTGTAGGCGAGCGCGCGACAAGATCCAAAGCCTCAGGCTAAGTTCAGATGGTCGCGCGTGAACGCGCGTTGCACAAATCACTGGAATACGCGCGTAAAAAGATTCATAATGCTCATGTACAATTGTTTATATGGTAGCGCGACTTCACGCGTTGTTTCGTCGTGCGACCACATAAACAATTGTATATGAGCATTATGAATCTTTTCACGCGCGTATTCGAGCGATTTGTGAAATGCGTGTTCACGCGCGACCATATGAACTTAGCCTTAAAGCAATATTGCTCCACATTGAAAAATAATCCCAAATAAGTTTGGATATATTTATTTATTAAACACATTATATCAAATACAATCCGGCTAACTTATTTCCAAGCGGCAACCACTTCCAATCAACCAGACATATGAAAATAAAGAAAGTTACGAGTACATGGTCGCAAAAAATATTCAAATGATTATTCATATTTTTTAAATATATGGACATAAACATATTAAAGTAAAAATGAGATATCGTCAATCAAAGGAAAAGGAAGGAATGGTGGAGAGAGAAGAAAAATTAGGAATGAAACACGTTATATTACTGACTAGATATAAAGAGTTTTTTCAGTCGCTTCTTAAAACATATATACTTTTCGAATGCTAGTTATATTTTTTTCTATCATAAAAGGATTTGAAAAGTCTATGTAAAACAAGGTTAAAAATAATTAATTTTCTTTGGCACAATATATCTAACAGCGAATAGGAATTGATGATTCACGAATTTTAGAGTGCCTGGTCAGGAGACAAAATTGTCTTCGGTCCATTAATGTAACCTTTGGGTGTAGAACCACTTAAGAAGACACTGAACTCGCGGTTCAGCATCACATATTTTGGCAATACTACCCCGCACATGAAGAAACAACAATACATGTTCAAGTCACGTAATTCTAAATATCGTTACCAGACCAAACGTACCCGACTGGGGTCAAACATATTGAATGTTCATAAAGCTTGGATAATGTTTTGTGTGCTAGTTAATTTTTTGCGAAGAGGATTTTTTAGATACTCTGGAAAGCGATGTTCTGTGCTACAGTAAGAGAATTAAGATGGAAATTCGTATATTCAAATTCCACTTTATGTAATGGTATAAACCTGCCGGTTTCAAGGCTTTCACCTCATCGTCAGGAAGCACAAACAAGACTGAATTTGGCATCATAGATAAATCATACATTCTCTAACGATGATGCCAAATTCTTACAATCAGTAGTAACGGAAATAAATTGGATAGATTAAAGACCCTAGAAATATCCAAGTCAGTGCATCGAGATGAACATCTGGCAAACATATATTCCCAAGATTTTGCCGCTGCTCGCTGAAGTTGTCTCCTGCCTCCCTCCACCCACAATCCCCAATCCGATTTTTTTACCGTTAGAAGTATGTATGACGGTACCAGTTCGAACAGAATTCAGTATTGTTTGTGCTCCTCTGATGAAGAGGTGAAAGCCTGGAAACCGGTAAAGTCATACCGTTACATAAAGTGGAATAAATAGTGTTTGAAACAAACTAAAATGTTTTTAAACCTCCACAATGTTAATAACTTAACTATAAATAATATTTTGTAATTTATTTTTATCAAACACTGTTTATTCCACTTTTTTATGAGGCTTTCACCTCATCTTCAGGGGAGCGCAAACAAGACTAAATGCTGTTCGAACTGGTACCGATATAGACGCTTCAACGGCTGGAGGCTGGGGGGTGAGGAAGGCTAGGGATAATTTCGGCCAAGAGCGGGGAGATTTTGGGGAAATAACTGTTCAACAGATGTTCCGATCGCTATACTGACTTAGAAATTTCTAGGGCCTCTAATCTGTCCAATTTATTTCTAGGGCCTCTAATCTGTCCTCTCTAATATGTAAGAATTTGGCATCATCGATAGAAAAAGTATGATTCTCACGGTGACAATGATTAGCCATTTCAGAATAAATTAGAGGATTTGTTAAGGCGGATTTGTGTTCACGAAATCTCTTTTCAAAAGATCTTCCTGTCTTTCCTATATAGAAATTATCACAGTCAGCACATAAAAGTTTATACACACCACTGTTGCTAAGTATTCCATTTTTGCCTTTCCCATTAAATAAAACAACTATAAATAATATCTTAAATGTATGTTAGAAAATTTAAAATGTAATTTGTTAGAGTGTGAGGATAAGATGAAAATGGCAGTGCACATTAGTACGGGTACTCCTCCGTATCTACATATTTTTAAAATCATATTTTAAGAAAAAACCGTGGAAAACTTACCGAGGAAAGAGGAACTACTTACAAAGAAAGCTCTATAGGTCTTTCGGTTTGAAATATTAGCATATTCAGCTTGGATCCATGCGAAAGGGAAAATTGAGAATAGTTCCCTCTCTAAACGGCGCTATTTAAATTGTCCTTTTATTATTATTACATACTATCACGTTTAGAGGTTAGCAGAAAGAACAGATTTAAACGACTTTCTATACATGCACAATTAGTATTAACAACAACGAAGGATGCGAGGATGAGGGGAAAAGAGAAACCATAATAACAAAAAAGCGATGTCAAAACTGGAAAAAAGAACTATCACCATCACGACGAAAATGCGCTTAGTTAAGTCTCTCGTCTTCGCAATATTCGTGTATGTTACTAAGACTTGAACTCTGAGAGCAAGCGAAAGACGTAGAAAAGATGCATTTGAAATGTGGTGCTGGAGAAGGATTTTAAGAATTCTATGGACAGCAAGGCAAACTAACACCTTTATTCTCGAAAAACTGAGAATTGCCGACAGATTGTAGCTAATATGCCTTCGATGAGTTCTCCTATTCTTTGGCTTCATTGCTCGTGGCCAAGGAGATAGTTTGGAGAGGTTTGTGGTAAGTGGATGCGTGGAAGGACGACGCACAAGAGGAAGAATCTCAATGTGTTGGATTGATCAAGTGAGAGATCCAACTGGACTATCTTTATGACAATATAATAATATATACGAGTATGATTTCCATGTTGGCCTAGTAGCTGCATTGAAAACAGACTGGATTCTAGAAATTTGTGCTTACATCATAACCAGTGTATATCCAACGAATTTTCTTCACTTGAACGGCTTACTTGTTCATTCTTCTTCTGCGTTTGGCCCTTACACGCAGTGTGTCTTTTTCAACCAGCCTCCGGTGTTAACATAAGTTATGCAGCTCCTGCACGCCTCCAGAGAACACATACAATGAGCAGCTGTGTACGATGTGGGCCATGATTTGAGTAGTCCCGCACCTACAGAAAGGCGACTCCACTAGGCCTCACTTGTAGCATGTAATATTCAGTGCAGCCCTCTTCAGTTCTGATCCTATTAAGAGTCCATCACTCACCCCGAGGTAAGTAAACCCCAGGCAACCCCAACCCCATCGGGTCATCCATAAGGTAATTGTTTTTTTACATGATACTCCGTCCAACGGGACCGCTATTTATCGGCAATCGATATGCTATCTATTTGCTCCAGAATCTTTCAGATTGGATGACTAGAGGTAAAATGGAATTGTGTCATTGATTTATTTACTCGTTTCGTATTATGTCATATATAATTTTTTCATACATTTAACGCTCTCATTTAAAATAATTTTCTGAAATATTCATTTTCCATCTACAAATAAGAAAGTAAAAAATCTCGCATCGTAACTGTCTGCAGTTTCACGCTTACGAAAACACAAAACTTGGTAAACAATAAAACCGCGTATTCGCAAACGCGTTTGCCAACCGTAAAGTTTATTTTTCATTTTTTTTCTGTCTAACTCGATTCATAAAACAATTTTCTGGCAAGCTCTGGTGAAGTTCTCTTGCATCATCACCTTACAAACATGAAAATAAAGTAAAGTAAAGTAAAATAAAAACTTATTTTGGAAAAGTTTTCGTTACGCCGGAATTACAGCCGTTTACTGTAGAAATACTAAACGTTCCAACTGAGAATGGACTTTTTTACGATAGGTTAAATTGCTGGAGAAAGGAAATGTGAACTGTATTTTAAGGGTGAAGATTTCATTTAAGTCTGAGGATGTTAATTACTAACTTAAACTAAATGAATACGTTAAAATAATTTATTAAGTTTAACAATTCCATATATTACAATGAGTGGTAAACAATAGAAGTAAAGGTTCTTTCAAATTGAGCGGTGTTTTCAATTCTTAGATAAAACACAGATGGCGTCGCAAACTTGCCTGGGTCTTGTAACATTTGAGAAGTGTAATGTGCGACAAATTATAAAGATGGAGTCGTATACAATACAACAACGCGTTCAAATTGCTGAATTATTTTATACATTGTAATCTCCGAAAACGATGATGTTAATTGGCCACCAAGATCATGTGATCTGACACCGTTGGACTATTTTTTTGGGGTTACGTGAAAAACCAGGTTTATAAAAATTACCCCCAATCAATTCCTGACCTAAAGGACGAAATTATTCGCGTTATTGATGAGTTAGAACTGCAATTACGAGTTAGCTAAAATGTCATCGAAAATGTTGACAAAAGAGTGGACATCGGTGGAGCTGTAAGAGGTAGACATTTGGCGGATATTGTTTTTTTGTGTTTAAATGTCATACATTATACTATGCGTATCCAGAAAGTAAGTGTACTGAGGCTCTCACGACCGGATGGATTTTATTTTCGACAAGTTGGCTACACTTCCGTGTAGCCTGAGCCTTCCCCTCCGCAACGAGATCGGTTTGAGGTCAGTACGTTGAGAAGTGTCGACGCGACAACACGTTTCGTGAAAAATGTCAATCCAATCTCCCGCCAAGTGCGAAATACGTGGCGTCATCCGTTATCTCGTTTGGAAGGGAAAACCTCCGGTTGAGGTTTATAATGAGGTAAAAACTGCATATGGTGATAAAGCTATGAATCGTACGAGTGTGTACAAGTGGTGTCGCGAGTTTAAAAACGGTCACGTCACACCTCTTCACCCTCCGCCAAAAAGTTCAAAACCACAATTTCAGCCAAGAAAATCATGGCATCCGTGTTTTGGGACTGTCAAGGCATAATTTTAATTGAATATATGCCTCAAGGGGAAACCATCAACTCTGCAAGATACTGTGAGACCCTTAAAAAATTGCGGAGGGTGATTCAGAACAAGAGGAGAGGCATGCTGACAAAGGGAGTCTGCCTGCTGCACGACAATGCCAGACCACACACGGCCAACGCCACGAAGGAACTGCTCGCCTCGTTTAAATGGGATGTCCTGAACCATCCCGCGCATTCCCCTGACCTTTACCTCCCTGAAGCTGCACATGTGTGGAAAAAGGTTTTCAGCCGACGAGGAGGTAAAGGAGGAGGTGGAGAAGTGGACGGAGGGGTTGGCGGGAAACTACTTCGAGGAAGGCATCAAAAAGTTAATACCCCGCTTCACCACCTGCATTGAGAGGAATGGCGACTATGTCGAAAAATCGCTTACATATGTACTACGGTAACCACGTAATTTTTTTGTTTAAATAAAAAAAATTGTAACCTACAAAAATTCAGTACACTTACTTTCTGGATATGCCTCGTACTTCAATGACCAATAAAAACTTTTTTTAAATCAAAGCAAATTGTGTGTTTTATTCAAGAATTTAAAAAAATATATTTAAAAAACCACTCAATTTGAAAGACCTTTATATTTATGACTTACGCATTATCATGTGTTGATGTGATATTACAGGAATACGCCGTGGAATGGGTAGGGCAATATCAGAGTATAATTTTTGATTTTTCAATTAAATTTTAGTTTGATTTTATTTGAGTTTTAATTTTATATTCCTACTTACTATCATTTTAATACGGTCAAAAGATAATTTAAAAAACATTTTTAATTACTCAGAATATCCTTTCATCTTACTCTTCCTTTGTTTCCTTACCTTATCCTTGAATCATTTATCCTTCTCTAGTTATATCATTTTTGTTTACATTTACACCTTTTTGTTTACTTGCTTTCAAACGATTTTTTTTTTGAAAAATCTGTCATTTAATAAAACATTTCCAAGGTGAGCTGGTAGTTTAAAAAAAAACCCGGGGTGGTAATAAACCCGTCATACATACCATATTTAATGGCAGAGGGTAGATCTCCACGACTTTCTAGCTCTCTTGTTTCTTATCCGTCCACCTTTCGCTCAATTAAGATTTTTCTAAAAAGAAATTATAAAATGCCTTTTATTTTAAACCATAATTTTCAAATGTTAAATGGTGTTGTTTTGTCTTGAGAATTTCGTGGTTCCTCACATACGTTGGCATCATATGCCAAACCACACGATACAATATTCCAAAAGACCTTTTACAGCGGTGTACTTTCAAGATACACGTATGACGTTCAATAATTTATACGATACTTGCAACAGTGCCCGAGAAGTTTGATATCTTGCACCAATGATGATTGGATATGTAGAAAGCCCAGTGATATACAAGTGGCAATATTTAGGACGAAAGTAGCGTAGTGCTTTTGACACGAAAGGAATTTTTTTTAAACATGTACATTTTTTTTGGCTTTTTTTAATTAATTTTGCAAGCTGTACATAGCACCGAATGTATTGCCAAATGGCAATCACTTCCCTAGCTCCATTCACTCAGAACACAATCCATTTTCAAGTGAAACTATTCGTGCAAAGCACCACACCGCAGAGGTAACTGTTGCTAGAGTGTTACACAAACAGTCGATAGGGAAACTTTCTAATGGGTTTCCTCCTGTTTTGCTCGATGAACCACAATATGGTATATACTTATCTCTCTTAAGGTGGCTAGACCAAATTCTAAGACTGCTAGCCATTCTAACTGGAGGCAGTCTCTCTGAAAAATTCCCTCGAGGTTCTAAGACACTATTGGATTTATCATAAGATGACATTATATGGTCATTTAAATCTTAATATCTCCCTTAACATCTGAGGCAATATTGCTAAACAACCTGGCGGATTTACCGCCATGTGGCAATATCTTTCAACCAATCAAATATATATTAAACAAGCCTTATAATAATACCAGACTAGAACCCTTTTTTAAAACATGGAGTACCAACGAGAATTGAGCCCGCAATCCCAGAAGGAAATCTTAATAACAATTTCCAGTTAGTGGAAAGAGATTGCCACATAGCTATAAACCCGCCAAATTTTACTATAGACTATTTTTAAAAAATATGTGCATCATTAAAAATCGAACTCGCTACCCTAGGGCTGGAATAATTTATGACAAATTGTTGGTTTAGAAGAGATTGTCCTGTAAATTGTACTGTATACGAGTTTGAATATAAATCCCATAATTTTAGATTTTTATGAAATTATTGCTTTTCTACATAAATCGACAACACACTGGTATTAAGTTGGTACCTTTTCGAGTATTTGTAAGTTAAGAGTACGAGTATAAGCAAAGTCATCGTTAAAAAAATACATTAGGTATATTGAATGATCTTTTAAAACCAAAATCTATTTATGTTGAAGTGTGCTAGGAACAGAATACATGTTAATTATTAAAAAAAAAACTTTTAGAATCAAATATCCAGTAAATTATTCGATAAATCTTCTAGTGTCAAAACATCTTGTTCATAAAGAAATATATTGGTAGTAAAACAAATAAAGATTGAACTCTTTGCAAGAGCGGGTAGCATCGCTATTAATGAACTCAAAGACATACACTTAACAGGAAATTTACGATCAGCCTGTGTAAAGGTATCGTCTACTTGATAGCCTAATGCACTTTTGGCTTGCAGAAAAGCGCATTCGGTAAAGTATTGTTGATTATACACAGTCTTCTATACAGGGCCGCTACAAGTGGTCGTATTATTGGCACATTATTTTGTGATGTTAATATTGTATTGAGAGAATTTTCGGAATTTATGACGGGCATCGATTATAATTTTAAATTTTCTCTCATTTCTAATAAAATTGAGCCCTTTGAGTAAATTTTATAATATGAACAGTGTCGTACAAGCCATAAATTGGTTGATTTTGTTGAACAATACCTAAGAATAATACATTTTATTTTAACTGTAAAAAAATCTACTAACTCCCATTTGCGCATTATAACTGATTGATTTTATATGTTTAATAAACATTTTGATACAAAAAATTATAACTATATGAAGTTTAACTAGCATGACCATACGATAGTTAAACTTGATATATTGGTTGTTAACACAATTTGTGTTCTTTTACTCCAATTTAAAAATGAGCACCAAAAGTAAAACAAACTGGTTAAGGTTATACGTCATTAGAAAAGAAATTTTCTGCTCCACTACAAGATATTGTGTTTGCTTTTACGTTACGTATATTATTTTATTTGATTGCAAGCCTTCAAAGTGGAATATCAAGTAGACGAAAGTGAGCATTTTTGACACCTCTTTCTGTTCGCGTTCAATCGAGGGAATATATATGCCAAAGCTGCTCGCGATATTTGCGAAATGTACGGTGAAGATGTTATGAATTAAAGGGCAGCTCATCGATGGTTTTTGCGTTTCAAAGACGGTAATTTCGACCTAAAAGACATGGAGTGTTTCGGACGACCAGTGGACTTCGATGAGGACCGCTTAAATCATATTATTCATGAAGATCCCCTTCAAACATTTTTTATCACCATTTCCAAAACATTTTTCATCACCAGTAATGATGCGGTAAAAGAGCCTTCGCTTGTGGCCTTAAGGAGCGCTCAAGAATAAAGTTAAGCAGGTAATAAAACGACAACATAGAAATAACTTCGTATGAAAAAACGCTTTAAAGTAAATTATTCCGGAAATAACCAAGAACGTCCAGGTTCTAACCAAACTTATTAACCATTTGGCCACAGCACCGACCACCATAACTGTAAATGATTAGACCGGGGGTGGCTCTTGGAATGAGCACCTACATATTTTGCACAAATTAAGCATAGAGGTGTACGGCCCTGTATTGGCGCCGGAGCATCCTCTCAAACCATCCCAAAAGATAAACTATTAAAGAAAACGCGCCTCCCCGGTGTTCCTCTGAGAGAACACTTTGAGTAAACTTCAAACTACGAAGCGCTTTTTGTGACATGACTGATGGAGAGTGTTTGCAAATGTGCTGTTCACTTTTTTATCATTATTTATATTAATATTTTAATTTTTAAATATATTTTTCCCATAAAAAATCGTCGTCGTTACTAGATCTCGATATCGAAGAATCTCTTGCCATTCTAACAAAATAATGGAACTGTTCTCTGTCTGAAATGGAACTTCTTGTATAAAAGAATAAGAGCACATACTCTGCCGCAAATGTCACACTAAAATATTTGCTAGTCACGCCGCAACATTTTCTCAGCTCTCAGATAGTTCCACTCTCGTCTGGCAGCTGCAGTACCATCGGCCAGAAAACAAACATCTCTACACCTCCCACGATCCATAGTTACCTGAACCAAGTCCTCAGACGCTGCATATAAATTCCATAATACACAAATACCAAAAGACTACTCACATATTATATTGTTCTTGTATTTCAAAAAAATGAATAGCATGAGAGGAACTTGAGATCCCATATCTAATGCATTGAACTGAAAAATCTCAATTTATGGGTAACACTTTTAGACAAATAATAAAATTACTGCGCAAACATTTACTTTTGCCTTAATCAGGTAGAACGTCTGATTCAATGATAAAAAAATGTGTGGAAAAACTTTGTAGAGAAAGGGTATAGGATGGTGGATCAATTCATCGCAGGGGCACACCATAAGAAGATTAAAGAAGAACATGACAATAATGTGAAGGATTTAGGTAAACACAAAATAATTTAGACTGATGACAGGCAATCTCGTCCAATGAAATAAGATTGTCATTTTATCCTGCAGATTGGTATTGCCTATTTTCTTATTGTTTTATTGAGTGTTATACTCGTAGCAAATCATGTCTTGTCAAATCAAGTGAGCGCACATTTTCTGCAATTTCCTTTTACTGATGAGCATACATTTTATCATTGATATATTTTTCCTCAAGCCCTTCTCATTCCAAGCTATATTATCTCTCTTCAGCAAAATTTGAGATATACCATATAAATTATCCACAAAAAGAACATTGTAATCATATAACGAATATTATTAATTATTTGACCGTTTATGGCAATTCATTAATTTACTTTATCCGATGCTCCTTTAAAAATTATTCCAAAAAAAAACATAAAAAATGAGGAAAAGTTTGCATCCTAGTCGAACTTCACTACATATTTTATATAGGGTTTCAACTCTTTATATATCTTAACTGTGGCGTTCTTAAAGTGTTATTTAATTTTAAGAAAGGACTGATCATCCATCAAGTCATCACAGCTTTTGTACAATACGATGCTGAACCGCTAATGAAGAGAAGATTGAAGAAGAAAATATTTTTTATGAGGTATTATTATTCTCCGCGAGTCTGACAAGCAATGTGCCTAAGATACCAAGAAGTCCGAGGAACACAGGTCACGGGCCAGTTTAGTGAAGTCTATCCACGCAGGCGAGGCGGGGAGGACCGAAGCGGGCGTTATAAAATAACGCACCGCACCTTGCCAAACAAGGGGAGAGTGGACGATAGAGCAAAGAACATGAGAGGATCAGGAGCTTTCATTTATTCCCGTTTTAAAATGAAAGCTTTTATATTATCTGTATAATATTATCGATATTATTTGCCTAAAACTATTTGCTACACGGTAACGCACTGGATTTTCATGTGTAAGGTCGCCACTTTGAACCTACATCCCTCAAATGACACAGGCATTCTTACGCCTAGTACTTGGGGTGTAAGGATACCCACGACTTTGCTCATAGGACGATGACGATAATATTATTTCTACTAAGGCTATTGATTTTTTTTTGCTTCAGAAGAACTTTGAGCCATAAAAATTTTAATACATGAATCCATATATAAATTAAGAGACTTTTTTATCCAACATCAAGTGAAAAACGTTGGAGTAATTTTGAAATATTTTGAGGAAATACATTGTAAAAATAGAAGAAATATATACAGGGGTGATTCTACAGCTGCATTGTACAGCATTTCTGTTGTTTGTGTATTGTACAACCTGGTGGATATATTGTCGTGAAACAATTTCTCCCAATCAACCAGAAAGATTTTTGAAGACCTCTCATTGAAAAAAATATATTTTGATACATCGGTAATTGATAGTAGGCAGATGAGAGAAAAATTGGAAAAAACTCATGCAAACTGGTATGTGGATGGACAACGAGGCAGGGATAGGCTACCAACCCGATGGAATAATCACTTCAGGAACGTGACAAGATCCTCTGTGAAAAGATTCTCTGTGACAAGAGTACTTCAAGATGCCCAAAACAGTAAGAATTTGGGAATCATTATGGAGAGAGTGGAGCAGATTAACCATAGAGATAACAACCTTCCACTCACGTTTACGCTAAATATTTGTTTATTAGTAGTACGAGTATTCCTTCATTCGTTCATTCTATATACCCTTACCATTTCTAAGTGACATTTTTAATTACACTTTATACATCAGCCTTTAGTTCATATTCATTTCTAATCACTTTATTCCGTATTATGTCATACATTGTCAACTCATATAATATTTCGAACGCACGAATTTCTACTGCATTTGTTCCGCACTTTTTAGTATTTTACCACGTCCATATTCCACCCCATATATCAAATTTCATTTCATTCTCATGTATATAAAATTGTAAGACAATACTATTGTAGGTTATTTATCATCTTAGCGGATTTTGATATAATGTGATAGTTAAACTAAAATTAAAGTGAACGAAGAAATAAAACTTAAGAACACATTTTTTTCTAAGTGTTTATACATATCAATATTATGATATATTCTTTATATATTCGAGGGTTAATGTACAATAAATCCCACGCCCCCGGCCTCTCACATATTTCCAGGTATTTCATTAAAAATGTTGAATCCTTTATAGCACATATTATACTAGAAGTCTTCGTTTTCGGAAGCTTGAATTCACGGATCCTTTATATGGAATCTGTTAATTTCGTTATTATATGTATCTCACGTCTTTTGTCAGATATAATAATTTTATATTGAGATGATGTATTACAAATTTCAGTAATCTTGCTATTTAGGTAGTATTTTCTTAGATGATGAGAGAGTTAACTGAGTTATTGAACGCTTGTAGCGATAGTTAACAAAGTCAATGAGGTACTAAAACAAATATATGACCGGACAGCATCAAAATTTTGTAAGATGATGATAGTTCACAAAAACATTTAGTTACAAAATTGGTATGTGGAAGTGAAAAGTGGACCTGAAAAAGACTGAGAGGTTCTGAAGTAATGTAGTAGAATTATGTGTTTGAGACGAATACATGGAGTGACAATGTATGATAAAATACAGAATGACGTGATTTGGGATGAATATGAACTTAAGGCCGACGTGTTGAGTAAAATGAAGAATAGCACGCAGATATTGTTTGCATGTGTTACGAATGAATAAAAATTAATAAAACAAATAAATAATGCACATGTGAAAGGAAGACCAAAGAAAGTATGGTTAGATCAAGTGAATGATGTTATGAAAAAAGGAAATGTAGAAAATCATAGAGGTTGTATGGATTTAGAAACGACTAATGACGTGTCGAAAAAGGAATACTTATCCTTTTTTATCTATTTACACATATATTACAAAATTTATATTACCTGACTTTCCTACTGAAGAAAAATTAAAACGATGGTAGCTCGACTGAATAATAATGAATCAATCGAAAAATTCTACCTTGTTTGTTAATGCCCCAAATACGAACAAAAATATTTTTTGAAAATTATTAAAATGGACGAGCAATTTTAAAAACAATATAGCTTAATTTAAAATACACGACGATTTTTCTCTCATTAAATGTCGAATCGACTTTTTATGTGGTCTAGTGAATAGGACGTCCCTTTTTTTAACTCGAGAATCAAGGGATTAATTGCCGTTAGTACGAGTATGTCCAAAGTATTTAAAAAAAGATAAAAGTGGCACTGTCAACGATTTAAAGAAAATAATACATTTAAAGGGTCTTTAAATTGAGCGGTTTTTTAAATCAATTTTTTTTAATTCTTGAATAAATCACACAATTTACTTTGATTTCATAAACTTTTTATTGGTCATTAAAGTATAATGTATGAAACTTCAACACAAAAAACAATATCTGCCAAATGTCCACCTCTTGCAGCTCCACTCTTTTGTCAAAATTTTCGATGACATTTTGGCATAATTGCGTTTCTAACTAACCAATAACGCGAAGGATTTCGACTTTCAGCTCAGGAATCGATCGGGGGTCATTCTTATAGACCTGGCTTTTCGCGTAACCCCAGAAATAATAGTTCAACGGTGCCAGATCACGTGATTTTGGTGACCTATTAACATCACCGTTTCCGGAGATCACAATACATAAAATAATGCGATAATTTGAACGCGTTGTTGTATTGTATACGATTCCATTTTTATAAAAACATACATTACACTTTTCAAATGGCACAAGACTCAAGCAAGTTTGCGACGCCATCTGTGTTTTATCCAAGAATTAAAAAACTGCTCAATTTAAAAAACCCTTTATGTCGCCACGCTGCTTCCCATGCGGGGCAGACGTAGACAGAAAAAAATCTTCGCATTTGTATATCTAGACTAGACACAAAACATTTGATTATTTCACTGTTATTAATTACATCGTGCATGATATTCTATTATAAAAAGGGCTCTAATTTGGTTTTCAATTTAGGTATCTTTAACGTCTTTCTGTTTAATTGAAAGAGACTCTTGGAAATAAACCAAAAAAATTGTGCTATACACATCGAAAATTTATCACAATAAATTAAACAATAAAATATTTATATTTCATTATCAAATTATGTTACTGACAAATTAGAATTTAAACAACACAATTTGAATCAAATATTTAATAACTTTTGAGTTGTCATGTGAATGATTAATTCTCCCAGATCCTACAGCTTCTTTAATCTCCGGAGGACTATTTATGGTGGAACTTATTTCGGCAGATGCCGCTTTTGGGAGAATTTGGACTGCGTCCAAAAAAATTCCAGTTTCCTTCTTTCCCCCTACAAAAGCACTGGTGAATTTAGCATCGGAACTTTACACGTCCCAATACTTCTTGCCATAAGACCAAAAGGTGGCCAGATGTCACGTGTCAACTGAAACCAGTTTTTTGTCAAATACTTAAGTATAATATATTTAATAAAGACATAATTTGAGTTGCTACAAGCATTAATGGTGTATTAGGTTGTTCGGAAAGTAATATCGTATTTGGAATCAAATTTTAAACTGCACCAAAAGCTCGCAGGCAGTGGTTTTCAATACTTTCAGTATCTCGTATCATAAAACGTTGCTTATTTTTTATCCAAGCCCTGATTTGGTGGTCGTGTGTTGTAATCGGTCATCCAGAGCGGACAGATTGTATCACTTTTATGAATTTTAAAACCACATTTGACACACATGATTTTTAAATCACATTATACAATGTATGTGTCAACGATACATCGATAACTGTATCCTTGACATATACACTGTAAATATCTGGGTTTTTTTTCGTGACGTATTTTTTTCGTTGTGATACTAAAAAAGTATCAAACACCAAAAAAAAACACTTAGAATGTTCTATTTTCAAAATAACGCTTAAAACTGTTCAAATAATTTTAGCTTACAATAGACTATAAATTAATTATTTAAGCGCAATATTACAAAAAGTTAAAATGCGCTTAAATAATTATTATTTTTTGTAATAATATACATTCAACATGTTTGCAATGAAGTAAGCAATTAAAATTTTGTAACCGTGACATATGTACTCGTATATCCTAAAAATTACTTTCCATTCAATCTTTTATTAATGTATTACGCTTTCGTTATATAGAGTACAACCTAACTGGCTAGTTGGTATGTAGCAATCTCTTTCGCTATGTTTATAGTGATAATAATACGACGGGTGTATGGTAATATTAAGTAATAAAACATCACTTTAAGAGTGCTTTTTTATACATCAAACGATATTACAAAAATTATTACATAACTTTTTTCTTATTTTGTATGGTGCCCTTAAATACAATATATTCGAATTAGAAATTCAGACATGTTGAAGTGTATGGCATGAAGACAATGTTATCTTAAGACCCACTAATCGAACCGAATTCATATTCCATGCAGTGATTTTTTCCAGCTCAAATCCCGTTATAACGATATTCTTGGGACCATAAAAGTATTAAAAAACTATTGTATTTTTTTTTTGTATAAATTATACAAATACACGTAATTAATTTTTTTGTACAAGAATGATTTATTTTGACTTGAATGATTTTTTTAGTATCATTCTTAATTGTATATTTAATACACATAATTATCCAGGATATGAGATTATATAATCCGAAACTTATTCAACCTTTTCGAAGTTTCCAAAATGTCACAATCGTATCCGTAGACGTAACTCAATTTAAATTATCATGTTCTTTTATAATGGATTTTTACTGCATGTATGATCAATACCCAGATCCAAAGCTTGCAAAAGTTTGTACAAGATTGGAGATTAAAGTTCAACTTGATTGCGTTTTAGCTCGCATGTTAAAATATGTGATGGACAATTATGAATCAAAATAAGACTTTTTTTCTTTATATCTTTCCATTTGAGCGTCCAAGTTTATTAGTCCTTCTTTATACATTGCTACAGAAAGACTAACAAGACAAATATATAAAGCAAATGTAAGTGGAAGGTATGTGAGAGGATGACCAAGTAAAGCATAGATGGATCAAAGAAAAGGAAACGTAGAAAGTCAGAGAAATCGTGGAAGTTGTATAAATGTAGAAAAAGCTAAGAGTGTGTGTCGAGAAAGAAAAGTCTGGCGTTCTAGCCTCTCTGTCTACCCCTAAAAGGAAATTGCTTGATGGTATGTCCGTTGGTTTCATCCAATCCCCTCCGGATGCGTTTTAAAAAATACTCGTTTTTCTAAAAACTTTGTTACTTCGATATTCGTTATAACAACAGTATAACATATAAATCCGATATCTTATGCATAATTCTTTCTCTTGTGACCAGGCTGTTGAACGAAATCGTGAGGTAACCACAATATATGTTATGTTGGATCTCCGATTTGATTAACACCGACGCAGTTGCAAAGTTAGTCCTGGCGACCGGGACTAGTCCTACCACTGCAACAGTAAATCTGCGAGATATATTTGAATTGCAACGCGATTTGTGTGCGGCTCCGCAATGAAATGTTGGAGAAAGAACCCTCAGTGCTTTATGGTGAGTGAAATGGATTGAACCTGGTGAAAATCGGTATTTTTACTCCACATTTTTGTAAGAAAAATCGTAAAATTTCCGAAGATTTAATTTTTAAATGTTTTATTATTATTTATCTTGGTTACCTAATCAATGACCTAATCAATAACGATTATTATTAAAAAACAGTATTTTCTGAAACAAAGGTCATCGAATGTTGTTTTGAGGTTTTTAATGAAGAATCTTTTTTGATTTAAAACATTTTCGTAATTAATAGATTCTATTTCACGAATCCAATAATACATTCCCTCATGAGCAATTTGGATTTAGAACAAGACACAACACGGTCCAGCAACTTACCCGTGTCGTGGAAAACGTGTCGATGGGCTTCAATAGGAACAGAAGTACTGGCATGGTACTGCTGGACCTCGAGAAGGCTTTTGATACTGTCTGGCACGATGGCCTTCTTCACAAACTTCTCCTCACTGGAACTCCACTCTATCTCGTGAAACTACTTCAATCCTACCTTTCCAATAGAAGTTTCACAGTCACCACTCATCATTCTACGTCATCCGCCAGACCCATCCCTATGGGTGTCCCCCAAGGCAGTATACTTGGACCATGTCTATTTAATATTTACACACACGACATTCCTACTCCCCCAAACTGTAAACTCGCACTATTTGCTGACGATGCGGCATGCTACGCATCGTCACTCAAGGTGGATCGAGCTGGTCGCCGTCTTCAGATTGCTCTTGAGATCCTTGAGAAATACTACCAGGACTGGAGGCTCAAAATCAATGACGCTAAAACTGAGGCCATCATGTTCTCCCGAAAAATCAAGAAAAGAGTGCCGTCAATGCCCTTATTCATCGGTGGTTGCCTGGTTGAGTGGCAGGACGTGGTTAAATACCTCGGCCTGCACCTTGACCGGCGACTGACGTGGAAAACCTATTTGAATACCATCAGACAGAAGGGTCACAAGGGCATAGGGGCTATCAGTTCGATATTTCATCGACGCAGCTTCCTTTCACCCAAAAATAAGCTCCTCCTCTATAAAACCCTTATTCGTCCTATCTTGACCTATGCTGCACCCGTTTGGGGTAGTGTGAGCAATACGGATCACCTGAAACTCCAGAGAGTGCAGAACAACGGCATTCAAGATATCTTTTAACACCCATCCCAGAACAAATCTTACCCGACTTCACGCTGAACAGCGAGAAGAAACCCTACAACACCACATCCTCGCTTGGACCGTGAAGTTCTATAAAAGCCAACAAAATCACAGAAATCCCTTAGTCGCTGCCCTGGGGGCTTACGAGAGTAAATCCGACCTACCCTTCCGTTATAAGCACAAGCTCCCGAAGCATTATCTGTTGCCTGAATAGTCCACCTACAGTATTAGCTGGGACAACCAAGGTCTGAGTGAATGTGATGGAATACAAGTAGCCTGAACGAGTGGACTTGTTTTTGCTGAATAATTAGTGTAAAAATTGTTATCTAGTTATAAGTAGTATGTAGGTGTTAATTATTTCTAAGATCTCATATATTAAGATTGAATAAATAAAATAAAATGATATGTAGGAAAATAAGTTTAAATAAGTGCATAAATTATAACATATAATTAAGATTAGTTAAGTAATAAATTTGTATATAGGTATAGCCTTGACAAATGTTTGTATAGTAATTTACTTGTTTAATAAAAAAAAAAAAAAAAAACAAAAAAAAAAGATTCTATTTATTTAGATTTAATTTTCAAATGTTATTATAAGGCGTTAAATCAAGATATACAAAGGTCGTTATCATTTGAAAGAGCACTCTGAGATGTTGGTTTGAGCGTGTAGAACAAACGAATGAAGAGAAACTAATAGAAAAAATGTAGTGCAAATGTGAATGAAAGAGGGGGGGGGTAGAGGAAAACTCGGTTTATCTTTCGATATACGGTAATAACCCATTCGATTTTTTAGTTAATTATACTTATACGTGTAACGTTGTTCTTTTTTTAAACTGGAACAACTCGTCTCAAAACGAAAAATTATCAAATGCTTTTAAAATCAGTACTATACGTATAAGGTTGTTCTTTTTTTAAACTGGAACAACTCGTCTCAAAACGAAAAATTATCAAATGCTTTTAAAATCTGTACTATACGTGTAAAGTTGTTCTTTTTTTAAACTGGAACAACTCGTCTGAAAACAAAAAAATATCAAATGCTTTCAAAATCTGTACAGTTCTCTCTCTTAGGTTAATTTTTCTCTATTTATTGTTTATTGTAATTATTAAAATATTGATTCACAAAAATGGACGATCGAAATATTTATTACTAGCAGGTGACTTACAAACTATCATCGTTTATTTTAGATAAAATTATTCAATTTACTTGGATTGTGACTCATCAGTGAAATAATAATAATAATAAAGGACAACTTGTAAAGCGTCATTTAGAGAGCAAACTCTCCTCAAGGGCGCTCTAACTTAAGATTCAAATGCACTATTATTGACTGATCCAAGAATACTATGTAAAATACATATTAATTCACATTTACATATATGCAAATACACACATAAGTTGAGCGTACAGACAGGAAGATTGTAGTTGCGGTCATTTACTGACATTAAGCGGTACTTTCCTAAATTCCTTTTAGTAAGAAAACTGCAGAAAATTTATCAAGGAAAGATGAAGTACACTTTGATAGTACTCGTACCACTATGTTTAGTGTAGTATTATATATTGTGAAATATTCACATAAGATCATAAATTTAGATTTTGAGATGTGGTGTAGTGCTAATATGTAATCATAAATATTGATAAGACCTCCCAAAAAGAGTTTTCTTTAATTGCTTCCTAGAACTATACACACCATCCATACTTCTAATACTAAGAGGCAAACAATACCACTCCACAGGACCAACAACGGCAAAAGCTTTATCATAATACCCCCCTTATTGGATTGATTTGGAACAATATTTGATGAAGAAAAAATCGACCTTAAAGTTCTACGTTTTTCCGAAGGAAATGTAAAACTTTTGACATTTCCAGTTCAACGCTCCTTTTCCACTTTATCCTTTACTGTTCATGCCGTCAGACTCTGGATTCAGGTGTCGGCTGTCATAAGACTCTTTCTCCCGTTGACTTACTTCAAACAGCAACTTATTTTTTTTACGTTTGTCTTCAATGACAAAATCTATTTCTTTATAGTTCTTATTTTCTTGTCCTTTCCCATTTTCTTTCTCCTTTCCCTGATTTTTGTGACATTTGGAAATATATTGTTTTACAGTTTCCAGTTTTTTTTTCGATTGCGATTAGCTATCCTGACCATCGATGACAGAGTTGAATTTGATTTGTTTATCTTTGAATTGATGATTCAAGTCATAGATATCCTTATACCGCTGAATACTAGACGAAGAAATGTATGTGGCATTCAAGGAGAATATCAGAGCGTGGGATTCGAACCAATGAGTTTCCGCACAGAAGTCCAATACGTTATCGCACTACCATGCACCTCACTTTTTTATAATTTTTTTTATTAACGTTATATTTTCTCCATTTTGAGAATTTTAATCTCACCACATTTACCTCAAAACTTTAAAAGGTAATTGTTTGAAAGAGGTGACACGGTTATATTGTGCAATACACAAAAAAATATTAAATGAATTATTAAATTTTATGAAATATAATTTTAAAGCAGTAAGAAAATTTTATTTAGGTTACTTCCTATCAATAACATTATTTTATCATTACTGAAAATGATAAATAATATTTCTATAATGACTATAAAATACAAAGGCTTCTGTATACATCGTCTGCTAAATTAGCATTAGAGCGTTGCGCTCTCCGCAGGCAGGCAGAGGAATATATTTATTGCATAAAATGCAGTCCTTTGAGAAAAGGTACACTAAAAGTGCACGTAACTGTTTTTCAAAAAGAGCAAAAGGAGGGCCAACCAACAAAGCGAGATCTTAATCCATTAGCATTTTAAATTTTTATTTACGAGCTGCCCGGACAGTTCGTTTTTCCACAGAATCTCAAAATGTACTTAAGGAATGTTTCTAACGGTCGCCATTTTTATAAAACATTGCATATTACTATGATTTTGACGTTTAAAGCAAAGAACAAATATATTTACTGAAAATAATTGTCATTTAATCAAAAAAAAAGATACTAAAGCTCATTGGATAATTGATCACATTTATCAAACTAGGAATAAAAGCAGAATTAAATGTTTAAAAGGTGAACACATATGCCAGAAGATATCATATTTTTAAACGCACTGTCAGCAGAGTAGAAGTATTCAAGGTTAAATACATATTGAAAGAATAGCTCATTCTCAGGTCATTACTAAATCTTAGAGAATGTTGTTGCACGTTGAAAAATAATGGTGGGTATCAAACAAATATTTAATAAATACAATGTTGATCAGTGACTTAACATAAGTTATTCATCGGACGTTTCTATTAAGGTTTTCTCAAAAATACCATAGTAGGAATAGTATTTCGACATTCCGACACTTCCGAGAAAATCGATCAATGTCATTAGGTTAGCCAATTTGTATTTTTGTCACCTGATGGTATCTACTAAGAGATATTTTGAAGAGAACTGAATCTTGTTTAGCGATTATTTTCATCAAGCTTTTTCGCAGTCGTTTTTGAGCACACTTTGCGTCTTGCAGAATGAATTGGCCTTGCAGTGCTACACCAGAGTATTTAAAAATTTGCATACCCCAAAATACAATACTTGAACCCGATTCTTCAAATACACCTAAATCAGTTAAGTTTTTAAACAGCTAAGTTCGAGTATTGAACCAAATTATCCAATGTCAAAAAACGTTTCGAGCTTCTATGTCAAATATTTATTTATAGAGTAAAATATTTCTTAGGAAATACTAAAAATACATTTTATACTCCTATATTTGAAAAAATCTCAATTCCCTAAAATATACTGTACAGTATATTTTACAGAATAAAGAAACAATTATGTAAAATATGCTTTCACGGTTCTTCGTATCAGGTAGATAAAGTTTTTCGAGGTGTTTTGCCACATAGTTTGGATTAAAAATTTTTGCAGTTTTAATCTTCAGGGCTTGTTCGTTGTCAACTTCACCATAAGTAGATGCACGGTATTAGCAGAGTCTCGACCATAACGTGAGCGCATGGGTTCGTTTCGGTTCGCGACCATAACATGGATGAATGTTTCTTTTACACTACGGAAGAAAAAGCGCGCGGCTTCCACAAATGTTATTGGTAATTTTCATTTAGTTAATTTTCAAGAAACAACTTTTGTTTTGATTTCACAAAGATTTTTGAAGGATATCGAATTTGCTTGATGCACTTTTCAAAAGATTCAAGTGTGTTACAAAGAACGAACCTCTTAAAAACCTAAATAAATTGTGGGATTGAAAACCTGAAATTAATAAATTATACAACTTATATCAACTAAGCTTTATGTTACAAATGTTGGACTGAAATGATTTTAACAAATTTCTTGAGCTATTATCCGATTGGTTCATGGCAAAACCTAAAGAAAAATGTTCGGAAATTCGGAATGAAAAATTGTATTTAATGGGGAACTACTCTAGAAATTTGAGAAAAAATCATTTTTTTTGCATATTCTTAAAGTTTAGACTTTTTAAAATATGTTCTCAAAAGAAAATTTTTCAATTCTCAATATTTACAAATGAAGCAGAAACTACGCCACGCCGGAATGACTCGGACAATAATCTCAAAACTTTAAACGCGTTTTTCTCGAAACTACTTTTTCAACCTGGTCGACATAAAATCTCAAGTTTTATTTAACCGATTGCCTTTAAATTTGGTATAAAACTTTGATACATGTTTTTATATAGTTCCTACCTTGAAAAATGTTTGTTTTACTTTTTAAAAAAATTTTAAATTAAAAAAAAGGGTGATAAAATGAAAAAAAATTTCAGACGTCCGCCATTTTATTATTTTTTTTTTGGTACCAACTACGAGTATAACGACATCATTTTTATCAAGAAACTGTGTATGATTTTTATTTTGAATTTTTGAAAGGATTCCAATCATGTCGACCAGCTTACCCTCTTTTTTACGACAAGACATAACAGTTGATAACATCTTGAATTTTCTATTTTTTTTGTGAATTCTCAAATCATCAATAAACAAATTGTAAAAAAATGTAAAGGAAAAATATTTTTTGTTTTTTTCATTTAGTATAAAAAAAACGCCCAAAATTCACGCCTCTAGAGTGGAATACCCCCTTAAATAAAATATGGTATATTAAAAATAAGATTTTTCTCAGAAGTTTAAAAAAGTTTTTTTTACAAAACTTATACTAGAATAAAAATATTGAGAACCATATGATAACTAAAGCCGTAAAGCTACCGATTGTTTGAGATGCCCTGCGATGCAGCTTCCTCGCCGCATACTCGCGTAATACCAACTTTGTAATTTAAAAGACCGGGGTTCGAATCTCAATAAGGGGTTTTATTTTATTGGCCGATCCGAAGCCCGGCTTATACAAAACAAATACTCTTGGATAAATTATTGTAAATACGAGTATATATACGAAGTTTTCTGTAAAACTATTGTTATTCGATATGGTTGTCTTTTTTTATTCACCTCATGTGTAAAATATTAGACCAATTTTGAGATTATCTTGCTGAAGATGAAAAATAGGAACGAGTACCAATTGGTGTATTTAAAATTATACTGGACAAAGGCAAAAGTACAGGATGCGGCAAAAATACCTTTATTATTTAAAAAAAATATAAGTTTTGGTTTTTAATTTTTTTCCTATTTTCATTTTTATGTTCCAGATATATTGTTGAGCATTTCAGTCATGGAGCCGTACACGATTGCAGAACACACCAAAATCGTTATCTTGTTTCTGCAAAATAATCTATCTATTATCAATACGCAAGGAGGAGTTAGGAGATTTTATAGGGTTACTACTGCTCCATCAGCACCAATAATGTATGTCTTAGTGAACAAGTTTGAACAGTACGCATCAGTTGGAGACAGAAAACCACTACACTCCGATCAAGTAGCTGTTTGGTGTGGTATTACGACCTCAAAGATCTACGGACCTTACGATGGTATGACTCAAACAGTCAATGGGAAACGATATAGGGTAATGCTTCAGATTTTTTGAAGAATATGTTAACAACGCCTGATTCCAACAAGATGGCGCAAGAGCTCACACAGTGAGAGAAACAATGCAAATGTTGAAACAACGCTTTTCAAATCGATTGGTATCGAAAAACGGTAAGGTACTTTCTAAAAACTGGTGAACGAAGTGGTCACTTCGTTCATCAGATTTGAGCGCACTTCCAGACTTCCTCCTGTGGGGCTTCATAAAGGCAAAAGTGGACGTCAACAAGTCACAAAAGTTACAGAAAGTGAATATTTAAGCAAAAATCACTATTATGTCACAGGAAACAGAAAGAAAGGTAATGGAAAACTCCATAAAAATTGCTATTATGTCACAGGAAACAGTAAGAAAGGTAATGGAAAACTCCATGAAAGAGTGTACTCCTATGTACAATATAATGGCTCATATTTGCTCATATATATTTTTTCACAAATAATGTCAAAAAATACAAAATATTTACTCTTCTTTTCAACTTCATTTTATTTTTATTTTTTTTATTTATTTACACATGAGAAGAAAACAACAGGTTATTTAATTTGGGCATACAACGTTAATGGATCTGGGTTTGTTGCCTTTATGAAATATGAATATGTATGTAATTTCCTCTCATCTGGTGACGGTTAGATCATTCTACACATCATGTTTTGCGGTTCACTCGGATATCAGATGTGCTTCATCCTTATCAATTTTGAAGAAAATTATTATTTATCGCAAAACATTCCTCGTTCCAAACTCTTTTACAATTCCTATCGATATCACTATATCTATTTAGATTTAGATACATCATTTTTCAATTTTTGTTACTTTTTCTCAAATATTGTTTTCATTTCATCAGCACCATGATCAGTGTCAACCAAAGTCTATCCACTGCTGGATAAAGGTCTCTTCAAGTTGACTCCAAATAATCATTCTTGTCAACCAGGGTCAATCCACCGCTGGATGAAATGTACTCAAGTTGACTCCAAATAGTTTTTTTTTTTGCTCGTTGATGCCATGTGATGCTGCCATGTTTCCTGATTTCATCTATCCAGCGTACCTTCGGTCTTCTTCTCTTCTTCTGGGCCTCTTTATGCCTCTTGGGTATCATTGGATTATTCGTATGTCCATCGGGAGTTTGACATTCTGACTACATGTCCTGCCCATTGTTTTCATTTACAAAGTCTTATATCAAACTTTCCTTGGTGTTCCTCTAACACGCCTTCTATACACATTTGTATTAAATATTTGTTTTGTTAGTCTTTCTAAATCCATTCGTTCCACGTGCCCAAAATCCTCTCAGAATGCTCTTCTTCATCTTGCTAAAAACATCAGCCTTAAGTTCATACTCATCCCTAATAAATTCATTCCGTCATAGATCATCAGTTCGTGTATTCTTCTAAGCGCACGAATTTCCACAGCATTTACTCTGCTTATTTCAGTATTATTTAAAGTCTACGTTTAACTCCCATAAATCAAAATCAATAAAAAAACATTCATAATTGTAATGTTATAAATACCTCGTGTGGGATTCTGCCTACAAAATAACCTTTACAACGTCTACTAGTGAATAAATATAAAAACAATATGTATTGGAATAACCTTTGTAAGTTATTTAAAAACTAATTTATTTTTAAATTTTTCTAACGGACTCTCTAAGTACAATGTACTTTTACAATTTTTACTAGTGCATAAATATAAAAAACAATGTGTATTGGAATATCCCTTGTAAGTTGTTTAAGAACTCATTCATTTTTTTATTTGTCTAACGTACTCTCTATCTACAATTTTACCTTTACAATCTTTACTAATTCATAAATATATAAATTATATGTATTGGAAAATCCTTTGTAAGGTGTTTGAGAACTCATTAAATTTTTTTATTTTTCTAAGGGACTCTATCTACAATTTTATCATTACAAACTTTACTAGTGCATAAATATAAAAAAAAAATGTTTATTAGAATATCCCTTGTAAGTTGTTTGAGAAATCATTCATTTTTTTAATTTTTCTAATGTAAATAAGTTGCTTTATTAAATAACCCACTTACTATGAATGCAATTCTTGTAAAGATGTAACGCGGGAAAGTGATTAAATTGCGATATATTGTGGATATTTTTATTAATATTGATAGTTGTTATTTTTTTAATAAAAGGATATTTAATTTTTTAACTGTTTTAAACAATCATGATTTGTATAGCTCTAAAATAGTAGGTGATTTTTTAAACTTTTGCTGGGAATGCTTAGAAAGCTGCATTTTAAAAGTTTAGAAAAGTATTTCTAAAGAATGATAAAAACCTCAGATAAACTTTGAATGTAAACACGTGAGATATTTACAAATTAATCTAAATACGATTTCAAAATGAATTCATTAAAATACGTTTCTTGTTTCAAGTTACCCTCAAATCAGCTAAAGTAACTGTCATAATTAGATATCCCGGATAAACTACCCCATTCATAATATCATTATATTCTAATCATCAGAAAGGGCAACATACTCCGTCGTTAGCTAGCACAGTGGTGTCACCTTTTATTTCCCAAACAATCATAATTGGTCCTTTAATGGATATTTTTGTTCCACCCCTGACAGCCTTCCTCCTATTCTCTTCGACGACAATCCATCCATCAAATTTCTTTGTTTCTCTCTCCTCTTTCAAGTACTGCTTCTTATTAATGCTGCCTTTTTTCTTTCTCTTGTTATCTTGTCTCCTTGTTCAAGTACTTTGTGTTTTGATTCTGAAATTTGTTTACAGTTTCTTTTTGCTGTTCAATGTTTTAATTTTTTAAACACATTTTGTTTTTTAAAACAATGTTTTGTGTACTGGGCGTGTTTATTTATCTTATTTGTTTATCAGTGTTATTAATACTTTTGTCTTTCCTCGAAAATGATGAATATTTTTCGTAAACGAAATATATTTTACAAACTGTCATTTGTATACCATGATATACAAAACAAAATAAAAAATAAACAGATTTTTTTAATGGTAGTCAAACAAAGTCGTTTTTTAATACATTATCATGGAATCCAAAAAACCTTTTCTAATACATATTTTTTTTCCTCTTCAACGTGTTTTCCTCAAACGCAGTGTGTTTTCTCCATCCTGGACATAGCAGCCGGTGTAAAATTGTTTCTCCTCTGCACGCATTCAGGATATTCTTTTTTTATAATCAAATATATAATGGTCTGTTTTTTTAAATAATGAATATAATGGAAATAATACGTAGTCTTTTATTCCTCCTAAACAAGGTGGAATAAATAGGTGCGTTTTTGTAGCATATTGAGTGTTATGAACAGGTGACCTGTATCTGAAGTTTATATACTCCAACTCTGATTATAGGAGTTTAATTGATAACATGATTATTTCCAATTTTGACATTTCACCTTGTTGTCATGTCTGCGAACATCTAGATTAATCTATTGATCACAGTTAGGGGTGCTTCTATAATAATCAAGTCAAACAATTGAATATTATTTATAGTTAAGGCATTAACATTGTGGAGGTTTAAAGACATTGAAATTTGTTTTATCAAACACTGTTTATTCCACTTTATGTAACGGCATAACCCTACCAGTTTAAAGGTTTTCAGGTCATCATCAGGGAAGCACAAACAAGTCTTATTTGATAAAATAAATGTTTTGTTAGAAAATAAATTTATAAAACAAATTTCAATGTCAATAATTTTCGTTCATTTAGTCTTATATCGGTACATTTTCGAACCGATCTAGTGACATCAAAGAATAAATTAAGGCCTCGGCCACACGGGTAGGAGCCTCGCTTGGTGCTTAGAGCAACGCTGCAAGCTAGGTGAGATATCCTAGCGAACCAACGCACCCCATACTATTGCAATGGCCACACTGCACGCTTCGCGCCACGCTACGTGCCTATTATAGTCACCTAGTAGCGTAGCTCTAAGCACCAAGCGAAGCTCTTACCTGTGTGGCCGAGGCCTTATAGTTTCAATTTTATTGCGGAAGTTTATAAACGTTATAGTCTTTTAGCCACTTTATTAACAGATTTACTGCGCTGCGAGTCATATTCCTTCTCTTGTGTAGTCGGATCGTGAGCTCGTTTCGATTTCTTTATTACACTTTGGAGTATTGCCACCGAGGAAAAAGTCCGTTTGGGCAGTTCCCTCTTAATCACTAAGTGATTTCTCACTCATAATAAATTAATAAGATACATCGCGTTGTATGGGAACTTATTTTGTACCTCACGACTGCGTGGCAGTTGAACTGAACCACGTAAACATACACCAAAACTTACAAGAAAGGGTACGATCGGGCGTTACTGTAGCTGTCAGGCGTGATTTGTACTTCTCAGTTTGAATATTTAAATTAAATTTTGTTTTTTAACATTTTCTGGCTATTCGGATATTTTTGGAGCTGTGCACAATATTCCATTATACTCGTATGTGTCATTTATTTTTTTGATTGGTTTTAGTCGTTAACAGTGTTTTTTTTCATATATTATTTATATTGAAAGCATTAACACTGTAGATGTTTAAAGACATTGTAGTTTACTGAATCAAACATTATTTATTCCCCTTTATATAACGTCCTCTTGTTTGTGCTCCCCTGATGATAAAGTAAAAACCTTGAAACCGGTAGGGTTATACCGTTATATCATCACAAACTACCATATCATCAGAAACTGAAGTATTATTATTTATTCGTTTCATTCCCTTAAATAGTTATCAATTGTTTATAAAATATATAAATAATCATATTAGTGGTATTGTTGCAATAAAAATAAATAATATAAATTTAATTGATAAAGTACATAGAAATGATCACCATCACACTATAACCCTATTGGTGTAAGCAGAGAGAACAGATCTTGATTTCAGTATGTTCAGGGATATATCTCTCATTTCTCTCATATTAAAAAGACTTTTACCCATTGTCTTTTTCAGAATTTGGCCAACCCACATTTTAGAAGTATTTCCAAACTTCTCGTATTTCAATACTACTCGGGTGGTTTATTCCTGAAGTAGAAATTTACCATCGTAATAAGTTTATAAAAAATAAATATATTCCCATGACACTTGAAACTAAAAATAAAACCAACGAGACTAGAGTTCGATAAAGAAGATCTTTTCATTATCAAAGGATCAAACGGAGGGTTCTGTAGCACGCTGAAACCATTTTGCAAGAGAGTAACTCATTTTTCGCTATGAAATTTTCTCGATTTCCTTGGCGTTTTGTCAATCCTTTTTGAGTCCCTTTTGCCTCGCCACCCTTCCTTTCTCTTGTCCCCTCTTATTGTCTTTCATCCTTTTCCTTTTCTCTTTCCTCGTCGACTTTCTTCTCTCCGCGGGGCATATTGTATTACACGGTATTGTCGCCACACTGCGAGAGCTTCCATTTGTCATTTTGTAAGTAATTTGGCGAGAAACAAGACAATTCATTTGTGTCGCCCTATCAACAAGTTTGCCAGCTTTGTTCCACCCACAGTTAGGCTGAAGCTATAGTCAAGTGACGATAAAAGTGGAAAGTCGAACGGTGAACAAAGTAACCATACAGTTCAATCGATATTTCAAGCTTAAGGAAGAATTCATGTCCGCTCTTCTAGGGTTCGGTCAGCTGAGAATAATTTGCGTTCTAATTAAGTATTTAAGTTTTCCTGTTTGATTTTTACGAAATATTATATTCAATTTCCACTGTTAATGGTACAAACTGGCGGGTGTCAAATAACAATTCAAAATAGTCGAGCAGTAGAATAGTATAAATTTGGTTAATTTTTAATTCATGTTCTCCATTTTTTTATAGAAAAATAAAACAACTAAACGCTTTGATGAACTTTAATCCTTTTTATGAAGGAGTGTCAGCAAACTAAAAAAATGAAAAAAGTACATAGAACTACTAAAACGTTTAATATTGACTTTCCTAATAACAAAAATTGTTGATTTAAAATAATGAAAGAAAAGTAGATGCAATTTTTCGGAGAACAATGGAGAACAAAATTCGACTATGAATTCGGAGAACAATATTCGAGTATGTTGAAAATTTCTACTATATGAGAAATATGTTGTCAGACGGCAAATATGCAGAAAGATATATTAAACGTAAAGTTGCAAAATATAACAATGTCAAATACGCGCAAAAAATTATGTATGCTTAAACCAAGCAATATCGAGATCTAACAAAATGAGAATTCACAACAACGTATTAATGCTAACAGTGAAGAAAGGGAATAAAATTTTGACGTGGACAATGAATGATAATAGTTGAGTAAATGTGTACTTTATTTACTCTGGAAGAATTTTATTTACTCTGGAAGATTAATTACCACTCATGTCGACCAAATCAAGACTTTGCATAAGAATAACCAGAATTCAACGACACGAAAGATTGCTGAGATACTAAAAATATCGATAGCATGTCATGCAGTTTAGCGTTTGAGTTTGACCTAAAAAAACGAAACTATTCTTCGAACAACCAATCGCTTTCGTTACTCCGCAATTGATCAGTTCAATATAAATTCTATCGTTCTTATCCGTTCTTTATCCGTTCGTTATCCGTTCTTATCTTCGCTCAAATATATTTTAGCTCAACAGAGCAAAGTAGCGAGAATTGATACAGTTACCATTAAAAGTGGCGAGAATTTATAGCCTGCCCTTGAAATGGTGTTAAAGCGATCGATACAACAGTGTAATAGAGCAACAAAAGAATGAAGAATCGACCCATTTTGTATTATCGACTGCTAAATATTTCGGTTATAGCAGTTTATTTATTAAGACATCTAAAGTAAAACCAATCGAAAGACTTAATAAAGTATAGCAAAATTAATCATTTGTCTTAATTTTTTTTCGAGAATTTTAAGTTTTTTATTATAAGAAATTTTTATAAAAACGTATAAAATTGATAAAATCTCATCATGCGAATGGAAGAACTTTGCCATCATGACCTGCTAAAAAGAAAGTTCTCAAAAGCGTATCGTTACTAGCATTGATATTATATATGGAAGGAAAAAACTAAGACGTAAAAAATTTATAAAAAGAACCGAATAAATGTAGCACAGGATATGACTATGAAGGATTAATGCGAGCTAAAAACTGATGTATAAAGTATGAAAGTGTTATGGAGAAAAGTATCATGTAGTAGAGTGAAAATGTGTTCAGATGGAACAAATTATGTTTAGGTGGTTTGGGCATGGCGAATGAATAAGTGATGAAATACTGACTAAACAAATATATAATGCAAGTAGAAGGGGGAAGTTATAGAAGAGGATGACCGAAAAAAGTACGGTCGGACCAAATGAATGAAATTTTGAAAGAATAAAAAGTTATAATTAAGGAGACATAAGGATATATTCGTATTGTATACCATAAATGAGTAATTTTTATAATATGTAATATACTTATATACAGCCAAGGTAACCATGAAAATTTAAACTGGAAATCTTTAACGTAAAATAAAATGAAATTAATCTATATTCTCCTCAAGAAGTGAACAATATGTTCGTAACAACAATAAAAAATTTAATTAAAATAAATAAATATCGGTTTATTGATAGCAACATAGTGTGTACACATATCCTGAAAATACGCATATACTTCATAATAATGTCGAAAACAATGTATTTAAGAAAGAAACTATCAAAAGATCTGGGCTCATCTCATAACATCCTCTTTTCAAGATACACCCCCACCAATAGAGAGCGAGCTCGGCAGTGAGGACGCCATAAGTTTTTCATTCCACACCCATGTACATATAAATTAGCAGTATATACAATCAATCAATTAAAACAAAAATAGGTTCACCGATAAAATAATATAGCATGCAAAATATAATATATCTCGCAATCATACACACATGCTAAGGCAATATAAAAGAAAACACGTTCATGTGAATAACCATCAAAATTGTACAATTGAATAAACGATCCACATTTTATAAAATATGTACACCCAAGGTTACGATAAAAAATGTACACCCAAGGTTACGATAAAAAAATTTACACCCAAGGTTACGATAAAAAATGTACACCCAAGGTTACGATAAAATTTACAACTTAGAATTTTCAATGTTAACTATATGAAAAGTTCTCAAAAATCTATCTTAGAGTAGAGGAATATTTGAAATAAAAATACACTTGAATAGATAAGCTACATTTTATAAAATATGAGAACCAATTTACCTTAAGTTAAAACTTGGGATCTTCAAGTTGAACTTAATTAAGATTTTTCTATAATATTTCTTATAAATAGATAATATGTTCATAACAACAATGCGGTAGAATAAATGAGGCATTTTTAACAAAATATATTTACCGCTAAAATTACAATAAAACTTAAAACACTCAACTTGAATTACATTTATTAAAAGTTCCCAACAATTATACTTCAAGTTAAGTAGAAAAATTTAAGTATAATTATATATTTAAAAAAAAAAACAATATGATTGAATAAATTAACCACTTTTCATACAAAATGTATATCCAAGGTTACGATAAAAATTAAAACTTAGAATCTTCAACTTGAATTATATTAAAAGTTCTCAAGAACCTCTCTAAGAAGTGGAACTTCAGACTTTTTGAAAAGAGCTCTGTAAATTTCAAAAGAATTTTCAAATTTGTTTATTCATTTCCCGAAGCTCGGAGTCCTCGAATCACTTGGCCATTTCATTTGTTTCGAGAAGTTTTCTCCTTATATATTTGACTTTAAATATTGAATGAGAGAGTTAAGTTCAAAAATTATAAGTGCTTGTTAAATGGATAAAAATCATAAATATATGTATTATAAGCTAAGAAATTTTTTATCCATGTAGATTATGCCATCAAAAAATATTTAAATATTTGGTCAAGTTTTATTTTAATGAAAATTTAAAAAAATTCCATACATTACGAACGGTTTGTATCAGACGTCTCACAGATCTCATCGCTTCTGGTGAGGATCGATTGAGTTCTTGTGAGAATCGATTTTCAATGTAAGCTTTTTATTTATTGTGACTTACAACTGCTGAAAACTGTCCTTTAGGGTAGAGCTTTAATATGCCTGGTATTTCATTTGAGGACTCAAGTCCGAACCTCTCAACAAGTTGACCTTATCCATATCAAAATGAAGGAGTAACATATATGCAAATCGTGACACATACGGTTCGATGGGGGGAAAAGAACATTAGATTACTTGAAGTCTATGAACAGAAGCACAAATCGCATTAGAGAGGAAAAAAATCTTAAAAAGAGCCCTGATAAGAATTGTGATGATATTATTCATGAAAATTTTCATAAAATCAGAAAAACACCGAATTATCGAGATACTGCAATGTCTTATGATGACCTCAGCATCCTTTATCCGATCATTTTTTACTCTATCAAATATTGCAAAACAAGACATAACCTTGTTTTGTGATGAAATAATTCCATTTTATTTGCTAGTTTTAAACAGAGGTCAAATTTTTGTTTCATTATTTTAACATACGAGTATATTTATTTCATAACTTCAGTGTCTCACCATACTAGCATATAAGCGTGTAAATTGAAGTGTGTTAATAAAATAAAATATTGTTGTTTGTTTTTCTTGCATGGCATACGATCTGTGACTTCCGGCCCGTGGCCGTATGATAGTACATATGCACTTATTTTTCACAGTGAACAGTATGCATCTTGTGCTGGTTGTGTTTGAAAAAAAAAATTGACTGCAAATAAATAAATAAATAATCTTATATCACTCAATATTTAAATACAATTCAATATTTTTCTTTACTTTTATAAGCTTTATTTTTAATTACTTAAATATACAAGAATTCAGTAGGTGTTTGGTATATACTCATTTTCATATATGACTGTATCTACTTAAATATAAAAGTATTCAGTAGGTGTTTGGTATATACTCATTTTCATATATGACTGTATCTACTTAAATATAAAAGTATTCAGTAGGTGTTTGGTATATACTCATTTTCATACTGTATTTACTTAAATATAAAAGTATTCAGTAGGTGTTTGGTATATACTCATTTTCATATATGACTGTAATTACTGAAATATAAAAGTATTCAGTAGGTGTTTGGTATATACTCATTTTCATATATGACTGTAATTACTTAAATATAAAAGTATTCAGTAGGTGTTTGGTATATACTCATTTTCATATATGACTGTATCTACTTAAATATAAAAGTATTCAGTAGGTGTTTGGTATATACTCATTTTCATATATGACTGTATCTACTTAAATATAAAAGTATTCAGTAGGTGTTTGGTATATACTCATTTTCATATATGACTGTATTTACTTAAATATAAAAGTATTCAGTAGGTGTTTGGTATATACTCATTTTCATATATGACTGTAATTACTTAAATATAAAAGTATTCAGCAGGTGTTTGGTATATACTCATTTTCATATATGACTGTAATTACTTAAATATAAAAATATTCAGTAGGTGTTTGGTATATACTCATTTTCATATATGACTGTAATTACTTAAATATAAAAGTATTCAGCAGGTGTTTGGTATATACTCATTTTCATATATGACTGTAATTACTTAAATATAAAAGTATTCAGCAGGTGTTCGGTATATACTCATTTTCATATATGACAGTAATTATTTTATTTTTTTCAAATTGCATTTCAACTATGCATAATATTTTTAGTAAATGTATTATTTCTATATTTTTTAATACGTAGAAGCAAAGAGTTTAGGAGAAACATCTTACATTAAGTGTATTGTAATACACTTTCATTGTATACTGTACAACGAGGTGGGTGTGTTGCCATGAGGCTTCCATCTTCTGATCAATCAGTAAGATAACAAGTATGAAAACTAGACAATAACCCTTTTTTAAATTACGGGTACCAACGAGAATCAAATCCGCAACCCCCCGGTAGAACGACCAGCATCTACATCAATCAGACCAAAGTCGACTGCAAAATTGACTGCAAATAAATAAATAAATAATCTTATATCACTCAATATTTAAATACAATTCAATATTTTTCTTTACTTTTATAAGCTTTATTTTTAATTACTTAAATATACAAGAATTCAGTAGGTGTTTGGTATATACTCATTTTCATATATGACTGTATCTACTTAAATATAAAAGTATTCAGTAGGTGTTTGGTATATACTCATTTTCATATATGACTGTATCTACTTAAATATAAAAGTATTCAGTAGGTGTTTGGTATATACTCATTTTCATACTGTATTTACTTAAATATAAAAGTATTCAGTAGGTGTTTGGTATATACTCATTTTCATATATGACTGTAATTACTTAAATATAAAAGTATTCAGTAGGTGTTTGGTATATACTCATTTTCATATATGACTGTAATTACTTAAATATAAAAGTATTCAGTAGGTGTTTGGTATATACTCATTTTCATATATGACTGTATCTACTTAAATATAAAAGTATTCAGTAGGTGTTTGGTATATACTCATTTTCATATATGACTGTATCTACTTAAATATAAAAGTATTCAGTAGGTGTTTGGTATATACTCATTTTCATATATGACTGTATTTACTTAAATATAAAAGTATTCAGTAGGTGTTTGGTATATACTCATTTTCATATATGACTGTAATTACTTAAATATAAAAGTATTCAGCAGGTGTTTGGTATATACTCATTTTCATATATGACTGTAATTACTTAAATATAAAAATATTCAGTAGGTGTTTGGTATATACTCATTTTCATATATGACTGTAATTACTTAAATATAAAAGTATTCAGCAGGTGTTTGGTATATACTCATTTTCATATATGACTGTAATTACTTAAATATAAAAGTATACTCATTTTCATATATGACAGTAATTATTTTATTTTTTTCAAATTGCATTTCAACTATGCATAATATTTTTAGTAAATGTATTATTTCTATATTTTTTAATACGTAGAAGCAAAGAGTTTAGGAGAAACATCTTACATTAAGTGTATTGTAATACACTTTCATTGTATACTGTACAACGAGGTGGGTGTGTTGCCATGAGGCTTCCATCTTCTGATCAATCAGTAAGATAACAAGTATGAAAACTAGACAATAACCCTTTTTTAAATTACGGGTACCAACGAGAATCAAATCCGCAACCCCCCGGTAGAACGACCAGCATCTACATCAATCAGACCAAAGTCGTCGCTTTTTGAGTAGTTGAATTAAATATTTTTGTTTCTTGTATTATATGTGTATTTTTTTAAAGATTTATGTAAAATTGTTTAACGATTCTTCCACAGTTGAGAGATTTACGAAACGGTTTTTTTATAAAACATATGATTGGTAATTATCCTTTTTTATAAAACATATGATTGGTAATTATCCTTTTTTATAAAACATATGATTGGTAATTATCCTTTTTTATAAAACATATGATTGGTAATTATCCTTTTTTATAAAACATATGATTGGTTATTATCCTTTTTTATAAAACATATGATTGGTAATTATCCTTTTTTATAAAACATATGATTGGTTATTATCCTTTTTTATAAAACATATGATTGGTAATTATCCTATTTAAAACATGTGTTGTAATTTATATATGTAGAAAGAAAGTAAATCAATTAAATATTCTATTCGACAATTTCATAATTTCTACGAACGGACTTCAAACAGATTTCAATACACACGGATGCAGGAAATTTATCTTACAATCTGAAATAATTCGATCCAGAACATATTTGCACTCCATCGCTGTCAACTTTATTGCAACGGATGCATTTTGTTCATTGAACAAAATTGGATTCAGGAGAAATCCGTTGGCAACCCTGAATAGAGAAGATTTTCTTTAAAACTATCCGAGTAAAAGGTATCTCTTTTATCATTGTGAAATAACGAACGAAGAAAAAGGACAACTGTAACCGGGACTTTTTTGATGAATATGCAATAAACGTGCGTCGCACTCATTGGAACTCGGCCAGATGAAAGAACCGATATATTGTAAGGACGGACACTGAACTTATTTATAGGGTTGTCAACAATTTGTTAATGGTTCTGAGAAGAACTTTTTATAAACCGTATTCATATTCACGGTCACCACATTATGCATGTTAATTGGTATCTTGTTTTTGTCGTAAATATTTGTATTTTATTTTATAAAATTATATGTTAACAATTTTAATTCAAGTCTCCCGTGATATTCTGCATCATAGACTACTAAAAAGCTATTGATTTTATTAAATTAAATGGAAAGTTCCGAAGGAGATGGATGTATCGAGACAGCTTATAGTCCTAATTCAAAACCTGAATGTACAAAATACGGTATCTGTTTGAGAAAACGAGTTTCTATCAAAACCATTTCAGGTGTAGAAAGCAGTACGTCAAGGCTGCATACTGTCACCTGATTTATTCAACATATATGGAGAGTAATGTACATCATGAGAATAATCTTAGACGGATGGGAAGTGGTTTTGTTATAAGAGGTCGTAAAATTAATATATCATAGTATGAGCATATTATGGTAATAATATTAGATGGATGGAAAGATGGTTTTGTTATAAGAGGTCGTAAAATTAATACATCATAGTATGAACATATTATGGTTAAAGTATTAGACGGATGGAAAGGTGGTTTTGTTATAAGAGGTCGTAAAATTAATATATCATAGTATGAGCATATTATGGTAATAATATTAGACGAATGGGAAGGTGGTTTAGTTATAAGAGGTCGTAAAATATCCAACATAATATTTGCAGACGATACAACGCTTATGGTCAACGGCGAAGATGAGATGGCTGAGCTTCTACATAAAGTAAAAATAGAGAGCCGCCAACTAGGATATGAAATAAACATAATTCTACATCATAAACCAACTGGAAACATTCATAAGAAGTTACTAGCTATATGATTACAAAGATATCAATCAGTTATATTATTTATAGTTAGAGCATTAACATTGTGAAGGTTAAAGACATTGTAATTTGATCAAACACTGTTTATTCCACTTTTTTGTAACGGTATAACCCTACCGGTTTCAAGGCTTTCACCTCAGCTTCAGGGGAGCACAAACAAGATTAAATTCTGTTCGAACTGGTACTTATATACACGCTTTAACGGTTAGGGACATTCAGGTTGGGGACTGAGGGCAGAGGGAGACATGGAACGATTTCGGCCAGCAGCGGAGAGATTTTTGGGATACATGTTTTTACCGAACAGAATGTAGTCTTGTTTGTGCTCCCCTGAAGATGAGGTGAAACCCTTGAAACCGGTAGGGTTATACCGTTATGAAAAGTGGAATAAACAGTGTTTGATAAAATAAATTACGATGTCTTTAAACCGCCACAACTTTAATGCCTTAACTATAAACAAAGGAATAAACAGTGTTTGATAAAAAAATTACAAGATAAATCAGTTTATTTACCTAGGGGGTCTTATTTTGAAGAATGAAGGAAGTAAAGTGGTAATCCGAAAACGAATTGGAATGGCAAAAGTAGCATTGACAAGTTTGACAAAGATATTAACTAATCGATGTATATTAAGAAGAATCAAAATCCTTCTCATTAAGTCTCAATTCTTCATAGCGCTCTATGGAATGGAAACATAGACAATAATAATGAAGGAAACAAAAAAGATATATGCCTTCAAGATGTGGCGTTGGAGACAGTTGTCCCGTATCCCATGGGCAGTATGATGCACCAACGTATCTATTATTCAAGAATCAGAGATCACCAAAAGGCTTTTGATAACATGCAGAAAAATAATCATAACATACTTGGGGCATGTTGCTAGAAAAAGTATGTAAGTCTAGAGAAGCTGGTTATCACGGGGACAATTGAGGACGGGCAAGAGGAAGGTGCAGCTTTTGTACTTCTACTGTATGTTAGGTATTGAATTGTATTTTCGTACTTGCACTATAGATATTAACTTGTGTTTTTGTATTTGTACGTTAGATATAACATAAGTACAAGTTAAAAAAATATGTGAATTATGACTCAATAATATTAGTACGATATGTAAATTGTGACTCAATATAATAAGCACAATATGACTCATTTAATAAAAAGGATGTAAATAGTGGCATAATGTAATAACTACAATATGACTCATTTAATGAAAAGCTTCAGGGAGATGATATTACAACTTCCATACTTTACACAACCCTCGATTTGACTTTGGGGTTGAGTCAAAATATAAAATATGTCCAAAAAACTATGTATTTTCGCAATATGAAATGTACAAAACAGAGTTCGATATCCACACGGATATTGCTACAAATATTTGCCATTCATCGACGAATATTAAAATGTCGTCCGGTGTGGAAATGAATTGCGATTGCTAAAAATCCCAGTGACATTTACAAATTTCTTTTGGCGGTATCTAAATACTCGCATTTTTCTGCTTTTATGTGGAAATTATAGAGTGAATGCTCCTAAAAATTACTTCAAAAATATTATGTCAGCCGTTGTGAAGTTATTATTCAATGGTTGCCGCCTTCCAAACCTTACCCTCAACTTATTTTATTTTTAGTACTTCCTTTTAAACCTTTCAAATAAAACGAGTTTAATTTTCAAGGAAGAATGCCCTAAGCAAAAATCTACTCTTTGAACGACGAAACATAAATTACCCTATTATTGTTTTTTTTATGATATAATCATTTCGTAGCGTAGGATAAGTTAAATGCAACCTTCGAAAATAAGACAAATAAAAGAAAACAAGACAATCCATAATTAATAGCAATGAACTTTTGTTTGCAAAACTAAGACGATGTTTCAAAGAGGATATAAATAATTTACAAGTTGATACGAGTATGTTAGTGGTTAAAAAATATTTAAGAGAATAAAATTTACTTTATTGTTTTAATCGTACTAAAGTAAGACAAAAAATGGTTAGTGCCGCGGTTAAGGACATAATCCACGTGTTTCTAATTAGTTCCTATCATCGCGCTTTCTTTCATCTCGCCTGTCAACGATTACAAAGATTTTCAGAGAAAGGATGGCGCGAGGCGGTGAAATATGTGAAAAAGGGAAAAAAAAGGAAATTATTCCAGAAAAATCATAATTTTTGGAGCGAGCCGCAAGAGGGTTAATCAATTAAGGAGCGTTTACAATATTTTCAGTAAGATGAGAATTTACTTGGGCGGTAAAAATGACTTTTCTTTTCATTTTAAACGCTTTTTTATGGGGGCGTTTTCAATTATCTCCTTTTTTGGTAAAGGGAATGAAATTTCTTTTGAATTTTTAAATTTTTTTTATTTTTACTGTATTTTTTAATTATACTTTTTTAAATGATATGTATTTTTAATAAATTAAATTGAATATTTTTTTATTCTGCTTTTTTTAAATGAGATGTATTTTTAATAAATTTAATTGAATATTTTTTTAAGTTATCAAATATTTTACTAAGAAAGTTACACCCCTTTGAAACTTCAAAAATATTGTGAGACTCTTTTCAACACTTTTTTTAGTGACTGATGTGTAAAATAAATGTATATATTAAATTAACCAAACCTCAAAACAAATTTTTTTGGTTTACTCGATACATCAATAAGATGGTCAGCTAAGATGGTCAGCTGGTGTGTCCCTAAGAGACAAAATAAAAAGCTCACGCATTCGTGGAAGCCTACGTGTTACAGACATCAACAGTAAGATGGTGGAGAGGCGATTGAGATGGTATGGGCACGATGGACGCAGAGCACCCGATCACATTGTGAACCAGGCAATCTCCATGGATCTTCCTCGAATAACAACCAGAGGAAGACCAAAGAATTCATGGGTGGTGCAAAAAGATAATCTGATGCAGAGGCACGGCCTGGGGGACGTAGTCCGGGACAGAAGAGCATACAACCTGAGGACGAGGAGAGCTGACCCCAACAGTCTTCGCAGACAATGAGTTGGGATGGAGCCAGGGAGAAGACTCGATGCATCAATAAACTGTATGTCAATTATACGCTTTTGTTGTATACACTACAATCTGATAATTTTATATTCTTGTGATAATAACTTGAAAATAAACTCATCGTTTTAAAGATAACTGGAGTGAAAGCCAGATTGTTATCCTTTTTTTTTAAACAATGGCCATCGACGAAAATCGAACTCATAACATTAGGGGCTGAAGTCATATGCCTAATTAACTAGACTACGGAGGTCGTCAACTTTTTAATCAATCGATTATATGCGAAAAATCTTCAATCCAATAAAGTGTAATAAATGGAAATTTCGTTTTTTTTTCTACAATACAATCCCGTGGAAAGAGGCGCGAGTAAAATTTGGGTTGAGTCCTTTTTTCATATTAACGTCAATGTAAGAAATTGAACCGTTTTATGTATTATAGTTTCGTAAATTGAAGTCGTAAATGAAAGAAAAAAGGTTTAAAGTAAGTTATTGTTATAATCGTTCTGAGATAACTAATTTGATATGACGTATTAAAATTAAGAAAATATACGTTGTTCGATGCGAAGTATAAAACTTAATTAGATACATGCTGATTGATATCAAATATTCAACTTTTATGGATACACGTTGTTTAATATAAAGTATTCAACTTGAGTAGATACATGCTATTTGACACGAAGTATTCAACTTTAGTAGATACACGTTGTTTGATACAAAGTATTAAACTTGAGTAAATACATGCTGTTTGATATTAAGTATTCAACTTTAGTAGATACACGTTGTTTGATACAAAGTATTAAACTTGAGTAAATACATGCTGTTTGATATTAAGTATTCAACTTTAGTAGATACACGTTGTTTGATACAAAGTATTAAACTTGAGTAAATACATGCTGTTTGATATTAAGTATTCAACTTTAGTAGATACACGTTGTTTTATACAAAGTATTAAACTTGAATATATATGTTACACGTTGTATAAAATAAAGTTGTAAACATGCTGTTTGATATAAAGTATTCAACTTTAGGATATAAATGTTGTTTGGCGCTAAGTAAATAAACTGTAATAAATATACGAAGTCAAATCAACGTTGTATGAACGTTATATGAACGTTGTATAAACGTTGTATAAACTTTTATGTTCTGACTGTGATAATTTCTATATAGGCAAGACAGGAAGATCTTTTGAAAAGAGATTTCGTGAACACAAATCCGCCTTAACAAATCCTCTAATTTATTCTGAAATGGCATCATTGTCACCGTGAAAACCATACTTTTTCTATTGATGATGCCAAATTCTTACATATCAGTAGTAACGGAAATAAATTGGACAGATTAGAGGTCCTAGAAATTTCTAAGTCAGTACACCGATCCGAACATCTGTTGAACAGTTATTTCCCAAAAAATATCTCCGCTCTTGGCCGAAATTGTCCCATGCCTCCCTCATCCCTCAGCCCCCAACCGTTGAAGCGTGTATATCGGTACCAGTTCGAACAGCATTTA
Source organism: Odontocerum albicorne (assembly GCA_949825065.1). Classification (NCBI taxonomy): domain Eukaryota; kingdom Metazoa; phylum Arthropoda; class Insecta; order Trichoptera; family Odontoceridae; genus Odontocerum; species Odontocerum albicorne. The sequence continues at coordinate 9,580,073 of OX463855.1, forward strand.
GTCTTGTTTGCGCTCTCCTGAAGATGAGGTAAAAGCCTTGAAACCGGTAGGGTTATACCGTCACAAAAAAGTGGAATAAACAGAGTTTGATAAAAATAAATTACAATGTTGTATGAACGAGTGTGAGAATCATTTTCGTAATGTTTGAAGTACGATAAGCTATCCATTGTGATCCCGAATGTTGATATATGTGCGTGTATTGGTTAATTAAGTGTGTATGAACTTACACTTAAGCAAACACATAATCAAATTTAAATAATGTTGAATAGAATATTAAACTTTAAACGATCGGCAGGTTTATTCTGATGGAGCCTGTCACTAAGCCAAGTTTTATACAGCGCTATTTGTGTGTTGTTTAATGGCGCTACAAGAATATATGATAAGTAGCACAAAAACGTATCTTCAAATGTAAAATGATCTAATTAACAGTCTTGAAGTGAATCCACATATTATATAATCGAACCTGGGGCGCCCGCAAGTTTAGTGTCTAGCGTCACTTACAGTCAGAACACGCCCGACGATAATAAAATAAAAAAATTCATTCTGTTTTTTGAAAAAGTTCTTAAAAGTTTAGATTAAATTGTACACAAGGTTTGGTAAAGGACTTTCCAATGTTTTCTAGCACTATAATACTTGTGTCATATATTCCTGAGTGTCTTTCGAAATTCAGTTTTTTTCTTTCAAAAACATTTAAGTAGTACAACAGCTTAAGTTACATATATATTCAGTCTTGAATCAGAATATACATTACTGAAAAGTTCAATTTAATCAATGCTTGCATCAGTGTATGCATTTTCATAACTACACTTTTATGTACGTTTCGTCAGTACCGCAGTGCTTGGATATATGTAGAATCAGTATAAAGCCAGGCATTTGACCATCGACCAAGAGTGCTATCGGTTAGGGGGAAAGAGTGGCGTAGGTTTTCGGTGTTTCCTCCATTTTCCGCCCCGTTGCCACTTCCACGCACACACCCGGCCGGATCTGGCCGACGTATATTTAGTCTGCCATATTTTTTTGGATTTCCGCTTTGGGAATGTGCGCCGGTAGTTTGATGTTTATTTATATCAACTTTTCTCGAAATGTGCCATGCATCATTACCAACGACCGCCGGTCGCAAAAGGGTTATGTTCCACGAAGTTTATGTTTGCGAAATGTTTCGTTTAAGGAAAAAATTGTCATATTTGTTTTATTAAAAGGGCGAGTCAGCGATTATTTAATAACATTAGACACTTTATGTAAATGATTATGGTTTTTTTTCTGTATCTTTTAGTAATGTGAGTTCAAAAATATACATAAACATTGAACAGTACTTTTGAATATTTAAATTTAAAAAATAAGTAAGGGGTAAGAAATAATATTTATTGAATCGAAAACGTGAATTCCTATTACACGCATATTATCTCAATATTTCCCTGTCGGAGTTGGTAGAGAGAAGAAAGCGCCAGATTTCGCAACATACGTGTACATCATCCGTTTCCATCACATCCATATTCATTTTCATACACCTCCTACGATTTCTCCAACTTTTGAAATTTTCACAAGAAAATTCACTTCATCCAACTATATTTCACTTGATCTTTCTTAATCAAGCATTTAACTGAAATTTGCACAACGTGTATATTTGTTTTGTCAGTCTTTTTTCATTTGTTTTCCTGAATTACTTTTGATCTTCATAAATCTTACGACAGCTGACCAAAAAATCTAGTATATTATTCTCATAATTATTTTTTTGTAACATGTAATTCGCGGCATTTCAAACTAAATCAATGGATGTTTAGAATCCATTAAGAATATTTGGAGTCCAATAAATCCTCGAGCGATCTTGCATCGGTGAGTAACGAAAAAATAAATTATGATAATTTGACAAAGATTTCGACATTCAACTCCATATTAAAATATTAAATAACAAAGAAATTTGGTAATCCATTAATTACATTAATTCCTGCAACAACTGTTACTTCCTCTTCTTAAAATTCCCAAAAGCCATTCCGCCTGAAGATTCAATATTATTTGTGGAATAACAAAGTAAATTTTCTATCAAATATTTAAAATTATTATAATTTAAGGGAAAACAAATTATACTATTTAAAACATTTATTTTTTTGCAGTTTTAAATATCTGTACTTAATTTAATTCTCAAATTTAACAAATGTTAGTAAATTAATATACACGGATTTTTGGATATTAAAAAAATCACACCTTATCATTTCTCTAAAATAATAAAGGAAATTACTCAATTATAGTAGGGAATAAAACACTGTTTATTCCACTTTATGTAACGGTATAATCCTACCGATTTCAAGTCTTGTTTATGCTCCCCTGATGATGGTCGAGTTATACCTTTACATAAAGTTGAATAAACAGTGTTTGATAAAACAAATTACAATGTTTAATATTTAAACCTCTACAATGTTAATGATTTAACTATAAACAATATATTCCATGTATGGTATGCTAGAAAATTTAAAATGTAATTTAAAAAAACAAGACTTCTTGAGTATTTTTGTACTCCCCTGATGATGAGGTGAAAACCTTGAAACCGGTAGGGTTATACCGTTGCATAAAGTGGAATAAACAATGTTTGATAAAACAATTTACAATGTCTTTAAACTTCCACAATGTTAATGCCGTAACCATAAATAATATATAAAATAATAGAACAAAATAAATATATAATATATCGGAAGTAATCTTCAAGTGCCATCCATAAATAATAAACTGAAGGAGACCAGATGGCGGGGATATCGGCATATCGCTAGAAGACACGGCGAATATGTTGGCCGATCATTGTTTGGACTGGAGATTGGCGATAGAACGTACGGATATTTCAAAAAAATATTAATGGATGGTTTGGAGGAAGACATCCAAGCACTGAGAGAAGCGAGAGATGTCTATAGCGAAAAAACTACCGTACATAGTGATGTGGAACTAGGAGGAAGAATAATTAAAAGAGAATACTTATATTTCTGCTAAGTGTTTTTTTTATAAACTTACACATGAAAAAAAAATCCAGATTACTTTCACATATTCAATTTTCTCAGAACAGATGAGTATTTTTTTATGATGGGTATTTTTTATAATACCCATCAACATCGATCCATCAACATTTTTTACAATACCCATCAACATCGATACATTAAAAAAAATTACAATACCCATCAACATCGATCCATCAACATTTTTGTATAATACCCATAACATTATTATTAAATAAACAGGTTGTGTTATATTATTGTTACAAAAATACATTTCAATTAGAGTATGGCTTCAATATCTACTCTGATTGATACATTCAGCTCGTTCTTGTTGCATGGCTTGATTTACCTTGTGTTTGAAATAATTAAAATCCTTCGTCAGCGTAATTCTAGGAAGATAGTTCGCTCTAATATATTTAAATGACGCTAACCATTTACTGTTATGTTTGCATCATACCATTCAAAACATATGAACCAATAAAGCAGTTGGTACACACTGCACACATCATACAGTGACTTGCGGCAATTTTTTGGGATTTTTCTGTATGTCAAATACGACAGTTTTGTTTGTTAACACTGCCGTTAAGGTCGAAATGAACTTCATCTGACATTAACACGCAATTAATGATGTTTGAATATTTCTTTGCAGATTATAACAATTTTCAACAAAATTCTAGGTGAATAAGCAGGTCCTCTGGATTTACCGAGTGTCGGTCGAATGTTGTAAAGGAATAAATTCAAATAATTGTGCAATATACAGAACATACTCCTTCGACTGACACCAACTTTCAGTGCAAATGGCCTGGTTGAAATCGTCGGATAATTTTGCATGGCATTGTCCCATATGGCGATATTATTCGTTATCCGAGCCGTCCAGTCTCGTTCACAAAGTTTTCTTAAGATATTTCTTATCTTGTTGAACTGCTCCATAATCCGCATTACGGCCCACCTGTTCGAAATATACGGAAACAGGAAGTTTTATTCAAAATACTGTTGAACCTATCTAATTAATTTAGTGTCTGAATGTCTCACGATTATAAAAAATTGAATATATTATAATCATTTTGAAAATATTTTTTTAAAATAAATCATATTTTAAACTTTATTTAAATATATTTTTGTAAAAACATATTTTTTTTGTTAGAAGATTTATGCTCTTTATTGTTTTTTCTACGAATTAGAAAAAAAGTAAAATGTCATTATCTAGTGAAAGGAAATCGATACCAACCGGTTGATTGACACTATTGTGGTTATCAAACAAAAAATAAAGATTGACGCACAATTCTAAAACAAGTACCCTTGTTCTACATATAAGCAGTGGCACCGAAAGCGGCAAACATCGCTCGTAAAGCTACTCCCCATAAAAAGAGATAATAGGGCAATGGGCGCGGGGCCTAACCGAACCTGGGTTAATAACTCGCCATGGAAAAATATCCTTTGTGACCTGTTTTCTAATACTCACATTCCTATAGCGACTGGACATGTGGTCAGATCTGTGCCCACATTTCTAGTTCTTGAATTGTGTAGATACAAAAGAAGTATTATTACTCAAGTTTTGAATGCCAATTCAAAGTCCTTACACTTTTATTGTGGATTAGAAGTAATTGCCACATTGAAATGAGTCTGCCAGGCTGAACTTTTCAAAACGGAAATTTTATTTCATTCAATTGTTTTCACTCTTTTTCTTTTCATTTGTTTTTTAATCCTTTAAATATGTTATTATAATAAGCAAGCGGGCGCCCCAGGTTTGCTTCCTGACGGATTCAATTCCGGGCTAGTTTCACTCTTATACTGTTTAACATTTATTTTTTTCTGCGACTTACATACTTCGAACTACAAAATCTTATATCGCTATTAAAAAAAACAACGAAAAAAAATCGCTTTATAAAATTCTGCCTAATGAAAGACTGCAGCTGAGTATTCATGTCGATAGTCTTGATACATAGATCTCCTTACCATCGGAACTTTGGATTTGATTTGTCAAGAGGCAACTTCCGATGGTAAGGAGGCATCTCCTTACCACCGGAACTTTGGATTTGATTTGTCAAGAGGCAACTTCCGATGGTAAGGAGGCATCTCCTTACCATCGGAACTTTGGATTTGATTTGTCAAGAGGCAACTTCCGATGGTAAGGAGGCATCTCCTTACCATCGGAACTTTAGATTTGATTTTCATTGCAATTTTTCAAAAAGTTCATTCGGTTTCTTAGACTTTTTGAATTGTCTCCAAGGTTGCTGAAGACCGTTGTCTTGCTCACCGTCCCTCGACACGTTCAGACACTACCAGCTTCTTCAAACTGTCTTCATATCTTCAAGCGATAAGTCCAATGTATGATACAATTCTCTTTCTTCATATGTTTGGCAGCTTTTCTTTAACCTATAGACCCTGAAGGGTACATTGGTATGTCTCGCAATGCATGAGGCTGCGAAGTATAATATTTGGCTCCAAAACTACATCTAAAAAAATCCATCATATAGTTCCGTATATTTCCTTTTTCTTCAACGTCCATTTTCCACATTTCTCCACACTTTTTTCTCCCGTTTTTCCAGCGTTCTAGTACAGAAAGTGTTATGAAGAAAACCTGGAAAGAATTATCACTGTTCGAATTTTGATGTTAAAAATTGTAGGCTACATTTTAAAAGATATACAAACATATCGAAGTAAAAAAGTTCACCATTCAAGTTCCCATAGCCAGAGATAATTGGGGCAGTTCAAAAACTTGGACACACCTACTGGGAATCGAGGCGGGCCATGATGCAAGGAAAAATTTTAATTTCAGTGTTCCCACAAGGGATGATGACCATTGATGTGGCCAATTTGACAACTGGGCTTCTTCTTATTAAAGTTTCTCTCCACGTTGGAGGATGGCCATCATCATGGTTATTTTAATTTTGTCTGCCGCTGTGGAAATTTTAATTCTCTGCCAAGCGACAATTTTTCGCTTGGCAGAGAATTTAAAATTTCCACACTTTTTTATCCAGATACATATTCGATTCCTCCACCTTCATATATCTCGTCATTCCGATTCATTCGATTCCTCCACATTCATATATCTCGGGATCTTCTTTTTTTCATAGTTTTAACTTTACCTTCTTTCAAAATCTAGTCCACTTAATGCAATAAAATTTATCTCGTTCTACTCGTACCTCTTTCAAGTGCACCACGCACTTCTGGCTTGTATTTTATTTTTTTAGCCATACTGTCCACATGTTAGTACCATCTAAAAGTTCCTTTACTAAAAACGTTGTTCATCAACTTATAATTTTGTTTGAATCATAATATTCCTTAGAAGAAGTAAAAGTGAAAACCAATAGAACGTGCTAATTAGAGTGGAAAGCGAAGAGAAGAATCAAGTAAAAGATGGATAACAAGATATTATATTCATAATCATGCATGCTCTTTTATTATTCACATTTTCACTTTCCTAACAATCACAATTAATAATTGAATAATGTGCAACAACATTGCTGTTCGTAAATACAACGGATTATTTTTCCAACGAGGAGAGAATATTATTTATCTACATTGTGGTGTTTCGGATACTTTTCTTACATTATATTCCTGCTGATTTATTTCTCTAAGTCCGCATGTTTTGATTTATTATTTTTTTGGCACCGTGATATTTTTGTTTTTTTTTTTTTTCGCAAAAATATTACATATTGTTTTATTGCCTACGGTTTTCGCAGCGCCATAAAACGTATGAGATTCGATACTCGAATCAGATTTATTTGATTTGCCGTATGAAATATTGGTATTTCGTCTGATAAATTAAACGAATGAAAAAACGATATGTCTGGCGTTTAAACCCTTTTTTTAAATCAGGTTAGTATTATAAACCATTTTTTCCAATAAATCCAGCGGCTCATCCACGAAAAAAACTCGGATATTCTAAATCCAGGCTTACGCCCAGTTTAATTATATTCATTATACAATAGGCAATTCCTCGTAATCAAGTATGAGTGTTACACATATTACAGATATAAGACACATGTGCGTGTATTAGTTTGGTGTGCACAAGCTGTTATACTTCATCAAACACTCAGTCTTTTATTTATTTTCTCAAAACAGGCTTAGCCCAATTAGATTGAAAATTACAAGAAATTTTAACATTAAAAAAAAATCTAATTATGTAAAATAAAAAATTATATAAAACAAAAAATAATGCATAATATGCATACATACTCGTATGTATATATGATACACACAAAAATACACATATATTCAAAGTCACTTAAATACGTTGATGAATGCTTTCTAACGCGCTCAATCTTAGAATAAATTTTTCTTTAGCTTTTGGTAATGTGATATTGGAAGCATTCGAAAGGTTTTCACAGAGAAGAGTCTTAATGTTACCTTAAAAATGGAGACCTCCATGATTTTATAAGACGCACGACTTGCACATATAATCGATGGTTTATGAAATGTAAAACAAAAAAAGGATGATAGTCGAGTAAAAGAGTTTGGAATCGGAAAACAAGGGTTTGCACGTTTGTATTGAATAAATGGATGTAACCCGTGACGAATATATTATATTGCTAGGTGTAATACAATAAGGGTGAACAGGGTTCTCGACGTTGGTGCCACCGGATATAACAATGTAAACCAATTTGTGATGGGCATATCTTGTTTCATAAAGAGTAAGGAGTTTCAGTACCTAAAGCCTGTATACGTCTTATTTTTATATTGGTTTTCTTATAACTAGATTCTTATAACATCTTTCTACCCTTCGTCAGCTTGCCAAAGAGGACTTTTCTTGGGAGTATGTAATCAGGCATACGAGCCACGTATCCAGAGCAACGCAAACGTGCACTCAACATCTCGCAGAACGCAGAACCTCGATGCTACAGCAATGCGCTCTTCTTCTTTGTATACTGTATGATACTATTAAATCTTCATTATTTTCCAACACATGCAATAACAAACTTCCGTGCTTGCTTCAATGACTCTAAATCCAAATGAAGAACATAAAAAAAGGTTTCTTTCTGCCACGATCTTTATTATTTCAAAATCACCAATTCGGTTCATTTCTTGTGAATAGCTTTAATTATCTCGAGATTATCACTAAAAAAATGATAACCGGTTAAAATGCTTACTTCGTATTCGAAAATCTATAATGTTTAAGTCTTTAGATCTCTAAAGTCTGTTTCATATCCAGAAAATCAAATCAAAGATTATGTTCAATAGCTAAGCTTCAGTCATAGTTTAACAACGCGATTGTATGGTGAAACAGCTTAATTGAGTAAATAAATAAAGGATATGGAACTATCGAAGCGTTTTGTTTCGATTTACCTAATTAAATTTGTTCAGAAAATTAAAGCGTATCATGTGTACTCGTACATACGTACCATCACGCAATTTCCTGGTCAAGGTAAGCAGAGAGGACAGAGAATCAGACTTTCCTTCCTCGATCCACATCCTTAGCCTCCTTCACATCCATATTCCCATACAACTTCTACGATTTCTTTGACTTTCTACGTTTTCTTCTTTCAAACTATCATTTACTTGATCCAATCATACTTTCTTTGGTCTTCCACTCACGTTAATTGTTTTAAAGAATTCATATAGTCTAGTGATCAAGTTTCACCCCAAAAGCGTCTTCCCAACACAAAAACATATTTCCAATAAAATTATTTTTCATGCAGTCTCAGGAGTATTCGCATATCACTTGTCGATTATTCAAAAAAATTCATATTGACAGAAATTCAGAAACAAAAAGGATTATCCAGCTCTATGGCTCCTTGCCCTAATTTGTAACCTATATTCCAGCCCAAGGATTACTTACGGGTTTGATTCCCGTTGATACCAAGATTTTTCAAAAGAGTGTGATAGTCTGATTATCAAAAAGCGTTGCAGTTAGCATCATCAAGTTGGATATAGACGATTGGATGTTAAAAAAATATCTCGAAAAATGACAATTTAAATATACGAGTATATAAATATACTGAAAATTAACTATGTAGGGAATATTTAGATAACTGAAGACAGGAGAATAGTTTGGATAACTTTTAAATTAATTTGTCACCATCTAAGAAAATCTGGGAAGGTACGAAGATGACCTATGTGGCCTAGTGGGTAAAATTCAAATTGCCAAACCAAGGATTGTAGGTTCGATTTTAGGCGTGGCCAGTTTTTTATAGAGGTGTCCAGTATGATTTTCACTTCAGGCTTGTTTAACACCTTTCTGGTTGGTTAGAAAAGACTGTTACATGGCAATAAACTCGCCAGATTGTACTTTAACTACAAAATTTAATACAACACAAAAAAATATGTTTGATAGGTATCTACAGATTACAAACATAAATATTAAAATAACGACTCTCTGATTTGTAAAGACAAGTTGTTTAGTATTGATAAGTATTTTAACCAATGGCTTTTATCAATGATCAAAGGAAAACCAATCGAGCAGTCCTATTAGATACATATTGTATCCTGTTTACTCATTTTAACTTAATTTGAGTCGTGTTCTATGTGCATTATTTCTCTCCATGCCACATGTAGCAATAACAATAATGCTTCTCCAGCAGAAAGCTCTCTGTATAGATATAACTTTACATTTCTGATACGAGTTATCTTGATGGTTGCCCCACCTTTATTATCGATCAGGTGAGGATGCCAAAACAATGCTCGAGCAGAGGTGTTGAACTTTTCTTGGCCTTATGAATAAGGCATCGTTTCCTAGTTCATAAAAATACCGACACGATTTTGAATATTGCTTGGAAATATTCGACAGTGGGATATTGTATATTAGAATAGACCCCACGAGACATGGTGTTATTATCCGTAAAATTTATATTTTTGACAGGTTCAATATCAATGTTAGGTAGCATAAAAAGAATGTTGTATTTTATTCTAAGATTAGCATCGAAATTAGATGAAAAAAATATATTGCCACATGCGCTACGAAAAATGTTTGTACATCCACTTTATTTAACAAAACGGTGTTAAGTCTATTAAACGGTGTTAAGCCTATTAAACTTCACAGTTTTTGTTTAAATCAAACAATTGATTTTGAGTTCTATATATTTATTTCTACTGCCTGGATGATCATGTAGCCTTACAAGGCCATTATCAATAAAAGAAAATACATGGAATAATTTAATTATATAAATTCTGTTAAAAAATCATTTTTTATGAATATAGAAATTCCATAAAACGGATTTTTCTGATTGCAATATATGCAAAAATAGTTAAACCAACCTATAGGTTTCTTTGCAAAATGTGTACAGAGAGAACGGCGTATGTGATCTAGTTGGTTAAACATTTGTCTTCCAGCCTGGTTGTTACGGTTTTGATTCCCGATGACATCAATTTTTTTAAAGGGATTCAGTCTGTCTCTCACTTAAAGCCTCTTTTCCATATGTTTGATTGGTCGGAAAAGATTGTCATATGGCAATAAATCTATCAGGATACAATTTACTTAACATATCTTGTCGACGTATAACGACACCAGAAGAATGAACCCACTTTGTTTTTTTTTTTTTAATAAAGTAAACTATGAAATTAAACATATGATATAAGTAAATACTATTGGTCTAGGTTCTAAAGCTTGTAATTCTATCAAAAATTGTACGTGATTTTTTTATCGTGTCTAGTAGCTGAAAGTATATTATTGCTTTGGTTCTAAAGAAATATTTTCGACTTCATTTCAACATACTCGTAAATATCAATGTTTTTTTTGGAACATTGAGGTAGAGAGTTATTTATTTTCTGGCATGTTTTTTTTATTTTTTTACTATTTCAAACGATTATTAAAAGTATTTTTATAGAATTGAGATAACACAGGATTATTTAAGATAAATTGGAAACAATAATTTATAAACAGATATTTAATTTCAAATAAATTAGAAAAAACAAGGTAAATAAATAAAATTTTAAAATAAGAAAAAATACTTATAAAAACCCAAAGCCTCCGTACCCTAGGGATAAAACTATAGCCTTTACTAGGAAATTTCTTATTTGATTTCTGTGCTTACTTCAGTAATTTTAAACTCGAAGGCTCCATTAATATGGCTGATGACGTAACATAGTTGTCTTCCGGCCGCGTTTTCAATACGATCGCATCGCTAATTCAGGCATGTACATATGGATAAACTCAAAACTGTCAAATAAAATTCAAGGCGTTTCTAATACTAGACTACATGTAGTTCAAAATGAAATGTTTTTTTAAACAAATTTTCAACTTATGGTAGAGTGTGGAATATTTTCAAATAAACATTGAAAATCCCTTAACGAATCCACATTACAAGCGAAATAAAGGCAACACAGTGTAAAAAGAACAAACGAATATCATAAACCAAACAAACATAAAAAAAACTTACAATACCAATGCAATTTGTTAGCGGCTTCGAAAGAGAATGCATTTTATTTTTCGAAAGCGCCCCCCTGCACCGTTCACTTCCGACACCATTTTAAATTATCTGCCTTTAAGGCGAAGATCTTTCAGTTGCAATGGTGTCTATTTGGACCCCATGTCCTGTTTGGCTCTTCTCCAACCTTTGTACAATTGGACGGGAACGTAAGTCAATTTAGTTTTTTTTTTGTAATGCTTACAAATAAAATTGACAAAATCTTAAATCTCAAGCAACTAAAATGTTACGAACCTTTATATTCGCAATATATGAAAATACTGAATTTACTATATGGTATATAGATTTACATAAACTTAAGGCTGATAATAAAGGTATTATGTAAGATGGTAAGAGTATGATTAAATAGTTTAGGCTTATAAAATATGACGATTTTTTTAAAAAGTGCCATTTAGAGAGGAAACACTGGTTGAAAGCTCTCTAACTTTGAATTCGAACCTACTATTACGGACGGATTAAAAATATTACAAAACAAATATACATAAAAAGTCTCAAGATAGGGAGGATGTAGCTGTGACCATTCCTCTAGGTACTAACCCACATCTGTAGAAGTGTATAAAGACAGATTTGATAAGATAAACGTAGGAAACTTGCCAAGGGAACTTTCGCCCTTGAGCAAAGTTTGTATAAATTGTATTTTTATTATTATTAAGGGAAAACTTACCAAATAGAAAAAAATGGCTAAAGAAAGAACTAACAAACATATAGTAGCAAATATGAGAGGAAGGTGTGGTAGTGGAAGACCAAGAAAAGAATGCAAAGGAGAATCATATTTTGAAAAAAATTGATCCAGATATTGTATTCCAATTTCATTGTCTACAGTATTATCTGAAGCATAGGTTCCCAAAGTGGGCCCATTGGCCCCCCTAGGGATACTGGAGGGAACTGAGGGAGCCATGCTGGCCCTGGGGGAAGTAGGGGGACTACTTATTTATTTTAATAAATATCTTTTATTTTAATGAATACCTTTATAAATTCTTAGCCAAATAAATTTTTTTCCAAAATACCTTTTTGAAATTATAAAATAGTTGCATAATTTTTTTTTATTGAAATTTTATTGCAAATAACAAACTGCAAAACATTAACAAATTATTGGCAGTACATCAGGTTCATCCTTCTCATAAGTATTAACATATTTAATAAATACTTCAACAATGTACTATAAGTATCAGCGTATCTTATTTATAAGACTATAGATATGTACGTAAAAAATATTCAATACAATTTTCTGTTTTATTTCATTTTAAAAAGGTAAATTTCTAGGGGAGGTCGTATTTTTTTTTGCTGAAAAGAGGGTAGTGGGTTAAATAAGTTTGGGAACCTATGGTCTAAAGGAACCAGTAAAACGTCATAATAATAATAAAAAAGGGCAATTTGTAAAGCGCCATTTAGAAAAAAAAAACTCTTTACATGGGTGCTGTAACTCGGGATTTACACCCACTATTATTAATAAACAATTTATGTTATATGAAATGACAGATCGTTCGGTCAGAAATCGAATCTGAAACTTAGCAATTGGTAGTCAAGCATTCTACTTACTAAGCTACATAAAAAGTCTTTCAAATTGAGCGTTTTTTTTTATATTCTTAGATAAAACACAGATGGCGTCGTGATCTTGCATGGGTCTTGTGACATTTGAGAAGTGTAATGTATGACATTTATAAAAATGGAGTCGTATACAAGACAACAACGCGTTCAAATTGTTGAATTATTTTATGTATTGTGATCTCCGAAAACGGTGATGTTAATTGGCCACCAAGATCATGTGATCTGACACCGTTAGACTATTTTCTTTGAAGTTACATGAAAAATACAGGTCTATAAGAATGACCCCCAATCGATTCCTGAGCTGAAGGACGAAATTATTCACGTTATTGGTGAGTTAGAACCGCAATTATGCCAAAATGTCATCGATTTTTTTGACAAAAGAGTGGACATCTGTGGAGCTGCAAGAAGTGGACATTTGGCGGATATTGTTTGTTTGTGTTCAAATGTCATACGTGATACTTCAATGACCAATAAAAAGTTTTTTGAAATGTGTTTTATTCAAGAATTAAAAAAACCGCTCAATTTGAAAGACCTTTACGAATATGTCGTATTTATTTAACAAGCATATTAGATTAAAAACAACGTTTTTTTGGTTTGCTGGTTTATATGTTTACATTGAAAAATAATTATAAATAATTTTAACTCAACTATGTTACATACATTATTTTACATCTGAGAATTTACACTAACCTTTTTCTCACTTGAACAACACTTAAATCCATATTTGATATATAAAATGGATAATTAATGACAAGTTCGGGTGCTTTCGGTATTTTAAACTCTTTTGACAATTCGTTAAAAAATGGAAACCACCATAGTATAATTTATTGTAACTTTTTTATTTAAAAAATTAGAAGGCTGAAGTCATCTTGAATTATCTTGGTGTAATAATGGACCTCCTCCTTGTAGATCAGATCCCTTTGAATATAATTTTGTTTCAGGTTATCATTTTACTTAAACATGTAAAAAATAATATTCAAAATATAAAAAAATTATTTATTATTTCATTAAATATAAACGAAATTATTCTCAATTAAGAATGTTAAACAGGTCAACGGCAAGTATTTAAAATATTTAAAATTAACACCTTATCTTACAATATTATTGTATATTTTTTTAAACTTATTTGTACTTTTTATTTATTTTTTCGAATCAATAAACCGATAAAATGATGCCTAATATGCCAAATTCAACACAGAATAACATATTTAGATTTGTTGATTAAATTTGATGAATTATCAAAATTATAACGTCAATTAAACTCAGTTTATCACACGAAATCAACTCCATTGTCTTCGGAAAATGGCAATACGGGTCCATTGATTAAAGTTATTCAGAGCAAATGAATGAGTCGTCAATCAGCGATAGCGCGGTGACATTCGCGTTATGCGAATTGCGAATATTACAAACAGAACCGGCTCTAGGTGTTGAGTTAGTTGAATTATATGGTTGTTCATAATAAAACGTATGCATCAGTTTTACATTCTCGATAATAAAGAACCTCAAATGATATTGCAAAACAAAAGGCAGAACTTGTATCTTACTGTAGTTTTTTAAGTTGAATTCCTTACGGCGACGAAAATGTACATTCTGATTTCTTCACAAGTAGTTCTTTCAACATGAGGTGATGGAAGTAATCTGGAGGGATCGGTAAATTCCAAGAAAAACCAAGATTTATTTGGTTCAAACCTTCGTTTTCTCCATTTTTTAAATGGTGCAAAAACTTGAACACTCAAGATATACAATAAACAAACAATTGATGCCTTTGAAATGTGGAGTTGGAGACAGACGGCTATTGCGTATTCCATGAACTGCAAAAATGTGGAGTTGGAGACGGCTATTGCGCATTCCATGAACTACAAAAATGTGGAGTTGGAGACGGCTATTGCGTATTCCATGAACTGCAAAAATATGGAGTTGGAGACGGCTATTGCGTATTCCATGAACTGTAAAAAGAACCTTTAGATCAATTATTGAAAACTTCTAGGTTGAGACGCTTTTATCTTTGATTTGTGTAAAAAGAACCTTACGATACTTTAGATGCATAGAACTGAGAGAGAACAACAACCTTGAGCTGTCAGTTCTGTCAGGTAGTTTTAATAGAAAACGGAGCAGGGACAAGCACCCATCCGAAAGGGTTACAAGAAATCGCTTGTACTTGAAAAGAAAGACCATAGAATTGAGGGAACAACCAATAAGACAGTCTTTTAAGGCATTACTGGTTGATATGAAGACATG
Organism: Odontocerum albicorne; assembly: GCA_949825065.1. Taxonomy (NCBI): domain Eukaryota; kingdom Metazoa; phylum Arthropoda; class Insecta; order Trichoptera; family Odontoceridae; genus Odontocerum; species Odontocerum albicorne. The sequence continues at coordinate 9,595,203 of OX463855.1, forward strand.
TAAATGATATTATATATTGCGAAAGTGTATTTCGATTATCTTTTTATTTTTTTCTTAGAATTAAAAAAAATGTTTTAAAAGACAATAAAAAGGAAAATTGGGCTTCTGGAATAAATCAATTATATAAAATAAGATGACATTCAGTTTTTGAGAATGCCGTGGACCAAGTAACTATTAAGTGGTCATCTTTAATGAATTTGACATACACTAAAGATAAGCTTTCCACTATCTACAACCGATTCTCTGATGATTTGGTCACATGCTCTTAAAAGGATAGTGGATCACCAAAACCGACAAAAAAAGCAAAAGATACTTGCCTATGAATTAATTTAAGCGAATAAAAATGCTGCTAGTACAAACCTCATAGCCGATTCACAGGAGTAGAGGATGGAGTTCAAAGGAGGGAAGTTGTCTAAGCGATACATACTACTATCAGGATTAATACAATTTAACTAACAAGAAAATAGCCTTTTAAGTTTTTTTGTGTTATCAATCGGCATAGTAAAAATAAGTTTTTGTGTTATCAATCGGCATAGTAAAAATGAGTTTTTGTGTTATCAATCAGCATAGTAAAAATGAGTTTTTGTGTTATCAATCGGCATAGTAAAAATGAGTTTTTGGCTACTTTAGTTGATTTCAATCTGAGAATGGTCCTTAATTTTCCTTTTATTCGAGATAACATGACAGCTTTCTTAGAAAATTAATATGTTAGCCGTCCAAACTAAACTATTTTCTTTGACCTAGATTTGTCATTTTCTTTGTTTTGATTTATACATCGTTGATATACATTTTTTTGTTCTTTTTACGACGCGAAAATGTCTGATATCTGACTCATTTGAGCCCTTTTAGATTAATAGCTTATGTGCACTTCTCTTATTGCACTTCAGGATGTGCGGCCCTCGCGCTTGGCAAACTATTATTACCCACAGTAAAATTATACGGCCCTGACTCGCCAATTTTCGCGATCTATTAAATTTTTATGATCACATAATTGACGCAGTAAATACTTTATTATAGAAATTTTCAAATAATTATTAAACGAAATTTTCAAATGTTATGACGCGTGATTATTTTTAATGTGGATTTATACATTTAGATGTTTTCCTTTTCGAAAGACTCGAAAACATTTACAACTAAGAAAAATCTGGAAATCATTTTAAATTATTTTCATTCTTAATGGTTTGGCGCTTTTTTTATCTAATCTTCAAACAATATCAAATTGGCTGTACTTGCGTCCGTGCGTAACATGAGGTGTTGTTATAATCGTAATAACGGTTTATTAAGTTTAATTTAAATATTTCATAATCAGAACATTTTTAGTTTATAATTTGACAGCTGTCAATTCTTTATATGATCGCAAGACAAAAAATGTACTGTGTACAATTTCGTTGTATACAGTACAACCTGGCAAGCTTGCTCACCCTAAGGCAATATCTTCCAACCAATCAGAAAGAAGATATAATGGCATTAAGTGAAAATCAGACTGGAGTCCTTTTTTAAAAAATCTTAGTTCCAGTGGGATTTGAACCCGCAACCACTGGACTGATACAGGCGTCTTACCAACTAAATCACAGATCGTCAACAATGGAAAATAGTGACTTTATTAAGAAAAAAAATGCTTTACTGTTTGAACAGTAAAATATAAATCTAACGAGAAAGCAGTTTATAATGAGTGAGAATACTTGATTTTTCTATCATAACATTCATGATATGTATTAATTTTTAAATTTACTTATCACTCTCTCACTTCACACTATTGCTACGTTATTAAATAAATCTGGTTGTTAATTATGTATCAAGTTTTGTTAAAAATATATACTCTGTTCTGAATAACATAACATAACATCCAGATTCCACTCGTGTATTATTAAATATTTCCAGTTGCATTCTGAAAACGGGTTCAACTCCAATTTCATTCGAGAAAGGATCATTTTGTTCAAAATAACCCCTAAATGTAATTTTGATTGAAAGTATTATTTATTAATCAAATACATTTAAGTGATACATTGGAGTGACAACTTCATGGATCGAAATAACAAGATGGCTGCAAAAGAGCTTCAGATGTTAAAATTAAAAGACGATTCCGTCAATAATAACGAGCAAGCGAGACTTGAGAGAAACAGAAATACGACAACACGAAGAAAAAGTTCGAAAGTCACATCAATGTTTTTTTTACTTCCATCGATATTGGAGAATTATTATAAGTTTATTTTTAGAAATTTAAAAATGTAATCAAAACAATGGCGACAGCCTTCACTTTTCAATCGTCACATTTGCTATTTTTCACTTTTGACTATTACATTAGAATACTCTCAAAAAAATTTTACAATTAAATATATATGTTTTTTTATTCACAGCCCAAAAATCATTCAATGAAATACATATTTTCTGCACTTAAAATAGGATTTGGTTTTGTTCAACGAAAAATTATATAAATGTATGAAGTACGCATAAGGCGAGTTGATTCAGCATTTTGTGACACACCCGTTGAAAATTTCGAAAACACCTCAACACCATTTTAACAACACTTAAAACACCAATTTTTGTCACAGGTTACAATAACGCTATCCCATAACTAGTTAGAGTGTTTTATTGGTTATGATCTAAATTCTGCAGTCACTTAGTTAAGAAACAATGAATGCATAAAAAGTTACATATCCATCTGATTATGTTTCCCAATCAATGACCTCGCGACACAACGATGTATTAAAAATCGTTCCTTTAATTAAGAAACTATATATAATTTAATTATTTCACTATACTTAAGAACCGCGATACATATTTGTACGTCACATACCAAAGCTCTATTTAATTCACCAGCAGAGAACCTCAGAAAGAAACATTTGTCGAGAACGTAGAAAAATCAATGGAATAATATATGCATAAATATTCAAATTGCTGATACAAAATCACAAGGTGTCCTCCAAAGCTGTAGGCCAGAAAGAAAACGGAGGTGGCCAATACCCTTATATGACAAAACTTACCACTACACCAGGTGAACAAGTGTGAGGGCCGCCAAGTGATTGTCATATGTGTGCCACTCAGCATTGGGTAAAAAAGGTAGATTAAGATATTCAAATATTATTATATGGAGATCCTCAGAGTAAAAACGATAACTTTTATTAAATCGTTGGTTAATATAACAGATATTTACCTTTATTTATTAAACATATTGAAAACAACTTACTTTAAGTGTGAAGTATTAATATATATGGATATTTCATTACAAAACACCACACATAAAGGTTTGATATGACCTCGATGGGGTATTTCTGTCCCGGATGTGGCGCAAAAATTAATTTGTAGCAATTCAACAATATCGAGTTCCATCATTTTGACCATCAACACAAAGCATTCTATAATAAGAGTTGTTGGAGTTGACATGAACAAAGTTTCCGTTAGTAAAAATGACAAAATATCAAATTATTATCACTTCCAATTACTTTAATTAAATTACTCCAATGTCTATCATAGTTGGTAGAACGCTAGACTTCAAGTTCGAAGTTTCGAATTGATTTCCCGATGGAGCACTAAAAAGGGCCTTCCAGGTTGTAATGCAAAAAAAAGTCAAGTACAATACAACACAATTTGGACAAGAAATTCATTTGATTCTGAAAGATGGGACGGTGTGGGGTATTTTCGATTCCCTGTCCAATATCACATTATTCAAATTATAGGGAAAAGAGTTTGCCCTTATGCCGTCTGAAAACTGGTGCACTTTCACTTTTTACATGAAGTTAAATTTTATTAATGTAACACCTACCACAAAATTAGTTTTAAATTGATTCCAGTGGAAAACAATCTGCAGGATCATTTATTATATAAAAAAAATTATGTCATCAGCGACATATCATATTGGCACTTTATATTTGTTTTATTAGTCATTCTTCCTTCATTCCTTCCGTACACCAAAACCATCTCAGAGTGCTTGCAGTTTTCAATTAAAAATTTTACTTTATTAGCGCCGTTTACAGAGAAAACTCTCCTCAAGGGCACTCTAACTCAAACCTTGAGCCCACTTATGTCGAACGAATCACGTCTGGCAGATATAATAGCTATAGTAGCGCCTGAATGAATCATGTATTATACCACATGGCGATCTCCTCCAACCAACTACAACGATGTTTTTAAGGGCTTGAGAAAATAACACACTGAAACTATTTTGTTGTGGAATGGCAGCGAGCATTATCGATGGGGAAAACAACATCCACGGAACAACTTCAAAACTGTTTGTCTATCGCACCAGACAACAGTGAAAAGACAAAAAAAACGACCGTATAAACACAAAAATCAACTCTTCAAAGTTTCAATGAAAATGCCAAATAGCCCCACCGATGGACTCTCTTTATGAACGTTGAAAATTGTTTGGGCTGCTAGTTGGTGATACTTTTGTTGGACAACCCTCACTTAAAGAACATATTAGGTGTAAAAATAAGTGGGTTCAACGGGAATTGAACCCACAGCCTCCTGGTCGAAAGACAGTTATCTTACAAGCTAGGTCACCAAACATAAAAAGTTATAGTCACTACTAAATATATAATAGTTATATTGACACTACGATGGGAATAAAAACTATAAATAAAATTAAATATCACTAACATTTTTAAACCTTCAACAGAAAAGTCAATATTTAAAAATTGTTTGGAAAACTCTTAATATAAATTTGGTTTTATTTTTACGTATTTCGTGATTAATTTCTAATTAAGTTAATAACTGGGGGCTGCGTTGTAACTGATTGGTTTCTAAAGACTAACGCAAAATTTAGATATTTATTTTCTACTCAAATTTCTGCGCTTAATTCTCGGAAGTCCTTTGTGAAATTCATCCCTGAACCTAAAAATACTCCCAGAAGAAATATCCAAAGCTTTTATATATTTTTTTGTACGAATATTTTGCGGCTTGGCTTATAAGTTATATAAAAAGTGTTTGTTTTATATTACTTATAAGCCAAGTCGTTATAATTAATCTAGATAACTTTACTTACAAAAATATAAATTTTAATTTGCAAATATATTTTTATACGGTAAACAGAAAAATATTTAAAAAATCAGTTTGTGATTATATAGTCTAAATCTATAAAAATGTTTTTTTCTTTGATAAAACATACTTGAATTTCTAATTTGACTTAAGTTTATTTGTATGTGTCAGAATAACAAACATTATTTTTGTTATATTTATTTACAATATTAAACATACACTTGATACATAAACTGCAAAAGAACAAGGAAGATGAACGAAATCATTCATTATTTAAATCCAATATTTGAATGAATTTGGCATGGGTTTTATTTTAATACTACATTTTTTAATATTTTCGTAATACGTTTTATTCTAAAGATCAATAAATGAAAATGATTACGCATATGTATTAAGTATTTTATTTCAATTCTCAAAGCATATTTTCGACACAAAAGATTACAAAAAACGCAAATAAAATTCAACATTGATATATAAGCAGTATTATACTATACAATAGAAAAAAAATTGTCTGAGAGAAATCATCCTCTGTTGCCTGATTAGTCCATCTACAGTATTAGCAGATAGGAACAAGGTCTGAGTGAATGTGATTAAATGCAAGTAGCCTGAACGAGTGGACATGTTCGTGTAAAATAATCAGTTTTAAGGATTGTTATCTAGTTATAAGTTAGTTTGAATGTGTTCACCATTTCTAAGTAATTAAATTTTAAGATAATTAAAAATTACACGTAGAAAATAAAAATATATTTAGCTTCGAGTTATAATATAGAAATAAGATTAGTTCTGTAGTTTTTTAGTAATAAATCTGTATATTAGTATAATGTTTGGTATAACGTTAAGTGTATTAAATAAAAATAAATCGTTAAGTGTATTAAATATATATATAGTATAACGTTAAGTGTATTTAGTATAACGTTAGTATAGTATAACGTTAAGTGTATTTATTGTTAACGTTAAGTGTATATAGTATAACGTTAAGTGTATTAAATAAAAATAAATCAAAAAAATATTGGACGAATGTAATATAAGATATATTTTTAACCTAAGAAAGAAAGATCATATCACTTCATACCAGAAGGTATTGAACTGATTGAACGTTAGAAATAGACGCCAAATTCACGTACTCTTTCTATTGAATATATATATATATATATATATATATATATATATATATATATATATATATATATATATATATATATATATATATATATATATATATATATATATATATATATATATATATATATATATATATATATATATATATATATATATATATATATATATATATATATATATATATATATATATATATATATATATATATATATATATATATATATATATATATATATATATATATATATATATATATATATATATATATATATATATATATATATATATATATATATATATATATATATATATATATATATATATATATATATATATATATATATATATATATATATATATATATATATATATTCAATAGAATATATTGAATATATATATATTATATATCGGACAGCTAAATATATTGTATAATATATTTAACTGTCCCGCCGCCCCCTTTTATCTCAACGAAATTTTTCAGCGTCTATCCGATCATGCTCTAGCGCTACGCTCAAACAGAGATTGTTTATTAGCCTTTCCGGTTCACCGCTCTCCTTTTTTACGTCGTCCTTGACTTTCCATGCAGTGAGACTCTGGAATCAGTTACAAACCAATTTTTGACTCGCTCCGTCCTTAGTATGCTTTAAGAAGCGACAGAATTTTTTTTCAATTTCTAGTCAATAATATAATGTGTTTCATTTCTGATTTTTTCTTTCATCTCCACCATCCCTTTCTTTTACTTTGATTGATGATATCTCACTTTATATAAAAAGGAATGTTGGGACGATTGTCCGTCTTTGTGGGTGTAAAATCACAAGTGTGTTCATGGATTTCGTGGGGATGGATAGATATTTGAATGTTTTTGCGACCATGTAACTTGCTCCATTTGTTTTTCTCTGGTTGTGAAGAGATTGCCGCTTGGCAATAAGCCCGCCTGGTTGCATTTGCAATAAGTGTATAATATAAAAAAATAACATAATAACAAAGCAATCTAATATAGTTGACTCAATTCATCCCGGCAAGATAAACTTCTTATAAGTGGTCAGTTATATGAAAAGTCATACAATGCCCATATTGCTTTTTTTAAATATTTTTATTTATGCAACACTTTATTAAAAATCCATTAATCTTGTGGGCTTATTGCCAAGCGCATATCTCTTCCAATCAGTCAATTTAGTCTTCTATGCAAATTTCCTCCGTCCAAAGTGACCCAAAAGCTCCACCAGTAACTTCAAGTTATCAGAATATCTCCCTGCTATACTTCCGAAGAGCTCTAAATTATAGTTTATTCATTTGGAGAGGGAATTTATTAAAATATTAGTTTTGCTCAATATCTATAGTGAATATGTTAAATTGCTAACTTACTTTGGCATGGCCAAAATTAAATTGATTTAAAATTTATCTTTGAAAATTTTCTTGGCAAGCTTATTTTATTGTTTTGTATTACACTTTCTTCGTATACAATACAAACTGGCGGACTTATTGGCATGTAGTAATATCTTCAAACTTACAGTTCCTCTTGCATATTACTCATGTATAATGCTCGATTCGTTATGACGCGTCAATTGGACTTCATCCTTACAAAGTTAGTATTTCTGCAAAACTTATGACCTCGAAAAATATCTATGAAAACTGTCATTAGTGTCACAAATATATTTGATGTTACCATGTCATTGAGTTGCATTGCGTTGTCATTGTAATGATCACAGAAGGTACTTGTTGTATCAGTTTCTTGTAAGGTCATGGTCGATCTAGCAGCCCGAACAATTTTCAACGTTCATATCAGTTCAACGTTCAGACGGGTTGATGATTTTATTGAAGCTTTGAAGATCCATTTTCATTCGAGTAAGGTGGTTAAACAAGCATTACCTGTGTCTTTTCACTGAATGATTTTATTGCTAAAACAGAAAAAAGTTGTCTGGTGCGATGGGCAAGGATTTTTAAAGCTATCCTGTGGAGGTTGTTTTTCCCGTCGAGAAGGCTTGCCGCCATTCCACAAAAAGAAATGAACACTCGATTTAATAGGAGAAAACAATAAACTACACTATAATAAAATATATCAACGGTAATAAATTAGTTTCTTTTTTCATTTTTATTTTAATATTTTTATTTCTCAGACTTTTGAAAAGGTTTTATTCTCAATTTTTCTTATTGAATAACGCCTAAGTTGAAATTAATCACAATTGATATGAGTTGACATTTTAAATGGAGCATAATTTATTATTTCTGAAGACATTATATCAAAGATTTTTGTGTACATCAAGTTCAAGGTGTATGGCTTAGGTTTGGCATACTTGCTTAAACCTAGACATCCCTGGGAAGAATTGTCTACAGTTTATGGACTGCTTTAACTTTGTGTTTTTTTTTATATGAATTGATTCAAGTTGTGACACTTAATATCCACCCAATGTAAACGGTTTGAGTAAACCAATATTAAACAAAATTATAATACAAAATGTAACTTTTGTAAATCTTTATATAATAGATATATCAGGTTTTAGGTATGAAATGTCGATAAAAATTGTTCAAAGCTCAAAAATAAGCTTTGATGTTTTTTTTTCTTTTTCATATGCATCTGTTTTAATTGATTTCACATTTTCCCGACTATACGAATGCTTTTATACGAACATAGAGCATGTGACGAGAATACAAAGAAAAAATGAATTGCTGCAATAATTGGAAAAATAAATTGAATTCCTGTACGAATAATATACGTGTATCTGCATTCCATTCCTACTAATTAAATGAAGAAAAATAGAATCAGAAAATTAAAATGATCTCCGCAAATTTAAAAAAAACTGAATACGAAAGCTCGCAAGCAATGGGATGGAAACAGTTTTTCATTAGCTCTCCGAGTGTGTTTGTGTTTTTTCTCCATTAGCATTTTAAAACAGGTATTATAATTTTATTCTCTGCATTTCCCCCCAAAGCTAAGCATCCGTTTCCGGAAAACGAACTTATAGAAGAGGGAAATGTGAGAAATAATTTTCCTTTCAGTTATATTTTTTCAAGTTGTGGATATATCCCTCCCCTCACCAAGTCATTGGTGATTTTTTTTTAAATAACGTTTTGCTCTTTTTTTAATTCTTAATCTCTTCTTTTAACCAATAATTTTATTCGTATAATCCTATTTCTATATGTTAATTTTTCATTGGACTTTTGTTCCCATTACATATTTTTTTACCTCTCAATCCGCAATCGTTACATATGTAACTCCTCCCAGATTAGTTGTAAGATATTATCGTAGACCAATTACTCCGCCTATTGTACAAAAGAATTGGGCAAAAGAGCACTTATATTTATAAACAAATAAATGTCTTATTAATATGAAAGTACTATTAATAGAAATGATTTATTTTTGGATTTCTACGTATTATAACTGTATAACATTCATTTAATTAATAATACTGTACTTTTGTCTACGTACGAGTAGTATTATTACTCATTCAATTAGTAATAGTTTTGTCTACGTATTAGTACTGTCTAACACTCATTCAATTAATAATAGTTTTCTCTACGTATTATTACTGTCTAACACTCATTTAATTAATAATAGTTTTGTTTACGTATTATTACTGTCTAACATTCATTTAATTAATAAAAGTTTTTTCTACGTATTAGAACTGTCTAACACTCATTCAATTAATAATAGTTTTCTCTACGTATTATTACTGTCTACTACTCATTCAATTAATAATAGTTTTGTCTACGTATTATTACTGTCATACACTCATTTAATTAATAATAGTTTTGTCTACGTATTATAACTGTCTAACACTCATTCAAATAATAATAGTTTTGAATTCTTAAAAAGTTTTGAAATGTTTAAATTTCCCTTTTTCTTTAATATTAGAAACCATGATAATTGCCAATGACAATTTTCTTATCTTGCAACATCAATATGATTTAGAAAACTCTTTTTTTGTTTTAATCCTGGGATAGAAGTTTCTTATGTTAAGTTTCCTGCCTGAACAATTTAGAGAGCATATTGACAGACACCAGAAATAAATAGCAGCAAAGTGTTTGCTTTCCAAAATCACAGTGCTCCAAGTTCGACCATTTTGACACTAATAAGTTGAGCGCAAGACGTGTTGAAAGTTGCATTGAATTTTTTATGTCGTTTGTCGGGGGGTTGAAATTATGGCTTTAAACCATGATATTTTAAAGAACCATATCAAATAAACTCGATGGAGTGAAATCCGATTTTAATGAAAAAAAAATCGTAATCTTTGCAGTGTTGAACAATTTTAGGAACAAAACTTCTGAATATTTTTTCAGTGCTATTGAAAATTGAATTCTTCGGTCTAAAAATGTATTGAACTCTACACTGTGACTACATAAAAAAAATTCATTCTATGACTTTTTGTATATTTATTTGGGCCGGAAACTTTACGACCTTGTTGGTATATTTACGTCGATTTCTTATGGTTATTTTTCTTTTCTAAAGTTATATATAAAACATTGTGAAAATAACACAATGTTTTATATATAACTTTTAATGAATCTATATAATTGATATTTTTTTTTATACATAAGACGTGTTTGATTTTGTGCATATAGGATAATTATAAAATGTTTTATAAAAACGGATTTCTTAAAAAAATATTTGATGTATTTATTTAATAATAAGACTTTGTTTGTATGATATATGGTATAGAAAAAAACATTATGTTGAAAGTAATGAATAGTTAGCAAATAAATGGTTATTTTTTTTAATTAACTGAAAGTGTCCAGGAATGCACGTAACATAATTTATTTATAAAAAACGTTTGAACTGAAATTAAGCATTACTTATAATATTTCAAATAAAAATACGAAACATTTAAAAAAAAATGTATTTGTCTTGAAATATTGTTAAAAAAATCAAATTATATAATTATATTTGTATAGTTTTCATCAACAATATTGTACTCAACAGTTAAAGCGAAATATTACTTTAATTTCTAATAAAATTAAAAACAATATTAAAAAAATAAAATTCGTTTGCAAATTATATCAATGAGAAAAAAACCTATCACCCATTTTTTTTTGTTTTTAATCCCTCCCTGTTGATATCAATAACAATGGTACAGGGGCGGTTTATCGTTAACGTATGGATATTACTTTTAATGTTTTTTTTAAACGATACTTTGAAAATGTCCAAACGATTCAACGCACCTGTCATATAGTAGACTCGTTAGAGCTGGATTTTATCGCATCGACAACTCGAAATAATGAACAAGACTTCTGAATATAGATACAAAATAAGGGCAATTTATTGTTATTTTTGGACATCAACTGTTGCCCATAGCGTGGAAAAATAACGAGAGAACTATCAATTTGTTTTTTTTTGTTTATAAGAAAGCAAATAAAGCTTTTCAAATACAAGTATATTTATTTTATGAAACATTGATCTGTCTCTTAAATTTAAAATACTTACGCATTTTTATACTTCAATAATAATAAATATATATCTATGATTACATGAAAAAACAAGCACATAAAGAATGACATGGCGAATTAACCATGTTGAACTCCATGGGCTAGTGGTAGAATAATTCGAGTTATTCTTTTCTCGATGGTGATTAAAATGACGTATGTTTTGCTCATAAACATTAATTTAAAAATCAATCTAGTCTTCTGCCTCTTTTATCATACTCTCTCTCTCTATCTCTCTCTCTCTCTCAGTCTGATTGAAACAATATACAATTTGGATATCGTTCATGATTTGGTTTATCTTGGGTCTACAATTACTGATACCGGTTAATGTGGAACTGAAATCGAAAATAAGTAAGGGTAAGAGTGCTATATTGAATCTGTAAATGATCCAGAAAAACGTACACATTTCTTGAGGAGTGAAAATCCTTAACTTCCGTTCTTGGTATATTTAAAGAAGTGACTGAAAACCTTTTAATTTCTAGTCAGTATTATAACGTATTTCATTCCTGATTTTTTCTCCTCTCCACCATCTTTTCTTTTTCCTTCGATTGACGATATCTCACTTTTACTTTAATATGTTTGTGTCCACAAATGTATATGTCCATAATTTCGTAAATGTGAATAATATTTTGAATATATTTTTTAACCATGTAACTTCTTTTATTTATTTTTGTCCCGTTGGTTGGAAGAGATTGGCACATGGCAATAACCCCGACAGATTATCAAAACTCTGATTTTTTAATTTTTTTCTATATACTTAAGAAAATTGAATAGTAAATACCAGAGTAAAACTAATGATAGACACTTTTAAGATATAGTGTTGAAGACAATTGTTAGGTGGTTATGGACGGAGCAATTAACATATACGAGTGCTTCTCTCCTTAACATCCAAAAGAGCATATCAAGAAGATCTAAACATCCAAGAGATTATGCAATCGACCCATTCTTCAGCTTTTTGGTTACGTTTCGCGAAAGGAGGGCGTGGAAAGACTCATGCTAACTGACAATATGGAATATATCGCTTGTACGCTATAATGACCAGGTGAACAGTAGTACGGACCTGCCTTCGTCACAAGTTCTGCGTACTGCAAAATGTCGGGGTAACTCGAAAACAATTAGCACAACCTACAGTAGCTTCAGTGTGGTTCACGTTCCTTAGCATAGAGTTCACGACGCAGAAGAGAAGAATGTTTTATTGTCATTTACCTCCATACTTAGTTACCTGGCTGTCGATTTTCAGTACTTTCATGACGTTCCTGAAAGTCACTGCAGGCCACCAAGGTCTCGCAACGTACAACTGCTTGTTCGTGTTGGCGATATTGTTATTATATCTACTACCGTTGCCATACCAACTCTATCAGCCTTATCTGGTCTAGCTTAGAAAGATTGATTCTTAACATTACTACACAAAGTTATTCGGGATGTTCATCTCAATATTTTCATTTCGGAGACATGGAGTATATTTACCTCACGTCGTCTTGCGGCTCAGTATTCTGACCTGTGAAAAACTGGTCTTTCAGCCTATTTGAGTCTAGATGGAAGAATCCTCAATACACCAACGCAACACATATCGTTCTACAGATCATCTTTCTGGCTCAATCAAATGTGCTACATCATTATTGATATAACGAATGTGCTGTATCATTATTAAAATTAAACTAAAGAAGCATTGTTTATCTCAAAATACTACTCGTCCTAAGTTTCAGTATAATTTCCATTTAGATCCCTATTTTCCTTATAATTTTTTTTTATTTCTTGTCTGTTTTTATTAAATATTGTTTTCATACAGTCCAGAGCCGACACTGTCAGAACCAAAAATCTCCTTCGAACCATCGAAATGAAGGTACTCAGGAGTATCGCTGGCAAAACTCTTCGTGATAGAGTATGAAACACAGAAATCCGACGGATGTGCGAAGTTGAAGATATTGTCAGATGGGGACAACAGAGAAAAAGGTTCAAGAACGAACATGTATCCAGAATGGCGGAACCAACAACCGTAAAAATGGCCAGGGACAGTATCCCCCAAGCAAGCAGACCTCTAAGACGACCTCCCAAAAGATGGAAAGACAGCTGGCAGTCGACGTCACAAGAGGGAAACAATAATGCAGGACTATAACAGGCCAACATGCCTAAAAGAAGAAGAAGTTTTCATACAGTATATAAAAGTTATGGTCACGGATACCAATAATAACTATGACACAAATGCTGGTTGATTTGAATAAATTGCTTTAAAGCGCTAAGTTTGCTAGATGTATTTCCATGAATGTGTTAAATAAATAAATATTGTATTACTTTACTTTAACTTGACCTAAATATTTCATTCGACTCTGGTTCTGATTCAGTTTGTACTATACAATTAAAATATAATGCAATACAATAAAATGTTATCGATATTGGCATCTGACAAGTGTTACTAATGGCAACGGTTGATGGCAGAAGAGAATTGAGAATGAAAATTCGTTAAATCAAAAACTAATCACACTTTAAATGACTTTTGTAGTAAAATGTTTATATTTAAGCCCGGAGTTTCGATTCTTAATCCCAATAGTGATTCCTAAAGAGCATCAACTAAGCTAAAAAAATCGCATAAAAAAATAATTAGCCTCATTTTTTTTATATCACGGCATACTTTTTCACCTTTTCAACATCCGTTTTCATGCAGTTCATTCAATTTTTTTAATCCTACTCTTTTTTTTTCCTTTCAAAATTTCATTCACTTGGCTCAATCATATTTCTCTCGGTAATCCCCTTTCACGACTCCACTTAATCTGGCGTTAAAAATATGTTCATTTAATATTTCGTCTCTCATCCGTTTAACATGTTAAATCCACATCAAACGGTTCTTTTTAACCCCATTTATCACATCGCTTTTAGCTCACGTTCACCCTTAATACTTACGCTTCTTATTCTGTCATATATCGACTCACCAAATATTCTTCTCAGTTCACGCATTTCCAACGCGTGTACTCGACTCATATCGCTAATTTTTTCCGTTATCGTTTAACTCCCATACGTCATTTTAGCAGATCTTGATATCTAAATCTGATGTTGATAACAGATTTTGAGATCTAAAAAAAATATTAATTAATTTAATCAGCCATGAAACAGTCTCGTGTATAACAGCCAGATGAATATAACAGTTCTCGATTTGTAAATAAATATTATGAGAAAGTTTATATCAGCTTACGTTTCTTTAAGTATTACAGAAATCTCCATGTTCTGAGAAGTTTATGCTATTTCAACAATTCATGACATAATGCTTTATTATTCCACTTATAATGAGTTGTAAATTTCAAATCAAAAGTTTTTAGAGGACCTCTATTCCGATGATACGGTTTATAACAAAATTTCGTTTCTTTGCTTTAGTTAAAAATCAATGAGTTAGACACGATATGCAAGTGATTTAGGAGTAATTTGAATATTTAAGAGTTTTATGAAGGAAATAATTATCCTTATGTGTTGAGAAGTCCATAAACACGAATGACTCATAAGTCATGGCACCAGTAATTTGAGGAGGTTGCTTTTACTGCAAACTTTCATCACTCTTTGGCAATTTAGCGCAGTAAAAAGACCTCGCAATAACCCTAGTATGTGAGAATAATAATTATTTTATCATACTATAAAACTAGGCATTCAAACTGTTGTTAAATTATTTGATTACACGAAATCTGTTATCTAACTGCCTTTAAATGCTTTTGAACTTAATTGATTTTTTAAAGAACTGATCTAAAAATATGAACACTATTTAATAATTTTATTCATACCAACGGTGCAAATGTAACTATGTTATATATTTGAAAAAGACGAACTTCCGTAACCTGATTCATAAGACTCATAACGTTTCGGGTTCGATTTACTATGGTGCCATAAAAATGATTAAAAAAAACTTTCGTTTGCTAAAAATGTTCCGTCTGGTAACAATATTTACATCCACTAGTACTTTTGGCTCTTCACATGCAGTCAGTAGTATTGCACAACACATGCGCTTACGAACAATGAGTTACGTGTCTACTCCAGTCGATCTAAATCCAAAGGCTTGATAAATAGAGCCAAGGATAAAGATGTATTCAGCCACTCTCTTCAATATGACTGAATTACCAATTTTGATAAGTTGGAGGGACATTGCTTCTTCAAAACATTTTCAATAAACAAATTTTTAGTTTAATCATTTTCCTGCCGAGTTAAAGTTTGTAGACCCTCTTTGGAGTGTAGAACAATCAAAGCTGCCCTGTTTATAGTATGTCCATGAAAGATTCAAAATTATTTTGAAGCACAGACTGTCTTTCCGATCTGGTGGCGGCAGAATCCTCCGTATGCCAACGCATAAAACACCATTTAGCCCTCATCCTTTGCATTTCACTCGGTTCGACTTAATGACAATCTTCCTGGGTCAATTAGATGTACTTCATCCTTATTAATATTTAAGATAGTACCTACTAAAAAAAGATTTTTTTGTCTCAAAATAATCTTCGTCTAAACGTTCATACATTTACCACCTTAATCTCTATTATCTTTGAGAGTTCTCTTTTACTTTAAATTTTTGCATTTTTTTCTTAAATACATTTAGATCATTATAATTAACATACTCGTAGTTTAATACATGGTCATGGACACTGATTGTTTAAGAATTATGGCTTATAAAATCGTTGTGTTGTAATAAAACGTTCTTTTTTGTGGTCCTCGCATTATCGTTATATATGATTGGACGGCCCCTACGCGCGCTGAACGCGTGACAAGCGTTGAGCTAGCACAATTTGACGATATAAGCGGTCCAAACATAAGGGACGCAAAATGAGTAAAATAAATTCTCGTCTTCTGAAACGTCATACTGTGTTTTTTAATTTCTACAAAGTTCTACTGGTCAACGAGAAATCTCTTCACTTTAGCAAGACTCATTGATGTCACGTCGGAATCTCCGAAGATTGAGTGGCAACCATTCACCTATTTTACAGTTTTTATACCGGTGCTATACAACGATAATAATCGTGAAGAAAAACCTGATTGAAAGAAATTCCTTCCAAGCAATACATGTGCCAGATGTATTTCTACGATATCATCAGATGTGCTTACTATCTTCCGGGCTAAATAAGATAGTCGGGCTTCATCCGTGTCGACAATTAAGATAATATTAAAAAAAACATTGTTTTTTTTTTTCAAAATAGTCCTCGTCCCTCATTCTCACACAGTATACATCCTGATCTCTATTTTCCTCGAGATTTATCTCTTTTTTTTATTTTTGCTTCTTTTTGTTAAATACTCGTACATTTATTTATTAGCATTTATCATTTACTAAGTTAAAGTCAAGGTCATGAACAAAATAATCATCGCGAAAAAAACCTGGTTGATTGAAAGAAATTTCTTCATAGCAATGTATCCGCCAGATGTATCAACATTAAAGTTAAAAAAAAATTAAAATATTTCTGCTATCCATTTTCAGCCTAGTCCACGTTTCACTCCCTGTTTATGCCAAAAAATACCAACTCGCTATTTAACAAATGTTTTTTTATAATTTTTGAAAATTTTCATTAAGGATAATATTTTATTTCATATTCACTTTAGTTGATATTTCCTCTACAAACCTTATTTAAAGGCAATTTACTTTAGTAGATAGTTCCTCTACAAACGAGTAGAGTAATAATGTTCAATAGTCGTACTTTCTACCTCAATTCGTTTGGTCTTTCCGACCAAAGAAAAATCTTTGGAATCGTACGAAATGAAATAGTAAGACTTTAATGACTTCAAAAAAGAAGAAAACTCTTTAAAATAACAGCGACTTCAACAGCAACTGTTTATGATCCTTATAAATTAGGTCGTCGTGCATGTTCGTGTTTAATTGCTTCCCGCCATTATTTGGTACTAGCAGGGTTACCCGTCAATATTTGCCAGCTTTTACATCGGATTCGTCACTTACTTTACAAAAATTACAAATTGTCCCCATATATCAAGTAACTTGTAAAATTTATCAAAGGTTTCGGTTTTAACCGTATATATCAGGGTTTTTTTTTATAATAAATTATTTTATTGTTCCAATAATTACTTTAATCCCCGTTACGTGCGTCTCTGCCTCCTATCTAGAAGCTCTCTTCAAGCGAAATGGGTGTCCTGCTACCTGAGGAGAGCCTCGAGATAGCAGGTAGAAACACGTGTCGCAGAGATTTATGCAAATAACGGAGTAACCATATAATATACTTTTAAATATTCTTACTTGTAAAATATTGTGGTCTTTGTCATAAGGTAGCGAAAAGAAACCTTTATAAAAAAAAATTAAATATTCTTCGATTTATTTCATTACTGTTCTTAAATATGATATTCGTATGCACCTTATTTCAGGTCCTCCCTTGTTCAAGACTCAACCATGGAAGACTTTTTGAAAAACCTGTAGAAGAAATATAACTCCTAATTCAAAATCTAGTCTAAAAACTAAATGCTAAATTTTAACATTTTTTTAATGA
The DNA here is from genome assembly GCA_949825065.1 of Odontocerum albicorne. Classification (NCBI taxonomy): domain Eukaryota; kingdom Metazoa; phylum Arthropoda; class Insecta; order Trichoptera; family Odontoceridae; genus Odontocerum; species Odontocerum albicorne. The sequence continues at coordinate 9,613,172 of OX463855.1, forward strand.
GAAAATTAGTATTCAAAGACAAATTTCGTACAAATTTATTATAATTTTCTTACATCAGAAAGTCAAATGATTTCATTGCCTCTATTTAAAGTTTGGAAGATATGAGATCTAACTCAGAATACTAATCACTAAATTTAAATATTAGAAATTAGTATTTATTACAAAGACTGAACTATAAATTTGGGGCATAGCACATATTTATCAATCCATATATATTAATTTAGGGAAGCTTAATTTTTTTGAGTTTGTTAAAATTTTATTATATCGCGCAGAATTTATTTTTTTAGATTTTGGAGGTGGGTGCTTCCTGCCTCATTAACCGTAAAGAGCACCAACGTCTATTTCATCTAAGAATTGAAGGGCACCAAAAGACTACCCTAATATCTTTAGAATGAAACTTGAAAAAAATATGAAAGTCTAAAAAAATTCGCGGGAAGGTGTCCTATAAGATGGACGGATCAAATAAAAGAGTTGACAAAATTATCTTTAAGTGCTACATTTAACATAGCCCAGAATCGGCAGGAATGTAGAGGTAGTGCGTAGATTTCGAGACATAGCAGATGACCACAACACTCACAATTGGGCTCGCAATAAAGGAAAAGAAAAAAAAAATTATTTTTATTTTACGTCTTTATTAATATAGATAACGTTGGGCCGGCCATTTTGGAGTAGCCCGCCATTTTATGACTCGCCACGTACAAGATGGCGAACACGTCGGCTTTTAGGGATAATAAAAATCCACGTCTCGGCCATTCGGACGTCCGTGAGCATTAACAAACACCCCAGGTAATAAGATAACGAAACCGACTTCCTCCGCAGATCTGAGTGTTGCTATCGCCGCTCTCTCCCGTCAAGTTAATGGTAAATCTATCCGCGAATTGTAGAAATACTACTTTGTAGAAGATTAACTTGTCCAGATTCAAGAATGAAAACAAATTTCGAGTATTAAAAAAATTACTTCACCAACTATTAAGAAATATATCACTTAACAAACAAAAGCATCGCGACTAGTGGGTTTTTTTATAAACTTACTGCAAGAAAACATGGAATATAACGATGAAATTGTTAACTGTTCCAGTATAATAAATAATGACAACTTTTTTTTTCTTACCGTATCAAAAGTGGTAAATTATTTCCGCGAATCAACCCCTCTCCGGTGCAAGCCACCGGACTTCTTGAACACTGCAGCAAGTATCGCATGGACTAACTGCTCCCTACCACAGATACAACGAGTCAATCCATCATCAACGAGTCAATCCAATCCATCCCGTGATATTCCCCATGTTGCCATGCTGTCTTTAGTTCTTCCAGTTCATATTGGGAGATTGTTAAGAAACTTCCAGATCCTCCAGAGCTGTTCAGCAACGTGATTATTTATGTCCACACGTTTATCCTAGCAACAACAGATGAGAGTTCCAAAGGGTTAGTAGTCTAAAGAAATTATCTACATTTTAACCTGGGGATAGGGAGCTGGTGGTAATGCAAAGGATGTTTGAAGTCATCCAGTTGGATGGTTCCCTGAATTCTGCTTGTCCTCAATTCTGCTATCCTTACTTTTTGGAAGCGCAACCCCGATGATGATGTTCATTTTATTTTAAAATGCTGGTTTAAGGCAACCCGTAATCACACAATTCGTATCATTCAGAGCTTCATCCACTTGATTAGGGTGACTTGACACGTATTAACTTGGCGAGTAGCACCAAATCAGTCCTGAAGTTGAGAGAAGGTTTTGCACCCTCCGATAGACTTGCAATTAATTTACCAAAACTCAACTTGCTGGGCATGTGTTTTTTTTTAAATTATTAAACCTTTTTCTCTTGTATCTGTAAAATGACAAAAAACACAAGTAAACGGATAAATTTGAAAACGTTAAATCCTTAACATATATAAATTCGTCTGAATAGCTGTATATATATTTTTATTATTTTATACAAAAAAACCTTCACATCAATACTAAATAAAACCATTAAATAAATTCAAGTATAATTATATGTTGGCCAGGCCAACCCCGCTTCTATTTTTTAAATATTTCAAAACATTAGTTTGATGTAAATATGTTATGCTCAGCTTTCGGGTGTTTCAATGAAAGTGTTAATATATTTCCATGTTAAGTGTTGTCAAATGTCATAAGTAACTGCTACTCGGATTTATCGGATTGTTATATGTGAATTTCCCGTGTGTAAGTCAGCTGTCAGAACAGACAATAAGCATATCGGGTCAAATGATATAGGTCGTTTGTCTTGTACGGAATTTGAAAAAATATGGAAAAAAAATTAATTCAGAACGAAAGAAGTAAAAACCTTAACTGTCAAAATTGAATAACATGACACTTAAAAAATTTGATCTTAGGAATATGTATTTCATTTTGCTGTTTTTCAAGCCATAAAAATATTAATATTCTATATTATTTATTGTACAATATTTTCTTTGTTTTTCCCCATTTATCCGAAAAACTACGTCACCCTAATATTTTTCATGTTTGAATAAAAGACATGGCACATACGCTTTGAATATTTCCATATCAAGTCAAATAAAAAATTTGTACGCAAATTAAACCTACGCGAAATTTAATCTGTCAAGGGCACGCTATTAAATATATTTTTTGCTCTCCTTGAAACTTTTTTTTCACAAGAAAAGAGATAACTTTCCCCTCAATCTTCGGGGCAAGAAGATTATTTGCCCTAAGGCAAAGGGTCTAAAACGAACAAACTTTACTTATAATGCAGAAAGCGAATTTACCGCTTTTTGTCCAAGACTTGGCTGAGAAAAAATCCAAATAGCTTTTTCTGCCCCCAGGGGCCAAGATAAGTTTGATGCACTATTTCGAAAAATAACCTTTACGTGTTGGATTTTGAAGGACTTTTAAGACCTCTCTGGAATATTTTAAAAACAGATAAACTTTATTTCAATCCTCTAAGGTTTCAAATTATTTTAAGTTTAATCATTATTTATTCAAATTCATTTTTTTCCTTTCTCGATAAACATTTTTTTTCTTTCTAAGGAGAACTTTTCCATCGTTTGTACATTACTAAAGCTTAAATAGCTAAAGCTTTGCATGGTTAAAAAGTGTTTTTTTTACATACATACAAACCACGACAGAGTGCCAGACTTGCCTATCTTGACACACATCCTTAGCCTCTTCTATATCCATACACCTTTACATACAACTTCTACGATTTCCCAGATTTTCTACGTTTCGTTCTTTCAGAATATAATTTCTTTGGTCTTCCTCTCACGCATCTTGCACTCACATTTGCACTATATAATGGTTTGTTAGTCTTTCTGTATCGAGATCAATGAATGACAAATGACTTAGGACGCTCAAATGAAAAGATATAAAGAAAAACTTATTTTAATAGATAGTTCAGCACGTAAAATAACAAGCAAGCTAAAGTGCATTGAAATTGAATTTAATTCTTTTTTACACACATGCAAACCAATTGGGGTAGGCAGAGAGGGAAGAGCGTTAGAGTTGACTATCTCAACACACGTCCTTAGCCTCTTCTCATACTCCAATGTTTTTTTTTTTCATAATGATTCTTATTATTGCATTTTTTATTTAAACATCGATGTCACAAATCAGCCTTGTGATTTATGACAAACATCAAACATTATTTTCACACGATATTTTGTTTTGATTTTTATTTAATTGTTTATTTTACTTTATGTTTTGCTAACTGGGGGTTCTATTAACCAAAATACAGTTGCGTTGTTTACCATACTGCCCAATAGAATTAATAATACAGTTTTTTTTTTATAATTCAATTTATTATACATAAGTGTCAAAAATACCGATATAATTTATTTAGTGGAAAGTGGATTTGCTCTTCAATATACAATACATATGCTGGCATATTATCTTATACATAGGTATGTATATATGAAACCGGATTTTTTTTTATAGATAATGGTAAAACATATTTTATTCAAAGTATTGCCCATCGCTAGCTACACATTTTTCCCTTCTCTCTGGCAATTTGTGGATGCCACGCAAAAAAACCTCTTGCTCTTTTGAGGCAAACCAATCATCGAGCCATTTTCGTAAGAAGTGAAGTGCTGCTCAGCAATTGCGTGTCCCATCGATGCAAGTAAGTAGTAATCGGATGGAGTCAAGTCTGGGGAGTAAGCCGCATGCGAAAGTATTTGCCAACTAAACGCCTCAATCGTTTCCTTGACCGGTTTTGCTGTATGCGATCACTTTGTGTTGCCTCTTTTGATATTCTGGTCGTTTTTCACGCAATGCTTGGTTCAAATGCATCATTTGCTGTCGTTAGAGTTCAGTATTAACGGTTTCGCCAGGTTTTAGCAGCTCATAATAGATAACACCCTTCTGATCCCAACAAACACAGAGCATTGTCTTCCGTCCATAGCGATTTGGACTTGCAGTCGATGTCGCTGGTTTGCTTGGAGTTACCCATGATCTTTTACGCTCAGTATTCTCGAAATATATCCATTTTTCATCGCCAGTCACAATTCGATGGAGAAATGATTTTCTTTTGTACCTGGCGAGCAGCATTTCGTAAGTGGTTTTTCGGATTTCCTGCTGTCTTTCATTCAGTTCATGTGGAACCCATTTTCCCACCTTCTGGATCTTTCCCATGGCTTTCAAACGTATGGAGACGGCTTCTCGTGTCACATTTAATTGATCCGCGAGTTGCTATTGCGTTTGAGCGTCATCCTCATCCAACAATGCTTGCAATTCGGCGTCTTCAAACTTTCTCGGTGGTCTTCCACGTTCTTCTTTTCTCACGTCAAAATCGCCACTTTTAAACCACTCAAAACACTATGATTTACCAAGAACATGCTCACCGTAAGTTTCGACAAGCATTCGATGCGGTTTTGCAGCAGTTTTCTTCAAATGGTAACAGAAAATCAATGCTAGTCCGCAAATCGTAGTTTTCAGGCACAAAAACAGACATGTTCAACGCTATGAAAACATATGTATTTGTATTAAACTTGTATTGTTGTGAGTTAAAAGTCTTTGACAAATGTAAACACAAGAAAAAGGCGCCAATGACGCGTTTTGACAGTCAGTACATTGACAACTAGAGCCATCTATGAAGCAAATTCCGGTTTCATATTTACAGACCTGTATAATGACAACATTCAGTCTCACGTTGCGCCTCTAAGATGATATTTTGTTTACAAAGTAGCTTTATGAAATTCAAACACAATCTATCTCCTATCGGAGCGGGTAAACAAGACAGAGTGATCAACTTTTATATTGCGACATACAGTTTTCATCAAATCTTGATCCAAAATATTTTCATCGGTCTTCCTTTACTATCTCTAATCCACATTGTACCATAATGAAATACATTTTCATTGCATATAGAAAAATTTGGTAGGTAAATGTCCCTATGGCAATCTCTTCCAATCAATAAAAGAACAGATGGGAATTATATTTTTTTAAATTTGAATACCAACGGAAATCGAATCAGTTACTCAAATAGCCCACAAAGATCATATTGTTAATTTTTCAATAAAAATATACCATATATGCATCAAAACCGTGGCCCAACGGTAACCATACTAAATCAAAATCATGCGATAAAATATTAATTCGTGTGCAGTTCCCTTTTAGTTAATTTCAGTGGATTCATAAGTCGCACTTTGTGCCTACCCATCAGTGAAAGATCCATCGTAAAATAAATTTTTCTTTCAAATTTATTGTAAACACTCTTTTTTATAATGTGGTTTTACTCGTATAATGTAGTTTTTTATGCTTATGAATTTGGATTTCCATACTGATTTTTATACTGCTTTATTTATTATATTTATTATATTGCTCTAAATATATTTCTTTTATTTACATTTATTTTGTTTTATGTAAACTTTCTGCTTTGGGATGGATATACGAGTATGTTAGGCCTAGTTAGGCGGGACAGTGCATGTATACATACATACCATCACGTAATTTTCTTGTCGGTGTAAGCATAGAGGACAGAACGTCAGACTTTCCTATCTCGACACACATCCTTAGTCTCTTGTACATCCATACACCTTCTCATAAAACTTGTGCGATTTCTCTGACTTTCTACGTTTCCTTCTTCCAGAATATCATTCACTTGACCCAACCAAACTTCCTCGATCTTTTACTCATATTTGTGCTATATGTATGTTTTGTTAATGTTTCTTCATTTATTCATTCCACATACATGCCCAAACCATATTCAGCATGCTCTCCTTTATCTTACTTAACACAGCCTTAAGTTCACATTCATCCCTAATCATCTCATTCATTTTTCCGTCATACATTATCTCTTAATTTGTTTTTCTCAATGAACGCATTTCTACAGCATTTATTTGGCTCTTCTTAATATTTTCGCAAGTCCACGTTCCACTTCGATACATCAAAGTTTGCACCAAAATACTATTGCTGACTGTCATCTTAACGGATTTCAAAACTTTCCGGTTCGAGTATATATTTGTTTTGTTGCCCCATTGACTTTGTGTCCTATCGATATATCTCTCAACTCTTCCATCATCTGAGAAAATACTGCTCAAATATCAAAACTTTCCGGTTCGAGTATATATTTGTTTTGTTGCCCCATTGACTTTGTGTCCTATCGATATATCTCTCAACTCTTCCATCATCTGAGAAAATACTGCTCAAATATCAAAACTTTCCGGTTCGAGTATATATTTGTTTTGTTGCCCCATTGACTTTGTGTCCTATCGATATATCTCTCAACTCATCCATCATCTGAGAAAATACTGCTCAAATATCAAAACTTTCCGGTTCGAGTATATATTTGTTTTGTTGCCCCATTGACTTTGTGTCCTATCGATATATCTCTCAACTCTTCCATCATCTGAGAAAATACTGCTCAAATATCAAAACTTTCCGGTTCGAGTATATATTTGTTTTGTTGCCCCATTGACTTTGTGTCCTATCGATATATCTCTCAACTCTTCCATCATCTGAGAAAATACTGCTCAAATATCAAAACTTTCCGGTTCGAGTATATATTTGTTTTGTTGCCCCATTGACTTTGTGTCCTATCGATATATCTCTCAACTCTTCCATCATCTGAGAAAATACTGCTCAAATATCTAAATTCCTCAACTTGTTCCAATCTTTCATTATACATCGAATTTTATCTTCCTTTCACAACTTTTAATCTCCATTACTTTGGTTTTTGCAACATGCATTCTCAGATCCTTCTCCTCGCCTCTCTCATACAATTTACTTATCAAACTCTGCAATTCATCTTCACCCTCCGGCAACACACTACCATGTCACCTACATACAGCAATTTGCTCATGCTGCCATTTAAGATTTGTATGCCACCATTGAATTGACCTGATGGCAGGAGAGTGCTATTTCTTTTATGCCACCATTGAATTGACCTGATGGCAGGAGAGTGCTATTTCTTTTATGCCACCATTGAATTGACCTGATGGCAGGAGAGTGCTATTTCTTTTATGCCACCATTGAATTGACCTGATGGCAGGAGAGTGCTATTTCTTTTATGCCACCATTGAATTGACCTGATGGCAGGAGAGTGCTATTTCTTTTATGCCACCATTGAATTGACCTGGTGGCAGGAGAGTGCTTTTTCTTTTATGCCACCATTGAATTGACCTGATGGCAGGAGAGTGCTATTTCTTTGTGAAAATTAAAAGATTTTGTTCTTAAATTATTACCCTACTGCCTTGTATAAAATTTTAAAACCAAATTGCCCTTAGAGAAATCGGTGTTATTAAATATTCTTATTATGTTTTTTCGTCTTTTTTTTCACATAAAAAACGTAATAATGCTAAATAAATTATATGTTTATTGGCACAAATCATCCTAGTTTGAGCCTATTCAAATAAAAAAGGTATGTTCATCTGATTCCAGGCAACAACCCTTTTACTTTGTGTTGTATATATTTCACCCTTTAAACTTTCGCATCATGCACATACAAACAAATAATAAAATGGTCTTAAAAGGCTGTAAAGTATCGACCAGAGTATCAGAAGCCTCCAGCAAGTTGGACAACCGTCTCGGCGAGTACTAATTGAATTGCAACTTTGGCGCAGTAATCATTGTACATTCCCGGTGGCGGCCAGTGTCAGATAATGTACCACTCCTTTTGACTCCCGACTCCTGGATTCTGACCCCAAAGACACTGTCTGACTCCAACTTGGTGCAGGTTTGCATTAACTATGTTAAAAGTTCGACTCACAGGGTATGGTCGTACGTACTGTCATGGGACTCGGTTTTTCTATCATGGTTAAGAATGTTTTTCCAAAAAAAATTGAAAATTAGTCTATTAAATTATTCAAAGTGAAGCCGTTAAGTTTATAGATCTCCATTGTTAAGTTTATAGATCTCCATTGTTCAGTTTATAGATATCCATTGTAATTATTAAGTATAATAAAAAAACTAATTTTTAGGTGCATATTTTTTTCTCACAATATAAATATTTTACTTCTATATCTCTAAAGATGCATTTAAAAGTTGTTTGCAAATATACTTAATCTTGTGATTCTTACATTTTCTATTAGCTAAGGTCTTTGAAAACTCACACAGGATAAACGTTTAAAAATGTAAACGTATCACATAATTTTTTTTTAAATATACAGTGAAAAGGAAGTAAAAAGCATAGTAAAAAATAATGGAAAGTATTGTTGAATATGAAGATATCGACATCGAAAAATTCATTCAACATTGTTATTCCGTGTGCGACTAGTGACGCTCTTAAAAGAAACAATCTGAACTCGAACCGAAAACAATCTGAATCCACGATGGCGCAAATAATTGTTACGTAATGTTAAATGATTGGTATAAAAAAATATTAAATTATTGTTATGGTTGATGAGATCAAGAACACTTTGCGATGGTGTGGGCATGTTAAAATAATGAAAGAAGAAAATGGTGTGGCCATGTTAAAATAATAAAAGAAGAAAATGGTGTGGCCATGTTAAAATAATAAAAGAAGAAAATGGTGTGGCCATGTTAAAATAATAAAAGAAGAAAAGCTAATAAAACAAATATCCTACAAATTCAAATGTGAGTGAAAAATGTGGTAGACGAAGTCCGACAAAAATATGGTTAGATAAAGTGAATGATATTTTGAAAGAAATAAATGTCGTATGAATGAAGATAAGAAATCGTAGGAGTTGTACGTTCACGTCAACTATCATATAAACATATTTTGATACTGTCTAGTTCGAGATATATGTGTTTTAGTGCCCCGTTGACTTTATGTCCTGTCGTTACATGCCGTACGATATTTCTCGTAACACTTCCATCACCTGAGAAAATACTACCTTAATAGCGAAATTTCTTGATATGCTTTAATCTTTCATTGCTCACTCGTGTATCGCATTTACTTTCTATATCAATGTGTAAATCATTTTAAAATTATATACTATCGATCAACTAGAAAATAAAAATTTTAAATATTAAACTTACAGTATATGAACACCGTGAGCATATTATGCCAAAGCTAATATCGTCCAGATTCTAAAACAGTTATTTTAATCTCAGAAATTATATGTCCAACTAAAAACTACACAATCGAACTGCAATTACCATTGTTCGGTCATCTATAACAAAATTGACATTTAAACGACTAGTTATCAAGATTGCAAATGAATTACTGTCCACAAGGGTTAATACAACGTGCCAACTGCCAAGATGCATGCTCCCAATTAAACATAAAGAGCTGGTTTAAGTGCACTCAATTCTGGAACTTATCAACAATGTAGTTCTGCTCTAGTCTTTGTGTCTTTTTAAATTTACTTCGTTGCTAATTTTCTGCTGTTTTGTTCGTGAACAATGTATTTCGTGCAAGTTTTAAGACGTCTTCAAGGAAATTCAATTATTTTGTTATAACGTTATGATTTTTTATTTGTGAAGACTTTAATGATGAAGAAATTACTAAATACTTGAGTCATTGTTATTTTAATTTTAAAATGTTGAACTTATTTTTTAAAACCTTAATTTTGATTGCGATTTGAAAAATCATTATCTTAGTGTTTATATGAAAACTGTCAAACTTATGAAGCCAGTCGGTACAAAGATCTCTCTTATTAAAAATATATATGAAATCATTTCTTCTATTGGAATAGCCCTATACTAAAAGGACCGAGGATAAAGAAATCAGAGAAAAATGCCCCTTTTCCAATCCCTCGTGTTTCTCATGTTTGTGTATAACTTGAAAACCTGTAAGATTGGAAACAAAGAAAAAAAAGTATTGGTGCTTTTGAGACGTGATAATGGTGCTGGTTTTTTAGAATGAGTATCATGAATGAAGTAACGTAAAAACGAATCTATCCATAACTCCCGTGAACGAGTTTTATTAAGTATGTCTACAACTACTCTGTACGTAAAATAGTCTGGAGAGGGTGAGTATTGGAAAGTTAAATGTGCTCGGCAGGTTACCTCTTCAAATAATCACTGGGTGGTCATCCATAATAAAGAATGGCAGTAAAAGAGACTGCTGGTAGAAACATTATCACTAGATCCAGGAGGACAGATGAAAAAGCTGAGTGAAAAAGTTCACCAATCTTTAAGTGAAGTTACCCTTTTGCAAGTGTGGAGAAGTGGTGACATCGAGGACATCGCCGATTGTCTGCAGACAAAAGCATACCTCATTTACGCCTTTCAATGGGACATTTCTGAACTATTGTATATCAAGCATCTCTAAACGCGTTGACATGGCTGAGAAGTAAATCTATACTACTACGAAAGAAGATCTTATGCTTAACAAGAATAAAGAAAAATAAACAAAATAAGATGCTCGAAAGAAGACATGAAAATGATTTCATCCAAATCAAAAGCGGGATAGCTTTTTTTAAATACAAGTATATATAAACATCATGCTATTATAGTGTATTTTATATATATAGCTTGTAAGTACATACATACCATCACGCCATTTCTCTGTCGGTATGGGCAGAGAGGACAGAACGCTAAACTTTCATATCACGACAAACATCCTTAACCTGCTCCACATCCATGTAATTTGTCCAAGAACGTCTACGATTTCTTTGACTTTCTACGTTTTCTTGTTTCAAAATTGCTTTCACTTGGTCCAACCATACTTTTTTTGATCTTCCTTTCACATGCCTTCCAATCACGTTTGCATTACATATTTGTTTAATTAATATTTTTTTCTTTCATTCGTTCTACATGTCCTTATTCATATTACTCAAAACATCAGCCTTAAGTTCACATTCATCCTCAATCCCTTCATTCCGCATTCTGTCAAACATTGTTTTCCCATGTATTCTTCTCAATGCACGCATTTCTACTGCATGTATTCTGCTGCTATCAGTCATTTTTCCCATACAAGTTTCACACTCTTTTCATCCACACAAGTAAATTTGTCTTTTTTATCAGCACAAGCATTGAGTTAAATTTGTCACATAAAAGACACGACTAATTAATGAGTATAGTTACCCCAAAATAAAATGATAGAATAGCAAAAATAAAATTGGAGAAGAATTTGAGATGTTGATGAAAACCCCCGATTGTCTCACGCTTACTTCCAAAAAAAATATGACCTGAATATTACACCAGCAATATAATAGGTTGAAAAAATTGGCGCCAAAGACAGGGGAGATACTCGTAAAAAACATAAGAGCGATATTTATGAAATAGAATGAGCTTGTGAAAAAATTACACAAAGGAACATAGGTACTAGAACAGAAGAGGATAAGCGTTGTCTATCTAACAGCAATTTTTAGAATCCGTAAAACATATTAAAGATAAAAATCATTATGTCAAAGAAAATAAGGTTTCAGAAAAGATAGTTTAGACGATAAATTTAGAAACATTAGAAATACTATACATGAACCGAAAGCAAAAACAAAAGGTATTAAATACACAAAAAAATCCAAAGTAAACATTTTTCCTTTGGGTCAACAGACCACACAAACTTCCGATAAAACATGATACATCTGATCAAAGTATAACTCTCCTAAAAAAACAGCATCAATCCGCCTGAAGAGAACCTCGAGACACGAGGTGGAAACATGTATCGTTGGTAACATATGTAAATATATATTGAATATATATTTTTTATCTTTAAAAAAAAAATACACTCATACATTCAAAAATACAAATATTTCATGATTAGATTCTGGAATACAAATATTCACATATGTTATATTTTTCAAGAGTTCTTTTCATACCAACAGGAAAAATATTAAATCGGTGTACGGAATCGGCAAGAAAACTCACGTAGCAGACAAAAACGTACGATTTTCTTTCACGCAATTTTCAGATTTTTTGATTACTTTTTAATGCGGAAGAAATTATTTTTACTCTTTCTTTAATTTAAATGCATCTAATAAAGCAAATTGCAAAGACAGTGTGTAAATATATGATTGTCCGGAAAGTAGTTTCGTATTTCTCGAATAGATGTCATCAGAGCAAAATTTTCGTTGTTTACATCATTCTAAACGAGCTGAATGTATCCTTAATTATATTACGCTCAATGATATTAACAGTGGTGTACATGCTTTATTACCAGCGAGAAAAAAACACCAAAATAGCGTTTATATCGAACCATAATGAAGTCATATGTGAGTACATGTAGGTGGATTATTCTACAAAATGTTGCAATATATAATTATTTATTGGTTTATTGACGTTTATCCAAAAGCCAGAAAGAGCATTTAATAAAAAAACTCAAATACTACAGTTTCATAAAATATATTTTCAAATCTTCTAACTGGTAAATATCTGCCACGTTATTGCATTACATAACATTGACAATCCTTGAGAGATGTAAGAATTTTTAACGTGTTTTTATTTCACAATAGAAAAAAGCTCTACATTTCAATAACATTTATGCATTTACATTACAATATTCAAAAAATTATTTTACTTAAAATACTAAAACAACTTCTCGAATCATATATTGTGAAATTTGTCAGAAAAACACTGGGCTAAGATAATTTTATTTTTTAGTAAAAATGTGTCACTAAATGTTTCATATTGCTATTATTTCTAAAAGCTTCAAATTGTTAACTATTTTTTACTAACTTCTCGGCTTTATTTGTAATTTCTCAATTTAGATAAATAACATTGAATTAAGAGAATTCGAGAATTTTAAAATAGTCATATGTAACTGATATTTTTTTGTAAACTATTTCACAAATGGATACGCAAATACCATTATTAACATTTACAAGGGGGTATGTTGTGGCAATACGGGGTTGGAGAGGAGCCTCTTGTGTAATTATTAAAGGTAATACAATAAATAGTTTACTGTATTTTTTTCAGCTATTGTTTACCCAAATTTTTGAAAGGTTGTCTGGCGCCATTTGAGGGGTTGTTTAGCGCCATTTTAAAGATTGGAATAAATTGTTTAGTAGTTTTTTACTTGCGCAAAAGAAAAAATGTGACATGCATATAAACATACTATCACGTCGCTTCTCTATTGAGATAGGCAGAAAGGAGTGAGTATCGGACTTTCCTATCGCGACACACATCTTTCATCGCTTCGACATTCATACACCTTCTCATATAACTTCTACGATTTATCTGACTTTTGACATTTCTTTCTTTTAAAATATTGTACTTCATCCAACTATACTATACTTTCCATGGTCTTCTTTTACCACGCCTTCCACTCACATTTGCACTGTCTATTTATTTTGTAAGTATTTCATCATTCATTCGTTTCACGTACCCAAACCATATCATCGTGGTCTTCTTCATCTTGCTCAACACATCAGCCTTAACATTCTTATCACTTAATTCCGTATTCTGTCATACAACTCACCCCTCAAGTATTCTTCTAAATGCACACATTTTTACAGCATTAACAGCAGTCTTGTTCCACGTCTACGTTTCATTTCCATACGTCAAAGCTAGTTCTAAAATACTGTTAGGGGTTATCATCAAATATATGTACAGTAAGTAATACACATCGTTTGTAGAGCGTCGTCTCTGTCGCACGATGCGCTAACAGTCCGGTCCGGTAACAACTGACAAATCGCAATGGAACACGTGTATAAATGACAGAGACGACGCTCTACAAACTATATGTATTACTTACCGCTGGGTACTGCATGATGTGTGACAACGATCCAGAACGTAATTGTGTGATTCAAATATGATTCTAAAAATTACAAAATTGTGATATGGCACTCGAAGATGGTGTCCATCTGGAAAGCCGATTACCATTGATGATGACCAAATTAAGATTGGATCGATGATAACCAACGATTGCTGAATTACAAAAAAAATTATCGTGAATGCACCGTGCACTTAGTGTACTATTGCATTTAAATTTGACCTAAAAATACAAAATAACTTTCCAGCCAACCCAATATATAGTTGTTATTCATTGAATGCGAAAATGCACGTGACGCAATGAATATCGGATATGATGTTTTTTTTAATCAAACTTTTTTTTGCCATTGGTCGTTTCGTGTATTTTTCCGATACTCTACCTACGTAAATTCTGATTCGATTCAATAAACTCACGTATGAAAGTGAATCGAGTGTTTTTGTAGCGACACGTTTTCAATCAATGCCTGTCAACTCATCATAAACGAGGCTTTACTGTATGATTTTTTGTGCACAAATGATCGAATATGAACGAATATATGACAATATAAACTAGTGTGTTGGTGACAACCTTAACGTATAAAAGTGAAGCTAGGACTAAGCAGAAGGATAAAAAGAAGATGAATGCTACGAATGTATTTAGAAAAAAAAATGTGTAAATTAATGAAAGAAGGTGGAAACAATAAATCTGGAATGAATTAATCGATTAAATTAATGTTTTACATAAGATAAAGCAAGAAGTTTTAAAATAATTTATACGTGTGAACAGAATAAGTGACAAAAGAATGCCTGAGTATAAAAATTCAGAAGAAAAAGTTGCACTGAGGAAAATTTCACTGGAACAAGTGGACAAAATTTGCAAAGAGTTTAAGTGAGAAATATGAAGAACAGAATGTTGTGCATGATGAGAAAGAAGGATGCGAAAGTCGTGTTATTGAATAGAAAAGTTTGGAGATCTCTTATCTCTACCTGCTCTGCAAGAGACACGATGTGATAATATGAATGCACTTGCTAAAATAAGCCAACTATAATTCTACTAGTTCTTACATAATTGTCATTGAAATATTCTATTTTTATGTGAGCATTGTATTACATAATACTTTATCTTTATAAAACACAACCTTGTTAGTTTATTGCCAAGTGGCAATCTCTATTAACCAACCATAAAGGTGTTCAACAATCCATGATACCTTTATTTATTTTTGGGTATCACCGGGAATTGAACCCGAATTCTTCGAATGTAAGTCAAACATATTATCAACTAAAACACGAGAATTAACGATTGAATTGCTATACATTTCAAATATGTGCTTTATTTTTCGTTTCATAAAATATCTCGAGACTAGGAAAACATGAGTTGGATCGATTTAATATATATGGACGTATATATGCAAAACTGAATCAACCGAGGGTTTCAGATTCGATTGCCGTTATACCAATTTAAAAAAAATTCAGTCAGATATTTTCGTGAGGGTCGCTAAACATTTTTCTAGTTGATTGAAAGACATGTTTTCATATCAATAAACCTACCAGGTTGTGTTGTACGAGTACATAACAAAATTGCATTTTTTTATTCAAACAGTGATGATCAAATTCATTATAAATACAAACATGTCTGACAGCCAAAGTATCGCCCAAACGATATAAAGATATCATTTGATGCTGAGGACAAAATTGAAGAAACCGAGTGTTGAAATTCAAGCGTTGTAACAATAAGGTCACGGGTTGTATTATTGTATGCGTGGAAGAGATAAACTGAAAAAATGAGGCTTGATTAAAGGGACGAGATTTCATAAGAATGTTAAATGAAAAACACTGAACGGAATGGAAAAAATGCTTCAGAAGTAATTGCACGCACTGAGAATAATAAATGGGGTGACGATGTATGACAGAATACGAAACCAAAATAGATCAAGGATCTTTAAGGTGATAGTTAATAACATATAGGTACTAGTTTTTGTGCATGAAAATAAAACATGGGAGTGGAAATTAGAAGAATAAATGTTGTAGAAATATTCACATACAGAAAAATGGATGAGAGGAATATGTACAGCACAATATGGTTTGAAGTGTTTAGGGATGAATGTGAACTTAAGGCATGAATGTGAACTAAAGCAAGATCAAGAGGAGCGCCCTGAATGAATGAAGAAAGACTAACAAAACAAATATTCAGTGCAAATGTGAGTGAAATATGTGTTATAGGAAGATCTATGAAAGCAAGATTGAATCAAGTGCATGGTATTTTGAAAGAAGGGAGGAGTATGAAGTATATAGAAGTAGAAGAGATGAAAGACACGTGTCGTTATAGGAAAGTCTGACACTGTCTCCTCTCTGCTCGACAGGGAAATAGCGTATTAGTTTGTATGTACGGATGTAAAATATGAAACACAAATATTTTTTTGATCCCAATTGCTTATACACAGCATTGAACGATCTAAATGCGGATGTTCAATAGATCTCCAAGTGGACTAGGGAACTTGGCTTACTCATTAATCCTGCGAAGTCTCAAGCGATCCTCATTGGCAGCCCTCAGCTTCTCAATAAATTCAACACTGACTTACTCCATTCAATTTTACTTAATGGCTCTATCATGCAATTTCATAAAACTATTAAAAGTATAGGAGAGCTAATGGATAACACTCTCTTATGGCGAGATCAAATAAACGAGGTAAGCCGAAAGACCTTCTTCATTCCCTTAAAGTGTCGCAAAGATTCCTGCCCACTAAAACCAAAATTTTACTCGTGCGATATCTCTGCTCTTTTCGATTTTAGACTATGTGTACGTATGTTACTTGAATGTTACAGAGGAACAGCTGGACAAATTACAGCGTCTTAAAAATGTTTGTCTAAGATTCATTTTTAACCTAAGATTATATTACTTCTTACCAGAAGGCATTGACTAGTTGAACGTTAGAAATAGACGCCAAATTCACGTACTGTCTCTATTATATAATATATTTAACTGTTTCACCACCCCCTCTTAGCTCACCGAAAATTTTCAGCGTCTTTCAGATCATGGACTAGCGCTACGCTCAAACAGAGATTTTTTATTGACCTTTCAAGTTCGCCGCTCTTCTTTTTTTACGTCGTCCTTTACTGTTCATGTAGTGATACTCTGGAATCAGTTACAAACCAATCTTAGACTCGCTTCCTCCTTGGCATGCTTAAAAAAGCGACTGAAAAAACTCTTAATTTCTAGTCAGTAATATAACGTGTTTCATTTCTGTTTTTTTTCGTTTCCTCTTCACCATTCCTTCATTTTCTTTTGGTTGACGATATCTCATTTTATATGAAAAGAAATGTTCGGGTGATTGTCCGTCTTTGTGGGGTTTGTGGGCATATGATCACGTATGTGTTCATGGATTTCCTAGGATGGACAGTCCTTTGAATGCTTTTTTGGGATCATGTAACTTGCTTCATTTACTTTTGTCAGGTTGAATGGAAGAGATTGCTGCTTGGCAATAAACCCGCCAGATTGTATTTGCAATAAAAGTGTTAAACAAATCAATTGATTTAACTTACTCGTAGTACTTCATTACCTGATGATGAAGACAGAAGCCTTTGAAACCAGTAGTTTACGTAATCAATAAAACTGGCTAGTACAAAGAAAAATAGTGTTAAATTTATTTTATTTAACTCGAAAATCTTTGATTTCCGTGTCAGGACAGTCAATTATGCACTGTGCCATGTGTTTCTTATAAAGATCAACAGAGATCCCAGAACTCTATAATTCGCATCAAACAGGTCTTCCTCAGACCATGTAGTCCCAATTTTTAGACAAGCTAACATGTGTTATAAGTCCTGTTAAGCCTTACAATCACAATCAATACTACAATCGTTCAAGAAACCCTATCTCTGCTATTCAAGTTCTATAAAGAACCCCTACTCAGAATATATTCAGGACTCTCCATGAAGGCAAGACAATTGGTTTTCTAATGATATAATACCATTAAAAGATAAATAAATCTATCGTTTACATATAAAATATAAAGACAAGTGTGTATACTCGTATGTTATCTATATCCACTTCATTAGGAACACGATCAGTGATAAAATGTAACTTACATTCACACCTGCTTATAAGTAAGAGTTTATTTAAAGAATCTAAAAATTATTAATAGTACGTTTCTGCTGCCAACTTAAGGAAGGGGACATATTTTTTTGGAAAAAATGACTGTTTATACATCTTAAATCGGTTTCATAAGAAGCCGAAACTAAAATACCCCATTTTATGGCATTTTGCCAGCGAGAATGTGATTTTCATATAATTTGACAGAAAAGATATATTTCAGGGAAGTTATCGGACGACTGGTGGTGGTGACGAGGGGCTTTAGGGGAGAATTTTCGAAAAAAGAGGAAATTAATTTGAACACACACTAAATTAATTTATACGATCGGTTTTTTTTCTACTTATAAATTCTTATTTTTCTCGTTCATTTTCATCATATTTGAAATTATTATTTTTTTTTCAACAGAAATCTAGAAGTTTAACAGAAAGACATATATATAAATTGAATTCTAAGTATTTATTGTAAATTACATCTTAACTATATACAACAACCTAGCAGGTTGGTTGTCATGTGAAAATCTCGTCCAAACAATAAAAAAAAAATTAAGAATTTATGTATGCCAACTACTACTGTAACGAAACAATACAAATCAGAAGTGCAAGGCTTGCTTTGAAGAGGTTTAAAAAGTATTCAAGGAAAAAGTAATTGGATGAAGGACACAAGATTTTGGAAAAGAAATGAAATGAGAAATATGAATGATAGAAGATCTTGTATGACAAGATGTTTGAATGTGGGGGAGACAAACGTTGCCTGTATGGATTGTAAAGTTTGGAGATAGGTTTTCTCTGCATTTCTCGCAAGGGGCACGGCGTAATGATACGTATATACAAGTATGTGCTAATTTGGTTTTATAATTATTGTATTGCATTTTTTTAATACATCAAAAATTTTAAATCCTTCATCTCGAATCCAAAAGTTTGCAAAAATAATAATGTGGTTGGTTTCAAGAAATAACCACTTAAAAATCCCTCCATATTGTGCACTGTACAAATAAATTAGTATTCGAAGAATCATTTATACGACCTCTATATTTTTTGTCGTTTTTTACATTTTGGATAAACCTAGTCTCAACTATCTGTCGAGGTTTATCAAAATGATGTTAATACCCAAGCGTGAAAGAAATATTTGGATAAAGTTCATCACTGTACCTGTAGAGAGGCATCCCAGTAGTGTCCTTAAACCAGAGCACCATACTGACTGCATCTCCGTGATAGGGAACGCTGACGTCACAGGGTAGGGACACTTCGCCTCCCGCTGCTGCCCACACCACGTTCTCCGCTAGAAAAGAAAAGAAAAAATCAATTTATATTAATCAAAACCGATCGTTCCTTAGCGAAATATCGCAAGCGATTGCCCCGTAGTAATTGACTGGGCAATGGAAACTGTAGAAAAACCTCGATTAGTTTTTGGATAAGTAAGTTATTTAGTGTATAATGAATTACTCTATAGAATTCGCTTGTTGATGGTAAACAATAATTCAAAAAATATATTTTTTGCTCAAATTCTATTGAATAGTTTATTTTTACAAATGCAAGATTAATAAGAAGTAATTTATCAAATTGTTAATCAACATTTCAGGGATGTTATGTTGAAATGTAGGTAGCTTTGGAGTGTGACCTTTGTAAAAAAAAGTTGAAAATGATAAATATTTTATGATTGTTAATGATTGAAAAAATAAATAACACTTCATTATCCATTGCAAACCATAGCAATATTTACTTAACAAAAGATGGAATCATTACTTCAAAATGTCTACATAATTCAGAATACAAATGACGCACGAAATCTAAGTTTAAAATATCCACCAAACCAGACAAGTTGTCTTACAGCATCAAATCATTGCTTGGACCGTGAAGTTTTATAAAAGTCAACAGAACCACAGCAATCCCCTAGTCGTTGCCCTGGGGGCTTATGAAAGTAAGTCCGACCTACATTTCCATTACATTATATATAAGCACTGACTTCCGAAGCATAATCTGTTGCCTGACTAGTCCACCCACAGTATTAGCAATTAGGACCAAGGTAATGTGGTGAAATGCAAGTAGCCTGCACGAGTGAACATGTACGTGATAAATAATTAGTTTTCATATAATTTGTTGTAAGAATGGTTATAACTCAGTATGTACTCGTAGTTGTTAACTATTTCTAAGAAATTATAATTAATAAAAAAAAAGTTATATGTATGAAATTTAAATGAAGCTAAGGCAAAGTTATAATATAATATATAAATTGTGCAAGAAAATTAAGTGGCAATGAGCAGGAAACATAGCCAGAATGTTGGACATCCGAAATAATCCAACGGCATACCCATAAGGCATAAAGCTGGATAGATGAACTCAGGAAGCATGGCAGCATCACCTGGCATCAACGAGCAAAAAACCTAACTATTTGAAGTCCACTTGGAGAGACCTTCATCCAGCAGTGGATCGATCCTGGTTGACAATGATGATAATGATATAAAGAAGTTTACTTATTTAGATATAACTTAATACAAAGGTACAGCCATTGAAGAATGATTGCGTTATAAATAACTCCATTAAATTAAAAATAAAATATGGAGTTAGTTACCCCATTGTTAAATTCTCATGATTAATGAATGACAACATGCGACGGTATGTAGCAAGTTACCATTGACATATTTTAATTGTAAAAGTTTCCGTACTTTTCTTTCGTGACTGATAACCAATTTGAGCCGATATATCTGAGATATCAACAATATTGTGAATAGCTTTATAAAAAAAACATCAAATGAAATAAAAGCCATCTTTCAGGGAGTTGAAGAAAATAAAGGAAGCAGATTAAGGTAGTATTTTCTCAAATTACGGAAAAGTTACGAGGCATATCAATGAACACAAAACAATTATACTTGAACCAGAAATAATTAAAATCTTGTAAGGTATGTTAATAGTTGACAATAGTATTGTACTTTAGAACCGATTTCGATTGTATGGAAGTAAAACATACATGTAAAAAAGCCGAATATATGCTGTAAAAATACCTGCACTTAGAAGAATACATGGGATTATAATGTATGATATATTTATTAAGGCTGATGTATTCAATAAGATGAAGAAGAGCACTCTGAAATGGTTTGGGTACATGGAACGAATGCATGAAGAAATGCTAACAAAACAAGTATCCAGTGAGTGGAAGGCGTGGTGAACGAAGATCAAATAAAGTATGGTTGGATAAAATGAATGGTATTTTGAAAGAAGGGAATATAAAAAGGAAACAAAATCGTAAGTACTGTATGAGAAAATATATCGATGTAGAAGAAGCTAACGATATGTGTCTCTGCCTATCCGAGCAGGGAAATAATATTGTGTTATGTAACATATGTATATTATATACGTATGACAATATTTTTACGCAATTTTTTTACAGTTTTATCGCATTTGATAAAAACACGTATTGTTCATCGTTACATACAATTATTTTTCATACAGTGTATACCTATAATGTGTATCAAAAAAATTCATTACGTTCTCATATTTCTCCTTAATTACAACTCATCTCAATTTATCACATGCAGAGAGTGTGAATTTAAAAACAAAAATAAAATACAACTTTCATAACCCTTTGCGTTCGGTGCCCGTCCATCTGTATAGCATGACAATGAGAAATAGCTGGCAGGGTAATGCTTTAGAAGCGCAATGTATGCCAACCTGTTTCGAGTGCGGTGTTTGCAATTAAAATTGCAACTATAATGAGCCTTGCCTGGCTTATATCACTTGTGCATTTTTCCAGTGCCATTCTGGGCATAATTAAGGGAAATGTATTACGTAATTATTTTTCTATTTATGTATGAATATTCTCCTAAAAGGTGTGTCACCCGTTCGTTGTGGAAAGGTAAAATCGTCATATTTATATCCAGTACATTTGGATATATGTATATGTGACATTTGGACAAACTCAGTGGTCTATTTGATAAGACACCTATCTTTAAACCCGATGATTGCGGATTCGATTCCCTATGAGTGGAACGCGTGGTTGAAGAAAGCTAAGGATAGTTTGGTTGTATCAAGTGTATGATATTATGAAAGAAGGAAATATAAAAAAAATAAGTTTGTTGGAGCTGTATGAGATGGTGTATGGACGTAGAAGAAGCGAAAGATGTGTGACGCGATAGGAAAATCTGCCGCTCTCTCTCTTTTCTGCCTACCCCGATAGGGAGATGGAGTGATGATTGATATGTGTGGTAAAGCTTTATTATAGTTCGGAAATTCTAGGATGAGTCCTGTGACAGCTCACAAATTTACAACCTTATATTATATATTTACCTAAATAACTTGCTATTTATTAGAATTGAAGCTTATATTAAAGTTAATAAAATAATTAAAATTACTAAACATCGTAACAAGGTTGTATTGGGGCAAATTTGTGAGCTGTCACAGGACTTATCCTAGAATTTCCGAACTATAGCTGTAAACTCCAGTGGGATTATTTTCTTTTTAATGTCCACAAATTAAGTACAAATCATGTCATGAAAATGTGACATAAAAAATAAACTTTCGCAAGAATCAGCCGGAAAGTTAACTCAAAATACCAATTTGTTTACTTTGAATACTTACTAACAAATCATTGTACTCGTAAGTTTGCGACAAATTTATTAAATTATTATTTAAAAAAACGTGATTTAATTTTATTTATTAATATATGAATACTTTTTATTATTTAGTGTCAATTACTATATATGATTCACCTGGCAAATTCAATAATGGATTTATAATTTTTCTCCAAAACATGACGTACTCGTATAGTTAGTAAAACCCATTTCTTTCAACTTGGGGCTGATAAAATTTCCGTTATAATTTTTTTTAATAAAGGTTATTACATTTTTTTTAAAGTTACAGTCTAGTGTTGACAAGATCTATTTTAGATTATTTTGGTTAGTTTTCGTATACAATGGAAGTGTAGTACAATTCAAAACAATAACAATGCAATTTTTCCTGTATGTTAGATTTAGCCTTTGCGTGCAAAGTAGAAAAATACAGTTTGATGAATACCAAATTAACATATACACACCTCTTTTTATATTTCCTTCTTTCGAAAAACTATTCTCTTATTTCAATCACACTTTCCTCGATTTTCTTCTACAACGCCGTTCAATAACATTTGCACTGTCGTCGTCGTTGCTGTGTGCCGTTGTATACCAACAAACTCACCAACCGCACCGTTGTACTGGATTCGATAGCACACCTGAAGTGAGACAATCGGAGCACACGGGCATGTTTTTTTTTTTTAAAGAATAGATATGACTGTATTCATAAGTATCCTTATACCTCCGAATATTACGTTGAAAAAATGTATGTATCATTCGAGGAGAGTTATACAGTGCGGGTTCAAACCGGTAACCTTCCGCACGGAAGTCTAGTGCGTTACCGCACCGCCATGCATTTCATTTGCACTGTACATTTTTTTTTTAGTCTTTCTTCATTCATTCATTCAAAGTGCTTTTCTTCATCATACTCAATTCTTCAACCTTGATTTCCCAAATGTAGTATAGAGGTGTGGTATAAAACGTACATATGTTTTTTTTTATGTGAAGTAAGCATGAATGTGATGTTGGAAATCCACATCAGAATAATTGCCCCTAATTAGGTGTCTCGATGATTTAATTACTCTGAATCTCCCCTTTTTAGTGTAACCCTCAAACTGTGATATTTTACCCTCGCGTTGCAACTGCAACCCCCACACAGAAAACTGCAAACCTCACTCTCATTTAGCAAGAGACATTGTAAAATGACACCACCTCAGGAGTATTGTTTAACTTGAATATACTCGTATTCGCATGTAACAGACAAACATACATTTTATCTTTTTTATTAATATATCACACGAGCAAATGGTACAGTTAGTTCATCACAGCGTAAATTGACCGCATACACGTACATATTTTTTTAGGACAATAATACGAAATATGGTAGAGGGCGGCATTTTTCCAACATTTATTCGGCTCGTTTCGATCTTTTTTCCATGTCCATATTTCACTCCTATACATCAAAATTGGTTCTAAAATACTGTCGTAGACTATCATATTATCAATGTTATTACTTTTTAATGTTGGTAAAAAAATGTTTCACTACATATTTCTTTATATGGT
The DNA here is from genome assembly GCA_949825065.1 of Odontocerum albicorne. Taxonomy (NCBI): domain Eukaryota; kingdom Metazoa; phylum Arthropoda; class Insecta; order Trichoptera; family Odontoceridae; genus Odontocerum; species Odontocerum albicorne. The sequence goes on from OX463855.1 coordinate 9,637,365, forward strand.
TTTTAATCCCATATTCACATTTTTCATGCTTATAACTAAGAACAACCTAAAGAACTATACGAGAATATGAACGGATCTAATTAAGTGTAAGAAAGATACGAATTACTCTTTTGTTTTGTATTGTATATTATCTTCTGACAGGTTTAATGACATACGCGAATTGCTCCCAACCAACGAAAAAAATGTATTTGTCATGTTTTAAGGTTTCTTTAATATTCGAAACTGTAGCCCCCGGGGTTAAAAATCAAGCGATATACCAAATAGATCTCAGCGATTGCTAACTAAGCAAAGAACATCATGAAAAGAAAAATTGCGTCCCTTCTTCTCTGTTCACACTGACTGGGAAATGGCGAGAATATCTGTAAGTTTGATAATATTTCTGATGCATCTTATTTCTTAATATCTTCATATAACTTCAAAATAATGCATGTGATATTTTTTAGTTATTTTCTTTCCTTGTACTCGTAAAACATAATCTTAAACTTTTCATTCGGAAATTGTCAATTTTAGCGTTACGAAATGTAAACTTTACTAACAAATCATTACATGATACAAAATTTCCAATTTAAAAAAATTGATCACATAAACAAACAAATTACACAGCCACAATATAACATATAATTGTCTATGGTCTAGTCTATCTGAAAAAATAAACACATGCATATCGATAACAAAGTTCGAAGACCTGTATCAGTCCGGTGACGACTTATAATGTTGAAACCGAAACAACTAGAACAAAAACCTTCTTTGAACTTCTGAGATGAGAATATAATGAACTATCACAGGAATAATTCTAAGGGATAGGAACAGAAAATCTTATATTTAACACAGAAGATATCGTCATATCACGGAGCAGGAAGATTAACCAGTACTGGCGTAACTAATGGAGAAGATGGGGAGACAGGATAATAAAAAAATAATTAAAGGGATATTTATCCAGCGCCATTAAGAGAGCAAACTCTCCTCTAGGTCACACCAATTTGAAACTCGAACCCACTTTTCTTGACAGATTAAGAATATTACAAAATAAAAATCATATGAGTTGGGTGTAAAAATAGGAAGATGGGGGCTGCGGCCATTCAATTAGCGAAATCCCATACATAGCGGCACATGAAATCCGCGCAAGACATCACATGTCAGGAAAGCTGCCTAAGTGGTGGAAAAACAGATGATGCTGTATCTCCCAACAGTGATTTTTGCAACATAAAGATTCAAGAACTACATCAAGAAATGAAAAATAGTTTTAAAAAATAACAACTTAGATTTAATTTATCAAGTGAGATTTCATATTTTTAATAAGATTTTGTATTTTTAGAGTAATTTAAAAAAAACTGAAAAACGCATTTTTTATAACGACTTGAATATTTTAATAAGAAAAATTGTTGCGAATCTCTCAATTATTTTCCTATCACAAGACTCGACAAGAAGAAAAAATAATTTCAATTTCATAATTGCATTCCTTCCCACGACTCCGTCCCCGAACCATAAAAAATAGTTTTAATATCTCATCCCTAGTGTCCGGTAGTACTATTTCTACGGATTTCTTCTCCCAGGGTCCCTGAGTTATGGTCCTTACGTGCCTTGGTCCATTGAAAATCTTTTGAAGGCTTTTATTTATGAGAACCTGCGGGAATACCATAGAAAAAATAATAATTTCTCTACTTCCATACACAAAGTACAGTACAGGTGATTCAAATGGGATGATTGCTCCTCATACTGCTGAAAACTGCTGAAATATCAAGATTTTTTTTCTTTGCAGATATATATTATTTTGGGCATGAATTTGGCAGACGGGTCAACGCTAAAAATGCTTACTATCATATCCCTCAGGACTGTTTTTACTACTTTTATTGTATTCATATTGAGGAAGTATTGTGTTTGCATATTAAAAAATTATCTCAAAAAATAAAAAATATCTTGTTGACATTTAAAACAATTTGACTAACTGATCAATAATCTTCTCATTAAAAGAAAGCAGTTGAAAATAACTATTGGAATATTTAACAATTTCTTTGCATACAGTGCCATTTGGCAAGTTGTTTACATATTTCAAATGAACCAGAAAGAAGTTGAAGTCTAAACCTTACTGCAACCCTTTTTTTAAATCATGTTCCAACGACAGGTAAATCCACAACCCTCGATTTGTAAGACAGGTATCATAGCAACTAGGCCACCAATATCATCAATTGTTGAGGCACACTTATGGCTTAAACGGTATAGGAAGCTTTTGTTCTGATGCTCACCTTCCAACATAATATGCAACACCTAGTTGCGGGTTTGATTACCGTTAATAGCATGATTTTTTTAGAAAGGAATTCAGTCAAAGGTTTTCTGAAACCTTTTTGAGGGATTGGAAGATATATATTTGATAATATAATGGATATAATAATTCAAGAATGTTCATCACTTGTATAATGATAAAGAATAGGGAACAGGTTACCGGGTATAATTTGGCATACTGAAAATGCAACAATCATTGCAGAATCGGAAGACAACCTTCAATAAATGCTTTGTTTGTTCCATATTTCATCGCAAAAATATAATATGGCCATATAGGTAGAAAACAAAATGTCAATATATTCTTAAAAATGCAATGAGATGCTAACTTATGGTTGATGAATTTTGAACCTTTTGAACTAATGATAGAATTAAAATATCTTGATATCAATTTGCTTATCGCAATGTTGAAGTCGCTGCTACCTAAAGGTTGTAGTCTGGAATAACAAATGCATACAAAAATACAGTATGGTCAGAGTTTATAAAGCACATGTGAAACCAATCATGGCCTATGAGTAGAGTCTAGAGCAGATACAACAAAAACAAAAAGTATGCTTAGAAATAATAAAATAACAAACCTCAAGGCTGTTGCAGGCAACACTTCCACGTAAAGTTACACACCACCTTATCCCAGAAATATATAACGTATAATATATTGTAAGATAGGTTAGAAACTGCAAAAGACACTATCGAAATCATATGGAAAAAATGTATAACACAAGAGGTCCCTAAGTAGAAACGCATAAAATACCCGTTGGCTTAGGTAGATATCTGAATCCCTTAGGTGGATCTTCAAAAAGAAGGATATATGGCATAACTGGGAGTCACCATCTCAATAGATGGGATCTTGATGATAACATATAAAACATAGGTCTGACTAAATAAAAAGAAGAGTTCATTACATAAACACAGCCAATTTTTTGGGACGAAATAGTAAGCTATGTCAACAGATATTATCGCATATTTTCTTGTTCTATAACTACCTTCGTCCCTCGGTATTATTTCATCGTCAACACATTTCCTCTCCTTCAACCCTCTATGTCTGCTCCTTACGTGCCTTTAAACGATCCCTTTCCGACCTCTTACAATAGGAGTTTTATCTAAGGAATATCTGTCTGTCTTTTGGCTTTTATGTCAAATATTGTTTTTATACCCTGGACATAAAATCAATCTTCCAGGGTTAAAATTTGAAATCTCTGGTTTTATTTGGAATGAGAAACGGTAAAGGTAACAAAGCATATATCTATATGTTCAAGTGTAGATTGTAAGAACGCGCCATTAATGTATTTCTTTGCCAATTTATTTAATAAAAAATTTAAATCTATTATTTTTTTCGGCAGAAATACGATAAATATTCCCTGAAAAATGTAACGAGTATATTCACACACACCGTATCCCTATCCAAGGAGGCAAAAAGGAGAGAACGCCAGATATTCAAATCGCTACATATTCGTACATCTTTCTCATCTTCCATATTCATACACAGCTACTACGATTTCTCTTTTACATTTCCTCCTTTCTAAATATCACACACTTGTTCCAACCATACTTTCTTTGGTCTTTCTCTACTACGCCGTCACTGTATATTTATTTTGTTAGTTTTTCTTAATTCATTCGTTACACATACTCAGACCATCTCAGGTTGCTCTTCATTAACTTGTTGAACACATCAGCCTTAAGTTCACACTCATCACTTAATTCCATATTTTGTCATACTCTTACATTATCTCAAATATGTTTCTAAGTGCACGCATTTCTACAGCATTAATTTGTCTCTTTTAATCTTGTTCCCCATTCATGTTTACTCCCATACATGATAGTTGGAACTAAAATACTGTTTTGGATTGTCGTCTTGTCGTCATATTTATTTATTTAGATAAACCAGATGGCTGTTAAATAAGCATTTATTGAAAACCTGATTTCATAAATCAAGTGATTAAAAAAGTTAAACATGATTTTTTTGGTATTTTAAAATATACTTGTAAGAACTATTTGGATTGGCCAATTAAAACCATTTATGCGCACTACGAAAATAATCTCTGTTGTTGAATATAAAAATATCAAAACGTATGTAATACTCGTATCTTACTTATTAAAAGTTTATAAAGATATATTTTTATTGAATTGACGGATCTAAATGTTAAAACTATTATGAGTATAAAAACTTTTTTTTCCACTTACATAGTAAGACGACTTCCGTGGCCTGGTTGGTAAGACGCTTGTCTGCCACTCCAGAGATGCCGCATTCGATTCCCGTTTGGTTTTTTAAAAAGTATTGCTGTCTGGTTTTCACTTGAGGCCTCTTTAACATATTTCTGATAGTTCTCTCTCTCTCTCTCTTTGAACAATGGCCGTTAACTCCTACCCCATATATGAAGGAGTAATTGTTTGGAATATATTTCTACATATTAAGCCCGCCAGGTTGTACTGTATACAACAAAGGTGTAATGCAATACAAAGGTCATAAAGTTTTTGGACTAAGGATATAGAACAGGCGATAAAAGGAAACAAAATATTTTTATTTTTCAATATAGTCACCATGTAATTTGATATATTTTTTAGAAGCAACTCATTTTTCAAGGCTTCTGCTGGTCTGCCATGTTCCATACATTCTCTACGTAAATTAAACTGTTCAGCCCAATCTTTCACTGTAGAATATAACAGAAAAGATTCTCACGTACATAGTATCTAAACGTTAGACTCTCTTCTTCTTTTGGAAGAAAAATGCGTGGTTCAATTTTTAACATAACAAAATAAAACGAAATAACTGTTTAACCAATTCTAGTTCACATACGAGTATTACTGAGGGTCGAGTTATCCAATTTTAATTGTGACATTGCTTGACCATACGATGTGCGTTGTATCTGTTCATACATTTTTCAACGTGTTTATACTGAAACTTTTGAACTTTATTATGTAGAGGGTATATTAAATTATGTTTCAGACCTGATCCGATATTTTTTAATTTTACCATTATAGGCAGGCAGCATATATGCTGTTCATTAATATATTGTAAATTTTGAGTTAATTAACCGTAATTTGGTCATAAAGTTCATAAAATATATTACTTGAATCTAATCTACAAAAGTAATATCGGAATCGGTGGCTCCAATTAGTCGGCCGAGAGGTCTACGATATCTAAACATAAAAAATAATTATGATTAAAAAGAAGATAATATTTTTGTGAATATTGAAATTTATCTTTTGAACTGTTGCTTTTGTTATTCTTATATATTTCCTTTTTTTTTGTAAAAAATACTGAAACAAATAATTTCAAAATACCCTCAAAGTGAAATAAAGGCAGTGTTTATATTACTAGAAGCGAATCGTATAAAAAATGTATAGAGAAATATCTGATATTGAATGTTGCAAAATTCGGTCATAGAAAAGCGTGAAAGGAAAAGTAAATGCGATCTATGGGTGAGCATTGAAAGATGATACCCAATTGAAGAAATCTGCTATTTCGGAAGTATTTTCTAAGATAAAAAAAGAGTGGCGAGAAATATTGAACGGCATGTAGCGATACGAAGGAAAGTCAATGGGTCACTGAAACATTTATACTCGAACCTAATAGTATATCTATGCGAACGTATGTTATTTGGATGTTACAGAAGAACAGCTGGACAAATTACAGCGTCTTCAAAATGTTTGTCTAAGATTTATTTTCAACCTACGGAAGTACGATCATATAACTTCATACCAGAAGGCATTTAACTGGTTGAATGTTAGAAATAGACGCCAAATTCAAATACTGTCTATTGTATAATATTTTTAACCGTCCCGCCGCCCTCTCTTATCTCGCTGAAAAAAATCAGCTTCTTTCCAGTCATGGATTAGCGGTACGCTCAAACAGAGATTGTTTATTGGCCGATTTTTTTTTCCTCTTCACCATCCCTTCATTTTCTTTTGATTGATGATATCTCACTTTATATAAAAAATAATGTTCGGGTAATTGTCCGTCTTTGTGGGGTTCGTGGGCATATGCTCACGTATGTGTTTATCGGGATGGATAGTCATTTGAATGATTTATTCAACCATGTAACTTGCTTTAATTTACTTTTGTCTGGTTGATTGGAAGAGTGAGCCGCCTGGTAATAAGCCCTTTAGATTCTATTTGCAATAAAAGTGTTAAATAAATAAATAAATAAATATGACGACAAGACGACAATCCAAAACAGTATTTTAGTTCTTACAAGTATATTTTAAAATACCAAAAAAATCACGTTTAACTTTTTTAATCACTTGATTTATGAAATCAGGTTTTCAATAAATGCTTATTTAACAACTATCTGGTTGATTGGAAGAGATTGGCAATTGAGTTCAAATATGCATAGCCGCGCGGTAACGCACTGGACTTCTGTGCGGAAGGTCGCTGGCTCAAACCCCGCACTGTGCTACTTCCCTCGAATGACACAAGATTTTTTTCCACCTAGTATTTGAGGGTATAAGAATAGCTAGAACTTCGTTTATAT